>JANZXV010000008.1:14470299-14500345 GCA_027576455.1 Erythroxylum roigii | reverse complement strand
GTATTGTTGAATGTAAAGTTCGGGCAGAAGCCATGTCAAGTGGAGAAGCGCGTTGAGTTTCTAGTCGTCAAGTTCGCAGGAGCGTATAACGCTATAATTGGAAGAGCTACTCAAAACGTACTTAGAGCAGTCGTCTCCACTTACTACCAAGCAATAAAGTTTCCAACCCTATATGGAACCGGTGTTGTCAGGGGCCAGCAAAGAATCGCTAGGGAGTGCTACTTAGCGGAAACAAGGACGCTTGACGGAGCGGTCGTTTTAACAAGCTCTTGTAATGTAAGAACTGATGAAGAAGCCAACATGATGGCCCCCGCGGCGTAAACGCCAAAGATCGCACGAAGACCGGATCAAACTCGCAAATTTCAGCCAAACGACATTTCTATCAATAGATAAGCTTACTTTATTTGTTTCTTTGTTTAGCATTTTATTGTTGCCTACGCACTTGTGAATGTAATTTGTGGGTACCTTTTTCCTGATCTTACCAATCAGGTTTTTTAACGGGCCACACTTTCGCCGTCATCAATAAAGAGTTTCAGATTTCTTGGCACAAATAGTTTAATTAAATCAGAATAAGGGCAGAGCAATCTACCGATCGTCCGACAAGGTTGCCAACACGAGATGTTGGAACCGCTTGATACCAAAACAGGATCTTGGATCGCTCGACATCGACATCGCTTGGCTAGGGTCCCAAATGAGATCTTGGGACCAGGCGTTGCCAAGTCACGAAATCTTGGCACCGCTCGGCCATCGACATTGCTCGGCCAGGGTCCCAAACGAGATCTTGGGACCAGGCACTGCCAAGTCACGGAATCTTGGCACTGCTCGGCCATCGACATCGCCCGGCCAGGGTCCCAAACGAGATCTTGGGACTAGGCGCTGCCAAGTCACGAAATCTTGGCACCGCTCGGCCATCGACATCGCCCAGCCAGGGTCCCGAACAAGATCTTGGGACCAGGCGCTGCCAAGTCACGAAATCTTGGCACTGCTCGGCCATCGACATCGCCCGGCCAGGGTCCCAAACGAGATCTTGGGACCAGGCGCTACCAAGCCACGAAATCTTGGCACCGCTCGGCCATCGACATCGCCCGACCAGGGTCCCAAACGAGATCTTGGAACCAGACGACCCATCGAACACACAATTCGTTATATGCAATCCAAGGACGCGATCTCACATACAAGGCTAATAATAGGATAGAACGTCATTCATAGAGACAATAAGGCATTAAAGGACAAAAGCAAGGCCTTCTATTTCTTTTGTATTCTTCTGGTCACAAGCTCGATCAGATGAGCTCCAAAAAGAGAAACAAAAAATTACCCTTCGGTAGGAGGAGAGCTAACAACTGGTCCTGAGGAAGTAACCTTGGAGGTTGGCAAAGCAGCTTCAGGGGGCGGCACGACCGCTGAGGCAGGGTCAGTAGAAGCAGAGACACTAGCAACTGGATGGGAAGGAGAGGAGGGCGGCAAAACAGGATCGGGGTTAGGCGAAGCACGCTGAGAGACATTCCCTCGAACTCGCCACTCTTCTTCATCCGAACTCAAGTCTAGCATTTCATCCGACAAGGCCTCTCGTTCTGTCTCTGCTATCCTCCCCATATCCTCAAGGAAAAGGCCAAGCTCGGGGGGAATCATCGGCTCGGCATAATCTTCAAAGGAAGGAGCCCCCAACTCGTCAGGGACGCAGACGCTATGGCAATTCCTCAAGACGGAAAGCACAAAATCAGCAGCAAATTCCAAGCACTCATCATTCAAGTGCTGCTCCTTCCAACGTTTGATTGCCTTCACCCTCTCCTCTCTGATAGGGCGTTGTGGCTTCAGCAACTCCCCATCAGCCCTTAGTTCCCTTATCTGAGCTTGTTGGCAGTCATAGACGGCCCTTGCGCGAAGCTCCTGATCCAATTTGGCCGCAAAGTTGGCCTTAGCGACCTATTCCTTCATGTCCCCACACTCTTTAACCAACCTTTTTTTCTCCTCCTCCCTCGAAGCGAGCTGAGCCTTCAAAAAGTTCCTTTCTTCCTCCCAAAGCTTTTTCTCCTCCTCCAAAGAAGAAAGTTGAGCCCGCATGACGTCTCTCTCTTCCGTCACCTCTGAAAGCTTTTCCTCCACCCCTGAAAGCTTTTGAAGCTCAACTTTCAAAGTGTTGCGCTCCCCGACAAGACCGTCAACATCCCGATCTAGCTTCAGGGTAGTGGCCTCCAGATGCTTGACACGGCGGTGTGTCGCAAAGGCGAATGCCAGATCCCGTAAACAGTTACGAACGAGACGTGCTGACAGCTGCGGGTTATCCAACGAGTCTATAAACTCCTCATCCACAGGAGGAATGATGTTCTCAGCAACGTGGAGCGCCACATCGAGGTTCCCAAGTGATGCAGTCTTATCCAGGCTGATTGCTGGTTCCCACTTATCGGTGCTCGCCGTTTACCTTTTCCTCTTGCCCTTATCCGACCGGGCAACACATTCTCCCCCTTTCTCCTTCTCCTTTCCTTTCTCCCTGTTTGTATCTGATAAGCAGGGCGGTTGGTCGAGAACCTGGGCGGTATTCTTCCTTTTAAGAGGAGGTTCCACCTCCTCAAACTCCTCCTCTACGCCCACCGATCGGATCATCACCTCTGGTTGCTCGGGGATCACCGCCAAAGCAAGCGCCTTTGGTGGCTCGGGAACGGTCGGATGAGCAACCTCCAAGTTGATTTCCCCATCTTTTCTTTGCTCCTTTGTCTTTTGTTACGGCTTAGCAGCACTGCGCTGACCTTTGGAAGTGCTGGAGGACCCGAAAAAGTCACTGATTCTCACCATGGCTGCACGAATAAGGAAACTGGTTAGAGAATGAAACCAGCGCTTACAAATATGAAAATAATTAAACTATGAGGAGTCAACCAGGAGGGGCAACTTCTTCTCTTAGCCCGATAATTCGGGGCGGCGGGTCAAGTAAGAATGAACCGGCCGAGGCCCCTCCGTGATACCCCATTATAAGCCGATCGAAGTCATATCGACCGAGTGCTTTTATTCGATCGACCGTTTCCTTTTCCTCCCTTCTAAAGAGAAAACTTGAAAGATCGTTCCACTGCTAGGCTAGAGGATATCTCCACGGCCTAGATTCACCAGAAGATCCCTAGGGCCTCACAAAGAAATACTTCGTCTGCCAAGATTGGACTTTTGAAGTGGTACCAACAGGGCGATAGTGGGCGTCTCTATATTGGAAGTGAGGGACTCTGACCCCAGCGCTCGAGCTTTGGTTCATCCGCAGGAAATGGCGCAAGATGTCGATCGAAGGTGGACATCCGAACTGATGACACAGCAAGGCCAGGCCATTAATAAACCTCCAGCCGTTTGGAGGAATCTGGCTCGGCCTCAGTTGATAAGTAGAGCACACCTCGTCGATGATCAAGTCTTATACCGCCGACCGAGAAAAAGCTATCTGAAACAGCAAAATACCCTCCCGGACTGCTATGAATTTTTTCACTCTTGGCGGCTAGCCTGGGTCCCCACGCCGTGGGGATGTTATTCCTGAGGATCGAGCGATCCAACTCCCTCGCAGTCATTGTCGATGGGTCACTCGGCGGTTTTTCAACAATATGCCCATCCTTCCGGGCAGTCGCCCCAACTTCCTCAATTCCCTCTGCCTCAGGCGCCTCATTCCCACCAGCCTCTGGCACCTCCACCATTTCTGCCGCTATCCCTGGCGGCCCAGCAATCTGCAAGGCCCTCTCGTCGGTTTCTTCCCCAGGACTGACTTCCCCTCTAGGGCTAGTCGACAACATGATTACAAAAAGGAAATTTATGGGCTGAGGGAAGGAAAAAAGACGTGCCTAGTTAGTAGTCGAGGTTTGGAATTTGAAAGACGGTTGTGAAAAGTATGCTCCGGTAACTGCAGAGAGTAGAAGAGACGAAAATGCAGAGAGTGAAAGTCAGAAAAGCAAATATGCAGAATGAAAAAAGGCGGCCGGTTCAAAGATTTATAGCATTAACTAAATGGAAGTACCAATCGACGATAGGCGCGTGGTGAAATCTGAGCCAGGTATGAACACGTGGCGAAATCTGAGCCACGGTAAATTAGGTTTATTAAAGACCTGAAGCGGCGTGACATTCGAAAGGACATATATGATAGCGCATGACAGTTGCGCGGCAGTTAACAGGACGCATCATTTCAAATTTCGAATAGCGCCCAAAGGATACGTATCGGAAAATAATGATTAGACCCAGTATCACGACAACACATTGATGCTCGCTGATCGTTCGCCTTGTCCCAACACGAGTCGACCGATCAACTTGTTCCAGCCCGAGCAATCGCGCACTAGGCGTGGTTGCCCGATCGGTCGCCTACCATAGTAGGAGTTATTGTACATAGCGCATTAGTCTCCGATCAACCTGTCATATCAGCATAGCCGAACAATCGGCCCTATCGCAACCTTTCGATCTAGAGTCAGACGCGCTATCATTGCGCCCGATCGACACACTACATCATGGTAATTGACCGATCGGGCCCAGCACCAGCTGTCATGAAGACACGATTCACGATCCTAATATACTCCTCCGACCCTTCTCTTGGATTAGACTCGAGGAGTAGGGGGCTTATGGTTGGGTCGGCTGTGCCATGACCAGGCCCAGGTCCGGGTCCACTCATTCGCAGCCCGTCTGCAAGTGTTAGTCTCCCATGAAAACGTGAAGATTTACGTAGAAACCTAAACCTAGCATGTGTCCCCTATATAAGGTATTGTTTCGCCATGATACAGGTACGTGAATACAACCCTAGTTTCTCCCATCGGTGACCAATACCTCCTCTAAAAAGTTAACTTGAGCGTCGGAGGGGCCTTTCGGGAAACAACCCCCGGTGTGCCTTCTTTATTTTGCAGGTTTTCAGCAACCGAAACCTCACAGGGACATGAATCCAAATAGCAACGTCCCGACCTAGCAGAATCTGGCAGAACCAAACCTCATAAGCATTTACAAATTTTAAGATACTTTGAAACTTCATTATACATTCAAAGAGAAGGACCAAATTTGCAACAAAAACATCAATGTTATATGAGAATAAGTCAAGTGACCCTAAAAAAGATAAGCAACACGTGTTGGTTTATATTTTACAGTTAATGGCTTTGGTTGTAGTTTAGTGACAAATTATTTAAAGGTATTCTTTATCTTGTACATATTTAGATGTATATGATAAAGTTCATGTGATAATTGTACATTGTGAATGAAATTATAATGAGATTATAATTATGAGATTTATATTGCATTTATGTATTATTTCTAAATGTTCCTAGTCATTGTTCTATTAAGATTGGACATTAATAGAACGTAGAAAGACTAGCACACGTTTTGTTTTTTCTTGTAAAGGAAATAGTCGATCTCATAGACTAAAGTATAGAGATACTTAAACAAACGTGTAGGTACTCTTTAGAGAAGAAGTTCACTAAACAGACCCGATATGAAAAATCCATTTGAAACATTACTTGTATGTCTATGAAATTCTCATTGTGATGATTATATAAATGATCTTTTGACTTGAGGTCATCAAAGTTGTCTTATATGGGGGTTGCTATGTTTTGATACTACTTATGATCTATTTAATCATGGGTCATTTAATCGTTATTCATTGGATGCAACATGAATTATATGGAGATAGTTGAGTGATCAAGATAAGATTCATCACCCTAAAGTAATTAGGGAGAATGTTTCGTTGTTCTTAATTAGTATTGATTCAGGAAATCCTTGGCCAAGGTGAAATGATGCTTTGTAAATAGTTTACAAATGTCATTAATTGAATCGATAGCTAATGGCGAAGAACTAATATGATTAGACTCAAAATAGAGTAGACATTAATTTCATACTCTATGTATAATCGGAACATTATATGATGAAAGGATTAAATTATACGTAAAAAATCATGCACGAAAAGGTTAGTTAAAACTACTTTGACATTCCTAAATATTTAGGTGGTCATGACCCGTTAGTAGACGTCAATCTTGATCTATGATTATAAATTATTTAATTGGAGAACTAAAGATAAATTAAAAGGAGTTTAAATTTATTTAATTCTAATTATGAATTATAATTAGAATTTATAATCATTGCCAACATATTTGAGAACCTAATGGGTCTCACATATAGAATGGGTTGAAAAGAGCAAAGTTAATTTAGTCAAGTTGAACTTGATTGTAAAGTTTGATAAACTTTACGATTAAATATGAGATATTTAATAAATAAGGATCAATATGAGATATTAAATCTTATATGGGCATAATTGGTATTTAATTATTTGTAATTTTAATTAAAGTTTAATTGAAATTAGAATTTAATTGCAATTAAATTACTAAAACATCCAAAGCTTATTATAAATAAGCTTAAGCTTCATGGAGCTAGCATCTCTTGTTTAATCCTCTCTTTAAGAGTTATAGAGTTCTCCCTACTCATTCTATGGATACCGTTAGAGGCCGAACATTTGTGCGTCTACAGTGGTTGAAATGAATCAGTTTTGGGAACAGTTCAAGGGATACAACAAGATAAAGATCAAATTTCAAAATAAGATAAGAATTAAATTTCCGCTTTATTATAACTTGTGTTGATCATTTTATAAAATTAAATAGATCTTAATTTTCGGAAATCAAAAGTCACAAAAAAATCGTGATTATTCCGCTGTGGTCGGGATTGGATCTCAACCCAGTTTCCTAACAACCAAAGGTGCAGCATAGCTTACTAGCAATATTTGAAGTTGGAGTTACATGTTCATCCGGATCACCCAATGATCGAATGAATGCAGGGGATGTCAATAGGAAACTACATTTGATCAGAAATGCTTTTAGGGGTAGTTAGGTCTCTAGTTGTTGATTTAGAACTAAATATCTTATTACTGCGTTCTTCTTCAACTATGTAGAAATAAACTTATTAATAGTT
The DNA here is from genome assembly GCA_027576455.1 of Erythroxylum roigii. Taxonomy (NCBI): domain Eukaryota; kingdom Viridiplantae; phylum Streptophyta; class Magnoliopsida; order Malpighiales; family Erythroxylaceae; genus Erythroxylum; species Erythroxylum roigii. The sequence continues at coordinate 14,493,457 of JANZXV010000008.1, read as the reverse complement.
AAGTCTTAATATTTTTAAATGTCTACAAAAGTACGATCTTATATCAGGTAAGTCAAAATTTTCAGATTTCTTGTCGTTGCTAGAAAAGTTGAGAGCTAGAATTTTTACTTGGCATAACAGGTTTTTATCATTAGCTACTAGAGCCACCCTCATTACGTCTATTTTGAATAACATGCATGTCCACTTGGCAACTCATGTGGTTATTTCTAAAAGAGTGATTAAGGAAATGGAAAGGTTGCTAAAATCTTTTTTGTGAAATGGTAGTACCGAAAAGTGTAAAGGGGCTAAGGTTATATGGAATGAAATTATTTTGCCAAAAAACCAGGGGGATTAGGAGTTTTATCGATTACCCAATTACAATGCGTCTTGCTAATGAAGAGGATTTAGAGATTATTTGTTGATAAGGGAGCGTTGTGGGTAAAATGGGTGTAAACCTACCATCTCTCTATCCAAAGCTTTTGGCAACTTCAACTAAACAGAGACTATTCTTGGATCTTTAAGAGTTTATTGAATCTTAGGGAGAAGATTTATCCCTATATGAAGTATAGTTTAGGGAATGGTGAAGCTATAAGCAATGTTGAAAAAACCGGACCGGACCTGCCGGTCCGACCGGAAAGAGTCTGAACCGGCCATGTGTCCTGTTCGGTTTAGGGTAATAACCCTTGAGTATAAAAACTGGCCGGTTATCAGAGAACTGGCCGATTTTCTAACGAACCGGTTATTTGATAATCGGATTAAAGTCGTCCTCTTCTCACAGTTCTCTTCTCTCCATCGCACCGCTTCTCATTTTGTTTGGTAAAACACCGCTTCTCATTCTCTCTTCTCTCTTCTCAGATGCCTCCATCTCACAGGAGCTCGAGTTGTTTTCAGATCTGGCCGGCATCGACCTCAACCACGGTGATAGTGTCGGGTACTAGCCGGAGGAGCTCGGGTTGCTTTCAGATCTGGCCGGCATCGACCTCAACCACGGTGATATTGCCAGGTACTTGCCGGAGGAGCTTAGGTTGCTTTCAGATCTGGCCGGCATCGGCCTCAACCACGGTGATGTTGCCGGGTACTTGCCGGAGGAGCTCAGGTTGCTTTCAGATCCGACCTTGAAGCTAGTTTTCGAGCTGGATCTAAGCAGCAACAGGTTTGCTGGGAAATTCCAGGTAGATTCTTTTTTTAATCTTCTAACGGCATTCGCACATTGTACATGCAGCTTCGTGGTCGTAGTGGGCGGCAAGGAGACCCTGCAAGTTCCCGCTGAAACACTTGGTCGTAATAAAAGAAAGCTCTCTTCTTTGTGCTTTCCATTAATCCATCTTGTAAATCTGGTTTTGGGTTTTTAGTTTTGTCTTTAGGAACAGCTGCGAACATGGCTGTTACTTCAGATTCTGTGGAGGTCTCTGTCCAAACAATGAGGAAGAGCCGGTCCGAGTGTCTCGGTGTTCGCGTCGTTCACGGAAAAATCTATGATTCTGAAAAGGGGAAAACTTGTCACCAAGTAAATTTTATACGCGAAACCTTGATTGCTCCTCTCCTTGTTTTCTATTTGGTTTACGAGAAAGCCTTTTCTTGTGGATTGTTGAAGTTCCTACTTGAGATGTATTTGTTTCTTGCGTGGTCAAGCTTGTACCTTTTTATTTTATCTTTGCTTGCTTCTTCATGCTCTTCAGAGGTCAAAGTTGGTTCAACTTGCATTGGCCTTCGATATTTGACATATATGAATGTGCTTATATTTACTTTGTGTTGCTATTTGAAAGTTGAGGTGGGACTCGCACAAGGTTTTTGTTGCACTGCTGTCAGATGAGGTTTACTTAGGAAGGGCGTCAATCCTTCGAGAGATAAACATGTTGTTTAGACTGTTTCTATGATGGCATTGTGCTGATATGTTCTGTAACATCTTTAGTTTGTCTCATAGACACGAGCTTTATAGAAATTGAGATAAAGAAAGGTCTTGGTTTTATGATGTTTAACACTTTGGTTTTATTGGGAGCATTGTATTAGAAACAATGATGATTAACCGAGTGTTCCATTCAATAATTTAATTGATCCCAGTATATTTTGTCGGGGTTGTTGTATGGATCTTTGTTACCCTTCAGGGAATGATTGTAATTTCTAGATTGCTTGTGTGAAGGATTTGCTTATTATCAGGATCGCATCTATTATTGTTATAGGTAGTTTGCTTAACATGTACTCTTTTGCTTGGTATCTTATTATATGCATTAATTATCCTAGTGCCGACAAAAGACGATGGATTTTATGGCCGCGTGCAAGAATCAGAAAGTGAACAAGCAATGTCCTGTTAACTTTTGCCGCAAATGCCTAATGAATAGGTTAGATTTTTGTTTCCATGATTGTTGTCCTTTTGGTAAGTTCTGCGCAAAATCTCTCTCAAACTGGAAATGCTGGAAATCTTTTAGATATGGAGAAAATGCAGAGGAGGTATCATTGAAAAGTGACTGGATGTGCCCCAAGTGTAGGGACGTTTGCAATTGCAGCTTCTGCATGTAAGTGCATGATATTTTGAATTTAACGTTGTTGTTCTCATGGATAGTCTTTACGGTGAACCTAACACAGTAATTTTTCTCTAGGAAGAGAAAAGGTAAAAAACCCACTGGTATACTAGTGCACACAGCCAAGGAAAAAGGATTTTCTTCTGTCTTAGAACTTCTAAGTGTCAGAGGTCCTCAAAATTTGGATCGTGATAAGATTCTTGAGAATGAGGGTGCTTCACCAATAAAGCTGGCATCTTCTATAAAGGTTGTTTCAGGAAGAAAAACTGGCAAGGAAAATTCTGTGGATCGAAAAATTGATTTGAACCTGAATATTTCAGATTTTGGATCAATTGTAGAGGATGGGAATCCAGAGGAAATTGGCTCCAAGAAGCTTGGAAATGTTGAGAAAGTTTCAGATAAGAATAGAAAGAGAAAGAGAAAGGAAGGACCTAGCGTTCAAAACACTGTTTCTAAGGAAGAACTAAAGATTCAAGAAGGGAATGAAATCCCTGGTGGCATGGGAAATGATAAGACACCTGTGCTGTTCGATGGAATTCCAAATGCCTCAAATTGTATAAATGGAGTTTCAAATATGGTTAATCCTAATGACCTGGGTACCGGGATTACCTTCGCTACAGAATCATGTAAAATCAATGCGTGCACTGCAGAAGTTCAAAGCAAAAAAATTGAGCCCGAAATTCAATTGCCTTCTGGCACTTGCTTAACAACTGTAGCTGGCATTGAGTTTTCTGCTGAAGATGTTGGAGATGCATTGCAATTTTTGGAATTTTGTACCGGTTTTGGCAAGGTAATAATAAATTACTACTGAAGATGGCATACAAGAAGCGGGTTCAGTATTGTGAAGATGTATAGAATTTTCTTGAGTGAAGTTGTGTGTTCATATTTTTTTTCTCATATTTAGAACTATTCATATATAGGTATGGCAATAGTGAAATTCTTTTTCTCATTTTTGATTATGAACTATATTCCTGCATTAGTGACTTGTATGCATTTGTTTCTCTTATATGTTCAGTACTTGCACAGTGAGCTTAATGACTTCATTGCACCTTGAATTCTTTTTATTACAAAAAAATTCATTTTTACACCTGTCACAGTTTTGCTTTCCTTTTGTGTCGTCAGGCTCTTGATCTGAAGAAAGGGCAGGCTGAAGCTGTACTTCAAGAGATACTAAATGGCCGAAAACTTCGTCGGTCACAATACCCTTTGGTAGCACGTTTCAATATCCTTTTGTTATCTTTGATACATCAGGAAATCGGAGAAGAGTATGATTTCTTCTCTAATACAGTTATTTGACTTTCCTTTTTCCTTCTTTTCTGTGTGATGGAAGAGTGTTAATTTATAACCGTCTTTTCCAGGCCTCCAAGTCTAAGTCCGACGAAAGATCAAAAGTCATGGTTGCAAGCTCTTGGAGAATGTGTCTCTGACTGTGGGTTCATGTCTAACGTATATCCCTCTGATTGTTTTGTCAAGGGTAACCAAGGATATGATGGCTTAAGTGCATCAAAAAAGCTTAAACTCTTGATATTTCTGTGCGATGAAGCTCTTAACACTTCGTAAGTAACAAAGACAGAATGGAAATGGAAATGGAAATCTATTCCTTTAGAGCAATCCACTTTTTCCATTCATTTCTCTGATATTAACATAGTAGTCATGACCTTTTGTTTTGTTTTTGTTTTTGTTTCCCATCCACTTTCCTAGAAAGTTGCGAAGTTGGATTGACGATCAGCAGTCCAACTACAAGAAGGAAAAGAAGGAATCCAGGGAAAAGATTCTTGCTGCAAAGCGGAAGGTAGAGAACTTAAAGCGCATATTTGTGCTTTGAGTTGAGTAATGATCTCAAGTTGATAGTAAATGAAATGTTTTGCCTTTTGGTTTCTGACGCAGGAAAAACATATTAAACAGAAGATGCAAGATGAGGTGGCCAAAGCTATTATTGCAAAAACTGAGGGTCCCTTAACTGTCTCTGAGTATGAAGCAATTGTTTCACAAATAAAGAGTGCAGCAACTCAAGCTCATGCAGAAAGGATTGAGGCCATGGACATGATGTCAAAGAGTATGATTTGACTTTCAACTCCTAACGTATAGAAACGTTTTTATTTTTTGTGGAGGAAAAATGTTGCATTGCCTAAAATGGTCGGATTCCTTGTGAGCTTGGGAGAGTTATCTAGTAATTTGCATCTTGCTTGACCAACACGTTTGCAATATAGTGTTTGATGAACTTGATTTAGTTCTAAATTGTAATATTCAGAGTCCTACTCGTTTAAGACAACTGGAATTTATATTTTTACAAGGTTTGACAAAATTATTGAACTTGTGAGGGCAGGATTGGAAATGTTGTTTGACAACACTAATTTAAGATGCCTGCGGGTAGGATTGCCTGTGGCTACAAGTTATATGTCTCTACTTTTTTAGTTTACTTCACTTTACCTGCAAACATAGAATGGTGAACTCTATGATTGTTTTATGATATGCATCTCACCATCAGTTGCATGAAATGTGCACAGAGATTCAAAGAACTGATGCTGTTAGAACAGATCATATTCTTTTGGATGTTGATGGTCACGCCTTCTGGAGATTAGCAGGCTATGATGGTCAATCTAACATCTTGCTTCAAGGTTGAGTTGCTTCTCTTCTTTGGCTATTTGGTGATTTTCAACCATACATCTATTATTATCAGTTTGCCATCAAATGATTTTCTTGGACAGACATGGGAACTTCTGATGCTGATAAGTTTTGTGAGAAATGGTTTGTCTATGATGCTGAAGAACACGAAAAGGAAATTGAGAAATACTTCTCTTTCTCAAGGTAACTACACAGTTTTTTATTTGCAAACAACAAAAATTTTTCTTGTCTCAAATTTATTTTAGCTCTGAATTGATCTATGATAGAAAAATTATAATCAATAGCACCAGTCAGATCCTTTAGCTTTGGATCTCTAGTAAGAATTTGATTGTTTTGGAGTCATATCAGGACAAGTCCTTCAACATATGTCAAGGCATAATTTCACCCTAATTGTGAAATCTTGGGCGCATGACAAAGTGAGATTATTTTAGCCTTTTGAACTACAATAATATAATTGGGATTTAGTTGCAGGTGTACTTTAGCCTATAATATGTTTGTACCTGTTAGTGTGATTTTGTATCTTGATCACTTATATTAGCCTTATAACGTACAAACTAAACATTAAATAATTTTGGGAAAGCAGCCGCTACTAAAAATCCCTCCTTTTTTGCTGAATTTGGCACTTCTACAAGTATTTGCTGTCATGGACTTTAGTTACATATATAGGCGGTTGGAAGGTTATGTTTTGTTACATTAAGAACAATTCTGGAGAAAATGCATGTTACACTTATTACGTGCAGCTTTCCTTTTTTTCACTATTTCACCTAGCAGCTTTTGTAATTTTTTAATTTTCTATTTTTTTTTCAGATTGAAGAGGAGCAGGCTTAATAGGACCCTCATTGGGAGTTGAAACAGATTGCCAGCTTCATTATGATGCATCTGTAATGTTTACAATCGAGGTATGAAGTTGTGGCTTTCAATGGAGAATTTGAAATAAGTATGCAATGAATTTCTCACGATTTAGATATCTTGGGTCGCATTATTCTGACATCACAAGCAAGATAGCTAATGAATTATACGTTGCTGAAAGCTAACACAATGTATCAGTCTTAGGTTGTGAAAAGAAATGAGAAAAAGAGGAGCTAACCTTAACATAGAAAGCCTTGGGTGGTCCTTGTAGCTGATTGCATTCCTTATTTGCGGTGGAATGCAATCAGCTACTACAGAAAGCTTGTTTAACACGATCTCGTTTGTTGTCTGTAGGGATCCTGGAAATGCGTATACCTGTAGAATAGTACGAGGGGGTCAAGGTAAAAGGTTCCAGTTCTTTGCTGTGGAATTTGCTATTGCATTGAGCCATTGACAATGTAGTGAAATTGTAAAAATATTTGATGAATCCTTTTGCGTCCAGTGGATGCTCAATATTTTGTTGTGTCCTCGCTGATTATATAGTTGCCATGCTATTTTTAGTTCTACGATTATTTAGTTGGCAGCGGCTATCAGGCTGATTATTTAGTTCTACGATTGTATGTCCTACCAACTGAAGTATACTTCACTATCGAGGATGTCCAAGTTTACGACTTATTGCACAAATGACAACGTTTTCTTCCTCAGACCACCTTTTCTCTTACGAGAACATTGAAATGTAGTAGTAATATTGGTTCTGATCTCTTTATTCATATGTTGAAACATGGGATTTTTCACTATCTTGATAGTATGCCAATGTCACCGAGAATTTGAATTTAGCTAGGACGTACGTTTTCTTAGGAATAAGGTCATGGAAGAATCAATGTGGAACTTGTTTTGTCATTACTATTTCTGGTCTATAAATTCCAAGAGATTGATCAGCTCTTGACATGGTTGGTTTTGGGGCTGGAGTGGATCTTTCAAGCACGGACTTGCAATTTCATTCACTAATACTCAATTGTGTTAGGCCACGATTTCAATAGCTTAGTTGGTACTGTTGGAAATTGTAAAACCTGAAATAAAAAATAACTTGGATGCAGGAAAATATTTCCAGTTAGCTATATCTTTACAATTAATTTAATACGTAATGGTATAAGATAAGCTAAAGTTTACGACATGAAACTTGTTTTTATCCTGGAAGTCAAGGAGGTAGGCTCCGCGAGCTCATATCTTCAAATGAAATGCTGTACTGACTAGTTTTAGTATACCATTATTTATTACTGTAGGGAGAGGGTGATGGATCAGCATCCGAGCTCGTGTTCTGGACGAAAATGGCGGCATTTGGGGACGCCAAGAGAGATTTTGGATTCTAAGGAACCTGTCATTGTCACTCACGCTTTTTCATTACATATCGGAATCACATGAAACGTAAATAAAAAGTAATCTACTATCACACCACCAACATCAGCGTGAACAACACCATACTCAAAAGTCATAAATTATTGCTATCTTGCCAGCATCCTTGAAGGTGATTGAGAAGAAAGATGCTATTCGTCTTCTTCCTTAATGGTTTGTGCTTCTCTCTTTGCGGCCTTCTCATCATTGACAAGCACCCACTTTGCCTCCTGCTGCTGCACCACCACTTTCGTTCACCATTGTCACTCACTTCCCTTTCCTTTGTTGTATCAATTTCTTCTCTTGTTTCTTTTCCTTCAATCATTACCTGCATATGAACAAAATTCTCACAATCTTTTTTCTCCCTGGTTAACTTACGAAAAGTATAATTAAGCCAACTTAATTTCTCCCCATGGATGTCAGATAGGATCAGATTAAAGTATTAACATTAGTTTTGACTTGTGACTCTGTCATTTTGAGAAGGAGCTCCAGGAAATGAAATGCATGAGATGACTGAAATATCATTTTCAGGAAATATGATAGACATCCTTAATCAGTAATTTCAAAATCATATGCTAACTTGGGACAAATACGTGAGGATTTTGACGTTCTGCTTTTGATTTAGGAAACTAGGTTGAATAATTTTGGAACAAGCAGGGCAGATGGTGGCTTTTCAGAGACAGCATGCCCTGCTGAAATCTGTGGCTAAAAAGTGATGGTACGGGGCTGGAATTGGATAAAGCTATGCCTAATGTTACGTGATGTTATGATCACCGTACTGCACTGTATCATGACCAGCCCAGATAATTTCTAAAAAGAGGGGAAAAAAAGAGTAATGATACTGATGCGCCACTTTCAATGAGATTCCCCGTTATCAAACATCTGAAGGGGAAAGATTGAAGCATCTTCAGTCATGTCTAATAAAAACAAAGAACATAATATTGGTAACTTTAATACGAGTTGATAGATTCGGAGATGAAGTCTGGAGGCCGTGAGTAGCTGTAGCCTGTACACCTGCACACTTGGGGCCCAGGTAAGCGTGATTGGTGAAGGACCATGTTATCTCCTATTACTACTTAGCCCCACAATCATTTCTACTTAGCTATTGCCGATGCATTGCCTACATTTTTCTGGCCTAAAGTCTTTTTGCCAGTTTTGGAACATGTATGCAACACAACACAAAACAAAACAAATTGAGGAACGGACCACTCTTTATTTTACTAATATAACAAATTTAGTAAATGGTAAAAAATATTAAACACTGATCCTCACCAAATTACAACTAAAAGGTGCTGCTGGTTTATGATGCAGTTCAGTTTTGTGTTTTCAGAGCACCTGGAATCAATTTTAGTCACTCCATATGTACACTCAACAGGAAAGTGTTTTAAGTGTTTGAGACAATTGAATTCTACAGGTGGAAAATTTTGGTGTAGGATATAAAAACTGAGACAGAGCATGTTGCATTCAGGTCTTCTATTGAAACTAACAAAAGCAGAAAAGAAGAACAAATTAACAGACACTCTACAAGCAGAAAATGGAAAAATAAAAGGAAGAAAAAACACCCACTTATGATTCTTTTTCACCAAGAAAATTGGCAGATGGAGTAAGTTCATGGCTTGAAATGACTAGTCTTAAGAAAATATCTTTAGTAACACTTACCTTGTCTTCAGCTTTCGGCTTTGCATTATCAGAATTAGGAGAATCTCCACCTTCTGTTTCGCATCTCTTCAACGATTTCCCCATAAGTGGAGGTGTTGAAGCTGGGCTTGCCCTACTCGAGCTATGTTCAGGAGGTGTGCTTTGAGTTCCAACATCTCTTGTTGAGCCTTCCGATTTTTCTTCTACATAGAAAAAGGGCGAAACGAAACAACAGCTTGAGTCAATTTAAGCAGGCATTTTCCAAAAAGCAACTGAAGTATCAGAAAATGTAAGTGTTGACAACCTTGGATGGCCAAATGTTCTTGGTTAGCAATGGAAAGCGAGGGCTTTGTGTGGAGTTGTGACCGAGAATGGGAAGAGTAATTAACAAGAGGCATAGACATTGTAATTCTGGAGGTTAAGTTACGAAATGATCTTCCACTAAGCGTTTTTGCAGATAAACATTCCATTGGGACCTCTCCTGACTGTGGATTGCATATGTACTTCTCTGCTTCATTCCACTTGGAATTTAGAGCAAACCCATCTGGAGATAAGCATTCCCAACTGTTATACACTGACCTTGCCTGCAATGCTGCAAGAAAATTAAAACAACGAACCATTCAATACATTATCACTCTTTATACGTAAAGTTTGGATCTTTCAACTATTAAAAACATTGTGGACTTCAATGCTTAGTTACCTTTAAGAGCACTGGTGAACGAGTACGTTGATGGGTCAATTTCTTCTGAAAATGAGGTGGGAAAGTGCGAGTTAACTCAAAATTATAGAATCAAAACTTGCTTCTTTGCAGTGAAGTGAAGTAGTTATGTACCTGTCAGTGAGTAGCCAGGAGACGAAGCAGTACTAGAAATGTTTACATTTGATCTAAAAGACCTTGCATCTTCTCTAAAGCTTCTGATATTCGACCCTGAAAACCTTCTTGATTTGGTGTTCTCGCGACTGATTTGAGCCCTCAAAGTCCACTCTCTGAGACTGAATTCTGGTTCCTCTCGTCGTCGAGAAGTATATGGAGGCTGTTCCATCGTGGACGCTATAAATGAGTTCCAATACGTTCAAAGTTGTATTGATCTTCAAGTATCAACTCCCAAAGTTTGTTCAAGTCCTTTATAGGTGCACGAGGCTTGCAATGTTGACGCATAATACCCCTGTGTAATAACACTTCAAAGCATTTTCTATTCAAATGGAAAATTATCAGATACACTTGGTTTATTAATCAAGTTCCTATGCCTCTAGTTAGCCAAAAATCTGGGTGTCTCTATTTGGACTGCTTGAGAAGAGACAAAATTGTTAACTGATACATATGAAACAGTTTTCATGTAGAGAAGTGTCACAGTTAGTTCGTGGTATGGACTAAAACCTGTTGGCTCCACTGTTTTCTTTTGCAATTTACTTTCATCACTAAGGCCATGTATATGAATATGAAGTTATAGAGATTATGCCAGAAATTTTGTTCTTTTCAATATATATGGAGGTTTAAGCCACAAAAGAGTTGAGCTAAAGTTCAACATGTCTGACTCATATCAAGCTGTCAAGAACTCTCTCTCTTTAGACTCAAAATCTTACAGCCAACTTTGGTAAATATAGTAAAAATCAACCCCCTTATTCATAATTCTTTTGCATATGTTGAACCAGGGAAAGAACGTGAAAGTCATGACTGCAAGCAATTTCAAGGTTTTAAGTTGAAATGGCTTTTACAGGGTTTACGTATCTGATTTTCAGTTGCAGGGTAAAACGACATTCTTTCTTCAGCAAGTGGAGTGGTGCAATATATTCCCATGTATATGTCTGTCACTCGCTGTCCCAATGTCTGCTACCTTAAATTGGTGGTCGTTCCAGTGCTTAAAATGAAACATTGCACTAAAGCTGAAACCGTACAAACAATGGGCCTACAACCCAACGGTAGAGAAATGGTGCTGCAGGTGCATGTCTACTAGTGCCTTACCTTGGAATCAAGAAATTTCCCTGCTATGAGGTCTTGAGTTAACCCTTGTTCGGATTACGAGATTTAACTCCTGCAGTGAGTACATGGACGACTAAGACTTCAAGTTGAAGTTGGTGGTACAAGGAGATGGTTCAACTGTAAATTGCAATTGCACGGCCACCACTTCAAAGTAGGTATTGTTATTAGAGCAGAAATTTCGAGACAAAAAGTTATACGGTGGATGTTCTTAAACTTCCATTTAGAGGTCTTTAAACAGAGCTAGGGTCTAGATCTAGAGTTTAACAAAAACTTAAATACATTCCTTATCCTTTGGCATGAATAAGAACTCCCTAATCTTAAAAAACAGATAAAGCCACCCTAAAGATAAATACAGAAAAATAATCCAAAAGATAAAGTTTTCCTAATCCAATTTATAGGTATGATAATGTCGTCCTAATTCAATATACAAATATTTAGACAATATTCAACATTCTCCTTGTCTTAATAACTACAAACTCCTAGTTTACTTCTCAATTCTTCAAATCTGGCTTTTAAAAGTGCCTTTGTTAGGACATCTGCACTTTGATCATCAATCTTACAATAAAGTAGACATATTTCACCTCTTCTTTGCACTTTTTCCATGACAAACAAGATTGTTTGAGATTGAAACGATAGCTTGATTATCAACAAAAATTTGAGCTAACTCATTTTGCTCTATATGTAAATCTGCAAAGATATTTTTGAGCTGAATTGCTTAATTTACAGCAGCAATGACTGCCACATATTCTATCTCAGTTGTGCTTTGAGCCACAATATCTTATTTCTTTGAACACCATGAAAATACCCTTGAGCCAAAGCTGAAACAATGACCTGTTGTATTCTTCATATCATCAACCAAACCTCCATAATTACTATCAAAATATCCATGAAGTTTGAAATTCTAATAATAAGTGTACTTAATTCCATAATCTACGATACTTTTGACATATCTCATAATTCTTTTTGCAACTTGAAGATGCACTTCACTAGCACAATGCATAAATCTTGAAAGCATACTTACTGCAAATATAATATCAGTTTTAGTTGTAGTAAGATACATTAAGCAACCAATTAGGCTTCTATAATTATGTTCATCCACCTTATCAGCTCTATGATCTTTGTTGAACTTTTCCTTCTAGTTCATTGAAGTAGTAGTGCTTTTACAATCCTCAATATGAATTTTTTTAAGTATTTCCCTTGCATACTTGCTTTGGCATATGAAGACTCTATCTTTATCTTGCTTCACCTCCATTCTACAAAAAAAGGTCATTAAGTTAGGATCAGTCATCTCAAATACCTGGAGTATTTAAGCTTTAAACTCCTTTATTAGCTTCTCATTATTTCCTGTTATAAGCAAATCATAAACGTAAACAGAAACTATGATTAATTTAACTTCAGTTTGCTTCACGTATAATGTAGCTTCACCTAGATTTTTAATGAATCCAAGGTTTTGAAGATGATCATTAGTTCTGCTGTATCAGGCTCTAGGGGTCTGTTTAAGCTTGTACAAGGCCTTTTTTAGCTTGTAGACCTTCTCCTCTTGTCTCTTGACATGGGATCCTTCTGGCTGCTCCACAAATATCTCTCCTGTAAATAACTATTTAGAAAATCAGATTTTACATCTAAATGGTAAACTTTTCATGTTTATATGCAGTTAAGGCTAGAAACATTCTAATCGTATGAAGGCATGCAATTGGAGCAAATATTTCTGAAAAATCTACTCCAAATACTTTAACATATCCCTTCATTACTAATATGGCCTTGTATTTATTTATAAAACCATCTGTATTAAGTTTAGTTCTATAGACCCATTTAACTCCTATGAGTTATTTGTGTTGTGATCTGTCCACCAACTCCCATGTGTCATTTTTTTCAATCATCTGAAGCTGATCTTTCATAGCATCTAACCACTTGTCATCCTTCTCAGCTTCTTTGAATTCTACGGGTAATTAGACAACAATATTGTTTCTTTCATAAATTTTAGATAAGGGCTTTGTATCTCTGACTGTTATGTCATCTATAGCATCATCAAAGTGTTCTACAACTTTTAGAAATTGCCTTTTCAATTGTTTCTTCCAACTTCATTATTTGTCCTCCATGAATTTGACATCTTTATTTACAAGAAATTTTTTATTTTATGGTTGAAAAATTCTATAAGTTTTGTTAGTGTTGCTATACCTAATGAAAAAACCTAGTTCAACCTTTTTATCAAATTTGTCTCTCTTAACATGAGGCATATAAGAAAAACAAACACAATTTTTTTTAAGGTTTTGTAAATCTGGCTTGTAACCAAACATGACTTCAAATGGAGTTTTTAAAAGATAAAACTCTGGTTGGCAACCTATTCATGAAAAGTATAGTAGTTACAGCCTTTACCCATAGTTTCTTTGACAGTTCTTTTTTATGCAACATACACCTTGTCATTTCTAGAACACTTTGATTTTCTCTTAATTACACCATTCTGTTATAGGTGTAAGGTGTAATAAGTTGGTGTTAAATATCGGTTTCTTCACAAAATTTGTCAAAGACTTCATTTGTGTATTCTTTCCCATTATCTGATCTTCTTATATGCAACCTGGAACTACTTTGACTTTCCATAAAGGCTTTGTATTTCTAGAATATATTAGCAACCTTAGATTTGGATTTAAAGAAATAAATCTAGCAAAATCTGGTGAAATCATCAATAAATGTAATATAGTATTTATTACCATTTAAAGATGATGTTTTTTGAGGTTCTTCAATATCTGTGTACTGGTTGTAACTTGTGTGTTGCTCTCCATGCTGTTTGAGAGAATGATTTTCTGACTTGCTTTCCATAAATTGACAAGCCACACAATCAACTAACTTGTTTTCGCGTAATGAGACACCTTTTACCAAAGCTTATTTCTGCATATAGAGAAGTCCAGCATGATGGAAATGTCCAAGCCTCTTGTGCTGTAATTCAACATTGCTTTTAGTGCTTGAAAAAACTATTTACTCCTCCATCAGATATAGGGTATAACTTTTAACTTTCATTTTCACCTTAAATACATCTCTAACTTATACACCTTTGATCAAGTACCATTTGTTTTCAAATATGACTATGAAACCTTTTTCAACTAGCTGTGCAACAATAAGCAGATTTTGGTCAATGTTAGGCACAACCTATCATACTCTCAATAGTTATAGTTTCTTTTCATCTGACTGATATAAAATCGCCATTTCCAATTTTCATCTTATAAATAATGGATTTATCAAGCTCTTTAAAGAGGTTCTGATCATTGGCCATATAGTTTGTGCAGTCGTTGTCTATTAGCCAAGAATCACTAAACTGTTGTTTGTAGTAAAGCATGTAGCAACAAATAATTGGTCCTCTAGGTTTTGCTCTGTGGGCACCTTTGCCTCTTCATGTTGAGACTTGCAGATCCATTCCTTATGTCCCATATTACCATACTTTCGGCATTTGACATCAAGCCTCCATCAATATTTTCTTTAAGGGTGATTTGTCTTTTTGTAGTATGGACAAAGTGGAAAAGCCTCATCTTGCTGCTCGTTAAAGCCTTCAATTTTTTGTTGTTGTTTTTCCTCTTGTTATTATTCTTATCTTTGTCTCCTCCTAGGTTTTGTGCTTTTATTCAAAAAGCACCTTATACTGCCTCCTTTTGTCTCATCATTCTTCTTTGCTCTAGTGCCTACAAAGCATTTACTAATTCTCTCAAAGAAATTCTTGACAAATCTTTAGATTTTTCTAATGAAGATATTTTGGATTCATATTTTTCAGGTATAGTGACAAGAATTTTCTATACACTTTTTTCATAAGAAAAATCCTTGCCAAGAAATCAAACCTTATTAACAATGCTTAGCAACCCGTCAACATAACTTTTAATCGTTTCTATCTTCTTCATGATTTGCGTTTTAAATTCTCTGATCAAGTTGAGTACTTGCATATCTTTGGTTTTTTCACTGCCTTGATATTCAAATTTGAGATAATCCCAAATATCTTTAGTAGGTTGTATATTCATAATTCTTGTAAAAATCACACTTGGCATAGCTGAAAAAAAAAACAAGCTTTCGGCTTGGGCTTTTTTTTCGTTATAATTCTTTAGCTGCGCCATTGTAGGATTTTCGAATAATTAGAACACTTCATAGTCTTTTTAGCCTCCTAAAGATCCAGAGCTTCAAGATGAACAGTCATCCTAATATCCCACGCTTCATATTTGTCACCATAAAAAACTGGTGGTGCAACAGGTGTGGATGTTGTGTTAGCCTTTATTATTGTTTCACTCAACTCACAGATCCCTCTAGATGAAAGCTTTGACACCAATTTGTTGTTATTAGAGCAGAAATTTGGGGACAAGAAGTTACACGGAAGATGATCATAAACTTCCATTGTAGAGCTCTTTAAATAGAGCCAGAGTTTAACAAAAACTCAAATTCATCCCTCATCCTTAGGCATGAATAAGAACTTCCTAATCTAAAAAAAAAAGAAGATAAAGTCATCCTAAAAATAAACACAGAAAAACAATCTAAAAGAGAAAGTTATGCTAATCCAATCTATAGATATGATAATGTCATCCTATGCCAATCTACAAATATTTGGGCAGTTTTCAACAGTACGGACTTGTGTAAGCAAAACAAGTTTTCCAAGTTGTAAGAGATTTCTATACTTTATCCACTCGAGTGAACATAGCGTATCAATATTACAGGTTCCAAAGAGCTACTTCCGATGTGTCTAATGTACAAACATGATAAGATAGCTTGTGTTGAAGCTCTTTATGCCTGCTATGTAATTTAATAAAAGATGAGAGGGGGCACATTTCTTCTGAAGCTTCTACCAACCTTTGTTATTTAATTGGAAAGCATAAGAGTTGCAGAGCTCTACGACCGGTTTGATTCATTAATAGAGATGAAATGGTTGAGGAATGACGATGTTTTAGGATAAGTACACACGAGTGCTGGGTTGTTTTCTTAGGACACAGAGAAACAGGAGGATGGACATGGACGTACTGCTTGCTAGAATAGGGAGGGTCCATAAGGAGAGTCCTTTCGCGGATGTGCATGTGAATGTGAAAGTGTAGTTGCATTGTCACGTGCCTGTCATCATCTTCATGAAAATGAGTGAACGGTATTGGGGGGGAGCACATGGGTCCCTGCCTCCAACCCGAGGGCTCATCATATTCATGGCCGCCACATCAGGTTTTTGTCTCGTGTGCATGCAAGGTAGGTTTCGTTGACAGGGACGAGTTCTTGTATTTTTGCCAATAGAATTTAGGCCCTTCTGCTTCATTTAATCTCTAAAGTTTCCTAAAAGAGATGATAAAATAGTTTATCCCTCGGGTCTTTTTCTGAGCTTTCTTTTGTCTCGGGGCTGCCAAGTATGGGTCACCAGTCAATTATTTACTGGTGAAAGAAGTTAAAATTTGTTAGAATATTGGACTATGAAACAGTCAAAGATTTTATCATAATATTTTCTTTAATTTTAGATTTTATTTTATGCTGATTTAGATTAGATATTATCTGATTTTTGAATTTAAATTAGAGAAAGATTGTATAAATAGGCAAGCTTTTATTCAATAAAAATTGAGAAAGTCTTCTCCACATAAAAAAAAACCAACAAAATTAACCTCACGGCAAACGAAAAATCAAGTTTAAATCACTCGTATTTAGTAATATGCTTATAACTAACTAATTGAAGTAATGTGCTAATTGGAACCCTGTGCAAGATCAACACAAAAGTGACCAAACTCCAAATCTCCTTCCTGATTCTTCAAAGTGACTGAAACTTATATTCTGAAACTCCTAATCTCAAGCAATAGAGCTCCAGGTTTCAGCACAGTAATGCAACAGAGTCCATGACACTTCCAAAGTAGCCGGATAGCCATCAAAGAAATGTCTTTCACATCCTCACCATATAATGTCTCCTTTTAACTGTTAATTGCAATAATTGAGGGGAATCGGCCACAGATATGCTCTGTGCAATACCTGCTGACTTAAACTAAAATAATATGGTCTTTTATGTTTTGCCTTCTTTGAATTGGCCAACACATTATGAAGACGAACATGCAGAAATCACATTATAAACTTCCCTAGCAAATTTTGGTAAAACAGAGTCAATCATGCAGAAGCCATGTATGAGGATTGTTTAGTGGCTGCAGAACAGCCTTAACAGACACCAACTATCTTTATCCATCCCATACTGGCAATTTCATATGATGTAAACATAGTACTACCACTTACAATCTCAAAGTTTCTTTACCGGTAATCAAATATTTATTTATAGCAGATCACCTCCATTTGTGCACTCTTCATTTTCTTTTCCCTTTTGATTGGCAAGTTACAAAGCTCAAGGACAAGCAGGGAAACAAAATAAAGTTTCAAGAGGAACGAGTCCAATTCGTGAAGGGCAGAAAGAGACCAAGACACCACAAGAATTAAAACATGGTACAATATTTCCACCAATCATCCAATGATCTAAACAAGAACTGAACCGTCCTTGAACAAACAAGATTGTAATTACGTAGTACTGTCGGGTTAATTCCAGGAATTACTACAAGTAACAGACATAAACTGCACTAAAAAACAAAAGAAAGATAAAAACATAACGTAAGCTGTCTTTCTACACTGCCCATATAAAATCTCAAAATATAGAAAAAATCGAGTCCTTGGACAGAATAGCAACTCCAGCCGTCCACATCATCTTCATTGTTCTCTGATTACTGGTTCGACCCCTCTGGCAATATTGCAACTTTTGGTGCAAACTTTGCAAAGGCAAGTATAATCATTGCTTCTGCAGCAAAGGCCGTTTGCAAATACAGAAGCTGCCCGAGCAGCAGAGCCATAAAACTCGACTTTCAAGATTAGAACTCCACACAAGTATCCGATTTGTTCCGATTTCACCTTTTAAAGAACATAAAATGTTTAGGAAAGGTAGGGAGAGAATTACTATATCCATCTTGATACATAAATGGTACAAGAAATACAATTCAATTTAAGTAGAAGCTTTTTTAAGGTGATATTATGTAATTCCACCCCACTGTCATGGCAGCTAATTGACCATACAATAGATTTCTAAAAATAACCCTTCAAGATGTTTATGGGTTTTGGACAGTCCAAAAACACAAATTTATTTTCCGATGAAGAATCATTAGCAAATGCAAGTGGGAGGCAAAAAGAAAATCGAGGGAGCATAAAAACATGGAATGAGGTGGCCAAATAATAGCTAGTATAATCATAGTCTTGTTTAAGTTATCATTGCGTTGAGCAAAAAGCTTTTACGCTCTTACCAAAAAACAATCCCAGCTTAGCATATCAAACTATATATATTTTTTCTTTTTCCAATAAGTGTGTACAATCAACCTTTGCTCATAGCTCGAATTCCATAACCACAAATAAGAGAATTTCCCATGACATACCTTCAAGCTCAGTGCACTCCAGGTCTTGCATTAGAAATAACTGAACTTCTTCATTTCACAACACAAGGAACGATGAAACCATGGAGAAATCAAAAAGCATGATGGCCCAACTGTAATTGAAGTATTGAGTTAGATAACGCAACAGCAATGAAAAAATTGAATAATCAGGTAATATGCAGGAATGTATTTTATGGAATTGTTCAATAGTAATCACCTTTTAAGAACTTGGATTTGGAATCCAACAGCACTGGGATGTTGATAAATAACATATCCTGGAACATTGATATCCTACCAGAATTACAAATTGTATCATGCCACAGAAGTATGTAGCAAGGTTCCAACAGATTAAAGAAGCAGAACAGCAATTCTCACCACTAATAGGAGATAACAGTTGAATAACTTCACGAAATTGCATATGAATAGAGAGTTCCTGATTAGGAGACAAAGAATTGCCAAGGATGTTAGAATCCAAATAATCAGAGCAGTAGAGAAACAACTTATTAGCTACTTAGGTCAAAACAATCAAATTCTCAAGCCATTCATATTCATCTAAACAGAAACTTGGATACCCAAAATGCACAATTTATCCCGAAACAACAAATAAATGCAATTTGATCAGCAATTCTATAAAACTAATAATGTTGCAAATATTGTTGTAATAACATAAATCGCCGCAAAATGTACTCTAGTCAAAATATGCTCATTGATGAAAAGCTGGAAATAACAACATTATTAAGAGATGATCATTCTTTTAATGTTTTCTATAGTTTTGATGGTCATGGTTTGAAGGCAAATCTCTTCAAAGCTAGCATCTATTTTGGTAGGCCATTATGTTAGTTCCTACATTTAAATTTTAATAGTATGACAATAATTTATGAAAAAGAGAGGCAAAGATTACCTTTTCCAAGAATTAAAATACTATTTGCAGCCAAAGGTACAAGATCTTGTATCTTTTCACCAGTAAAAATTGCTCCAATAACTAAAAAACAAAATACAAATGTTGAGACACCTTCAGCAACTGAAAGCAAAGACATCTTCAGAAGTGGAGAAAGTGAAGTAGAAATACAGAAGTTAGAAGAGATAATAAAATATGGGATCATGATATATTAAAAAAACCCAATACATGTTATTGGGAGGATTTGCATATGACAAGATAAAAGCAAAAAACTGGAACAAACTTTATGTTAACAACAAAAAGCATGTAGGAATTGTCAAAGTGGTATATATGTTGAAGGGAATGCATTCATAATTAGAAAACAGCCAAATTAGAATTTGGATTATAACAAAACCTGAGATATCTGTTAATTTCTCCTGATTCCCATTGCCATCAGTATTGTTAACAGCAGCATCTGTGTCAGGTGCATTCATAACATGCACAGAATAAAATCCATCTGATATCCAAAAGGTTTTACCTACAAATTCATATTAGCATCTTCAGTAGTTTTACTATTTCCACCAAAATTAGAGGCCAAAAGGTATTAACCACTTAAATAAACAAGACAACATCTCGATTTTCTTTAGTAAAGGCCCAGTGTTGTCATCCATTCCTCATGAACATGAAACTAATGATAACAAAAAACTGGTTGTTACCACATTATCAATGTGGTCTAACTACTGTTTGAAAATGTAAGCAATACAAAAGTTGAATAAGGAACTATGAGATACATACTTGAAGGAACATCAGGGATGACAGCCATCTTCTGAACACTCATACTATGATGCAATTGCATCATGTTAGAGGCAATGTTTGATCCACCTATGGGAATAGAAACATTTAAGATATGCAAGTCCCCATTTGAGTCCAGTATTATAAACCTTTTGGAGGATAGGGCCTGGATGGAAATAGTCTTGATGGTTATAGATTTCAAGCTTTCCGCTTCCTTTCTCTGAAATGCTACAAAACAAGCACCTCCTTCAACAGAGTCTTGTCTGCATTTGAGAGATCTCTGCTTTACTACAAGTGAATATGCATAATTAGCTCCACAAGCCAGTGGTTACTTAACTGTTAATGAGCATCTCAATGCCATGAAATCACAGAATATGATTATTGTTTTTAGAAACATGATCAAATTGTACAAAGCCTCAGAATTATTTGGAACAAATCCAAAGAAAGAAGAAAAGTTTTAGCAACCTCCATTGGTTAGAGAGAACACAAGAGACTGTCCCCAATCAAAGACATTTCTATTAATCAGCAGTTTACCATCTAGAGGCATCCTTATGATTTAAGCAAAGGAGAGCACCTCCCTTAATATGACTTGCATCCATTCCTGGACAAAAGAAATTCTTTCAAACAATCTGTCAGAGCAACTGCACATAAAAGAATGATCTCCATACATAGAGCACATAAAATGGCATATATGTGGTCTTTATACATGGAGTTACCAGACCCATATTCTGACACAACTACGTAAGAAATAAGTACACCGTTCTTTTCAAAGGAACAAAACCTTTTCACTGGTAGGAAGAGTACCATTGAACCTCACAAAGATATTTTCTCATCATTAAGATTCAATCATCAAATCAAGGATGAACCTTGTTCCCTATGTTATTTACTATTGATTTACCTCAGCAATTGATAACCTCTCCTATTTATTTGATGGCACAATAAGAACATTATTAATAAGTGATCCATTGCCACTAAAATGAGAAAGAAACAAAAGATTAGCACATCAAATGGAGAGTCTGTCAACAAAAGGAAGCAACAAGCTAACTATACTGTCTAGACTAATTGCACAAAGTGATGAAGCAAATCCATCTACTCATCAGCTACACAGTTGCCAGATTTCCCTTTTAATTTTTAGCTCTCTTTCTCTCTTTTTGGAAAGAAAACATATTTAGGAACAAAAAAAGAAAGAAAGAAGGATTAGGTATCTGGCAGAGGAAAAGATTTTTTGACAAAGAGAAAAGTACAAATTGAAAGTATCAAATCAACTTGGTTCATGAAATTAACACGCCTCCCATCGTCTAGTAAGATAATATGAAGAAAACACCCTTTCCATATTGATAACTGCCACTCCACAACATCATCCTAAAAGACTTGGCAACTCTTCTCAGCAAAAACACAAGTTACAATAACAGTGAAGAGCATTTATACCCTTTTGCCTCCCATCCATCAAACATATTAATTTCCCAAACCGAGACAATCAAATGTAAATTGTGGAAGAAGAAATATAATGTAAAAGGATATCAGTACAATAATTGGCAATACATAGTCCAAGCAAAATGCCTATTAAATTCTGATGATTGCTTTCTTTTCTAAAAGCAGCAGCATGTTAAAGATCAAGTTCATGACAATCACATTCAATTACTTGAATAACTTTTATAAGTTCAGCTCTTGAAGCTCTCAAGGTATGACAACACATAGTGTATGACCAACATAGATGAAGTGGACTAGCTACAGGTTCAATAACAAATGGGAAGAACAGACAACTAAGAAAGTAGAATGGTGAACTGTTTGTATATTATCTCGAAAGACAACTTGCCAATCACAAAATTCAAATTCACAAATTAATCCAGCAGAGCACGTTTATGTTTTGCACAAGGCGGCACAAGAACATGTGTTTTAATAAATTTTCTTGATTTTGAAGGTAAGACATATTACTGTACGGAATTCAGTGATCCCTCTCCAAAGTTACTACTACCAAATATAACTACCGAATATAACTAACTTCCTTTTGGTGAAAAAGAAAAGGTAAATACTAACGTGATTCTACTTTAGGAGAAACCTCCTTCAACTTCAGTAATGCTTGTAGAAATAGATCTTCCAGATTCAAATGCATGGAGATAATCTAACAAGATATTCTTAAAGGTGTTCTTATAACTGATACCAGGCGACTAAATTAATATATTTCCTAAAACAAATACATCGAATAGCTATTGCTTACTCAACTTCCAACGTCCAAATTAAACTAATTATAAACATAAGCAGCCTTAAAAAAGAACACACCAGATAAGTTACTTACCGGATGGACAATCCTTCTCATTCTTTCCATCTGAGGCAACAGTAAAATCATTCTCTGAAGTCAAACGACAACGAGTATCATTGCCAATCACCCCATTTGGCAATCTAATTCCCTTATTGTCCAATTTGCCATTCAAATCCAAGTTCCTATTCAACTTTAAATTCTTAACTTTAGCCTTGCCTTTCACCAATTGCCTCAAACTGAAAATCCGAACCCCATTATCCTCCCCAAGAATCAAGAACCCATACGACAAACTCATTGTCGAAACCGGCACGCAGCATTCAACCACAGCACACCTCATCAATTTCACCACATCACCGTCGCCGTCACCAATCAGTTTGACCGCAAAGACACAAAGTTTCTTACTTGAAACAGAATACATCACAAAGAAGTTGGTAGACCCAACAATCCTTACTGAAACCCCATGATTCACATCAACCAACGCTCCAAGCTTTGGATCAGAACAAAGCCCCTTCTGATTGCAAACAACTTGAGCCTTCGAAAAAAGATTGCTTTTCTGAAGGATGTAGAATCTAAACAGCACCTGGGAGCCACCCTTATGAGGGCCAACAACAAGAAAAACGACTGTTGGGTTAGGGTTTTTGTGGGATTGGAGGAGGAGGAAAGTAGAAGAAGAGGAAGGTGAAGGAATGAGGATTTGGGGTTGAAGAGGGAGAGGGGAAGAGGAAAAGGAAGGGAAGAGAGAGATGGAAGAATCAGAGTGTAAAAGCGCTAGAGAGAGAGAGTTTGGTTCAAAGAGTACAGAGGTGGCATGAGGAAGAAGAGGAGGCATTGAAAGTTTGGAAGATTGGACAAGTACCA
>JANZXV010000008.1:14456910-14470199 GCA_027576455.1 Erythroxylum roigii | reverse complement strand
GAAGTTTTGTCGGGTAAGGAGGTCAAGCTTACTCATCTGCGAACTTTTGGGTGTGTTGCCTACGTTCATATTGATCCAAAGAAGAGAGACAAGCTTGATGGGTATGATTCGAATCAGTTTAGATACAGATTTTGGGATGACAAGAATAGGAAGATCTTGAGACATTGTGATGTAACATTTGACGAGAATGTCCTATATAAGGACAAGTTTGGGGTGAAATCTGAAGATGCAGAAGAAGTGGGAGCTGAGATTTAGTTGTCGAAAAATCCAAAAAATATTGTTACAGAACCAGAACAGCAACCAGTCACACCTGAGCTAGTGTTAAGGAGATCTACCAAGGTTATCAGGCCACCAGAAAGGTATTCACCATCCTTGCATTATTTGTTGATGACTGATGGAGGAGAACCAGAATCTTTTGATGAGGCTTTGCAAGTGAAGGATTCAATCAAGTGGGAGCAAGCCATGGATGATGAGATTTGGTCACTTAAGAAGAATGATACTTGGGAGTTAATTGAGTTGCCTGCAGGGAAGAAAGCCCTGTTGAACAAGTGAGCTTATAGGATCAAGAGTGAAACTGATGGTATAGTTAGGTTCAAGGCTCGATTGGTGGTTAAGGGATATTCATAAAGGAAAGACATGGATTACACTGAAATATTCTCTCTTGTTGTGAAGCTAACTACAGTCAGAATTTTGCTAAGTATTGTTGCAGCAAAGGACTTGCACCTTGAATAGATGGATGTAAAAAGAGCATTTTTACATAAAGATCTGGAGGAAGAAATCTACATGCAGCAACCTGAGGGATATGAGGTTCTGGCAAAGGAACATATGGTATGTAAGCTCAAAAGGAGTTTGTATGGATTGAAGCAGGCTCTAAGACAGTGGTACAAGAAATTTGACTCCTTCATGTTCAAAAACAGTTTTCACAGGAGTGAAAAGGATCAGTGTTGTTACATCAAGAAGTTTACTGGCTCCTTTGTTATTTTACTTTTGTATGTGGATGATATGTTGATTGCAGGTTCAAGTATGGAGGAGATAAATAATCTTAAAAGGAGGCTGTCATCAGAGTTTGAGATGAAAGATTTGGGTGCAGCAAAGCAGATTGAGGATTTCCCGAGATCGGTCTGTCGGAATTCTAAATTTGTCCCAGGAGAAATACATTGAGAAGGTGTTGTCCTGGTTCAAAGTTGACGATGCTAAGCCCAGGAGCACGCCTTTGGCTAACCATCTCAAATTGTCAAAGGAGCAATCACCCAATATAGCTGAGGAACGTGAGCATATGGCAAAAGTACCTTATGCTTCTACAGTTAGGAGCCTAATGTATGCTATGGTCTGCACTAGGCTTGATATAGCACATGCAGTGTGAGCAGATACATGTCAGATCCAGGGAAAGAACATTGGGAAGCTGTGAAGTGGCTTCTAAGATACTTGAAAGGAACAGTCAGCTCCTCACTTTGTTATGGGAATGGCAAGGTAGTATTAGAGGGTTTTGTTAATGCTGATCTTAGTGGAGATGTGGATTCAAGCAAAAGTACATCTAGATACGTCTACACTATAAGTGGGGCAGCAGTGAGCTGGATGTCTAAACTTCAGAAGTGTGTCTCTATGTCATCTACAGAGGCTAAATCTGTTGCAATAGCTGAAGCTGGTAAGGAGATGATATGGTTGACTAATTTCTTGGAAGAGTTGGGCAAGAAGCAGCATAACAAGGTTCTCTTTACTGATAGTCAGAGTGCCATACAGTTGGTGAAAAACCCAATATATCATTTTAGAACCAAGCACATCCGATGCAGGTATCATTTCACTCGCAATTTGATGGAAGAAGGTGAGATGTGTTTGAAGAAGATTGATGGTGTTAAGAATCCAACAAACATGTTGACTAAAGGTGTGGATGCTGGGAAACTGGGGTCGTGCAAGGCCTCAGTTGGTCTTCTATCATAACGTGGGAGATGTTGCGGCTAGGTGAGTTTGTGGGTACATTGGCATGGAGAATGAATATGGTTGGATTGATTGGATCAATCCCCAAGTGGGAGAATTGTTAAGATATGAAGCCTGATAAAATATTCTGAACTTTACACCGGGGCCACGTTCGCAGAATGTACGTCTCCTAGTGTATCGTTGTATCGAAAAACATTCACAATGAATAAAGAAACCCTAATCGCCCGTGAATGTGGCCATATTTTGGTGAACCGCGTTAATCTGTGTGTTCGTTTATTTTCTGAACTGTTCTTTGATTATTGTAATTGATCTTCCATAACAGAAACCTATCATCCTATGTCTGATATAGATTCAAAAGGACAGGGCTCTAGAAAGAGATCAATATTAAATCAGTTGAGTCAACCAGCAAAAGCATAGAAATGAACTCACTGAACTTTAAAGATAAACTATTTGGAGATTGCCAACATCAATCATTTTTTTTCCCTTACCCTCCTTACTTTCTCCTTTGAAACATGACAGGTATGGTCTATATGTTCCTGAATTTCGAAAATTATTATGCTATTCAGATTTAGCTACTAACTCAAAATTTTAGTTAGAGCAATAAATAAGAATGTAAGGTCCATCGTAATGAACGTGTCTACGATGGGCCTCTTGAATGGATCACAGGCCCGGTTAAGCAGAGTACAACAGTAGCTCCGTCCTCCGTACTCCATAACCTGCTTAGCACTCCCACAGTCTCACTATTCCATTAAAGTCATGGCGGGAATTCTTGGCGGTGATGATTGGAAATTTTCAGCTCATGGCGGGCATCTCTATATTAAATCCTGAAAACTCATTTCTGTCTCCGCGTTCTAATCCTTGTTTCCCAATTAGTTCCCTCTCTTTCAAATCCATCTCTATATTAAAGCCTGAAAACTCGTTTCTGTCTCCGCGTTCTAATCCCTGTTTCCCAATTAGTTCCCTCTCTTTCAAATCCATATCACGAACTTTAACGATGTCTCCGGCAGCGGTTGTGAATGAAAATAGCAACGACATCAAAGAGCCGTGCCCGAAGATCCCAAAGCTTGATCACCGTCCCGTTGCTTTCTTCAAGGTGAATAAGCTATCAGAGAACGCCGTTTTGCCCACCAGAGGATCTCCTCTTTCTGCGGGATATGACCTCTCGAGGTACGTCTATAAGAAACCATAAAAGGGATTTTAGTATTTTAAGTGATTTTCATTCTAGTGTATGCATGTTTGTGTAGTGCGAAGGATACCAAAGTTCCAGCTAGAGGAAAAGCCCTGATTCCAACGGACCTGAGCATGGCTGTACCTGAAGGAACCTACGCTCGTATCGGTAAATAACTGATCATCACTCGTCTCGGAGTTTACGTCATTGGTTGCGTATATTTCCTCTTTCTGAATCTGGGTTTTGTTTCGTTTGGTTTTGTAGCCCCAAGATCGGGATTGACATGGAAGCACTCGATTGATGTGGGTGCGGGAGTGATAGATGCGGATTACAGAGGCCCAGTTGGAGTAATCCTGTTCAATCATTCTGATATTGATTTTGAGGTCAAAAAGGGTGATCGCATTGCGCAACTGATTATAGAGAAGATCGTTACTCCAGAGGTTGTTGAGGTTGAGGATTTGGACGCCACCGTGAGAGGTGAAGGAGGTTTCGGGTCCACAGGTGTTTAGGGTTTACTTAAATCAAGTTTATTTTCATCATCCAAATTTGGTAGTGTAGGTTAGGTTATGTGGGGAATTTTAGCGAACAGGACATCTATGTTTCGATGATGAAATTTTCATCTGTTTTGTGAAATGTGGAAGATTATGCACTGCCTTTTGGGTATTCGTATTTCTCATTTCTGATTATGCATATAATATTCAAAGAAAGGAACCGAATCAGAGGATCTGTTCTTAACAAGACAACCTGCTTCTTCTATAGGTTACACACTGAAAACGTGTGACCATCGTCGTTTTCACTAGTCATGTCAATGACTGGATATGACATTCCAATGTCTATAAGGACAAGAGCAAAAACTCCAATGGAAGGAAAGGGAGGAGCAGAAGGTACAACCGTACAAGAGGAGATAATCAAATGTTAGGGAGAGCTTTGAAAAGG
Organism: Erythroxylum roigii; assembly: GCA_027576455.1. Classification (NCBI taxonomy): domain Eukaryota; kingdom Viridiplantae; phylum Streptophyta; class Magnoliopsida; order Malpighiales; family Erythroxylaceae; genus Erythroxylum; species Erythroxylum roigii. Next base: position 14,466,160 of record JANZXV010000008.1, on the reverse strand, counting down.
TTTTATAGTTAGCTAGCTGGCTATTGACTTGTGAAAAAGTAAACATCTTTTGCACTTAAAGAGTCACATGGGTTTTACTTGTCAACTAAACCAAAAACCCCTCGTATCTTGCGTTGACATAGAGCCAATTCACAACCATAACCACGTTGCTTAGATAATTCCCTTAGCAAACACTAATGGTGTTTTTGGTTTATGATAATAGGTATTTTTGGACAATGATAATGGTATTTTTGGCAATGTTTTAAAAATCGGACCGGACATCGAACCGGTTGAGGAAAAGGTTTAAAGTTTAGAGGTTCAATTGGTAGTGAACCGTTATAAAATTGATATATAATAAATAAGAAGTAAAACTTATAAGAATAAGTAAAAATAAAATATTTTATTAAAATAAAAATACACCAATGTCTATTATTATATAATACATTAATAATAAATAAATATAAGTCTAATATAAATATTAAAATAACAATAAAAGTTAAAATTGTATTTTTGAAGGAAGTTAGCTCCAAATTCTCCAACGAATTTACCAAAAAAAAAATTCTCCAACATTATTTACAGATTCATAAACTACGCTTTCATCTAAAGTATTTGCATCAACTTCTTCTACTGCATTAAAATAAATTACAAATTAGTAATGTATGAAATTATTCTCAATTATAAACTTGTAATATACTATAATTTTAACTTAAATAAGATATGAGCTGACCATCAGTAGATGTTCTTAATTCATTCGTTGTGACAAATGCATTTTCTTCATAAATCGTCTTGACAAGGCTTTACTCTATTTAAATTTTTGTGGTCAAATTTAAACAATTTGCAAATGTTAAAATTCATTTAAATGCCTCAAAATATTAGAAATTAACTTGTAATTTTATGAAATATTAGTTAAATTTGCACATTTTGCCTAGAGTTTGACATTAATACTTGTATAACTAACCAGGTATGTATATTTCTTTCATATTTATTTATGAGCAACCAATATTTTGTGAAAGTATAATTCATATAATAATTCGGAATTTAATATGTTTATGTTTGTAAGTTTCATTAATGTACTTCAAAATGAGTATCGGTGGTAGTGTTGCGTGTAACAGGAAGTAAGAGAGATAATAATTTCCAACTCAAATAAAATAGAAGATGATGAGAAGAAGTATGTGATTAGAGCATTTTGTAGGTGGCAGTACGATTTATATAATGTTTCTAGTAAAATTATGATATTAATGTAAGAAAATTATATTATGCTTATAGGCACTGATATTGTAATAATTGATGATGTCATTTGGTCTTTAGTGTGATCATAGTACAGTTCTCTTCCTCCTCCCTTATTTAGGAAGACAAAACACCCAAAAAAAAAAAATTATAAACTAATAATTTTGATGAATTTCGCTTAGTAATTAAGTGAACATGTTCTTCGCAACAATTCTATAAATGCGAAAGTTTTAATGAAAGAAAGGAAGGAGATTTTGCAAAGTTTTAAAAACTGGATCAAACCGTCCGGTCCGACCAAAAAGGTTGAACTGGCCAGTTTTGATGCAAAGAGGTTATTAGGTGAAACCGAACCAGATCACTGACCGGTTCAAACCTTTTTCAGTTGGATCAGACGGTCCGGTCCGATTTTTAAAACCATGGCCTCGACAGATAATTACCCCAATTAGGTGAGGAGCGATTAATATTTATTAACATAGTTGTAGGAGTACAACTATACATTATTTCTCTTTTTTTTTTCAATTTGAATTTTCAATCGTAACAGTGAACATTTATGCTGTTAAATAGTAAATACTCTAATTTGGGTGTCAAAGGCCTGTGGTCAAGGTTTTCTTTTTCCTTTTATCCTTGCTCTTCGACTTTAAATAATAATGGAAATAGTTATTTCTTTATCCCATAATTGCAAATTAAATGTTATTATTATGTTACAATAGTTGAATTTATAATTGATTTTAAAACTATTTATTATATAAGTAATTGTTAAAATGTGTATTTGACATAAATCTCACACCAAATTACTTTTAGAAAATTATGAATTACATAATATCGTATTTTTAAAAAATTGTGAACCAAATAACTACTCTAAACATAACTAGTAAAATAGAATCATTATTAATATGTCATTTTATTTTTTGTCACTATTAAATGGCGACAATAAATTGTAAATGTGAGGTTTATGTTCTCCTTTTGGTGATTATAAGTATACATTTTTCTATTGATTTTATATTTAAGAGGAAAGATTAGTAGAATTTGAAACCTTAATTTAGTTTGAGAGAATAAGTTTTATAAGACAAAAAGAAACTATAAGTTAATAAAGAAGAAGAGATCAAATAAATACTAAATTACCTTCATAAAATTTTGTGCTTAGGTTGTATAAATCTTGAGAACTTTATAATTTTTTTAATCATGGTCTAAACTAAAATTTTATTAATTAAATATCAAAATTCTTATTTGTATCAAAATTAATTGAATTTAATATTTATACCTTTAACTATATTACATCTTATATGAACATAAATAAAAATAAAAATTAATTATACATGAACTTTTTTTTTAATGGTTTTTAACCTTTTAATTTTTAATACTTTTGAAATTATTATACAACTCATTTTACATAACCTTCTAAGTCATTATCAAATTATAATAAAAGCTCTTACGATCATCAATCATCAAATCAATTCATTAAAATGATGCAATTTCATATTAGGAGAATTATGTTATATTTTGTATAAACTAACGTTATATATAGACGACTTTGATTAGAACATTAAAAGTTGCATTAAAAATTTACATGACAGTTGAATTTGCATTACTTAAGTCAAATTTACCAAATTTCTCTTGTTTAATCCAACACTAAATAAATAAAACATACTAAAACTAGAATTTTGACACATTTTGTCACTCTTTTATGTTATTTCTATGTCTTCTTCATTTTTTAAGCCACTATCTTACCATATCATCTATGAACCTAATTTAAAGATGATAGTTATTTAAATTAAAAGATGCACCATTGCTATCATCTTTAATTTAAAGATGGGTTAACCTTTTAATTTAAAGATGGGTTTACCTTTAACCTTTTAGGTAGTCTGAGCTTGTATGTTATGCTCCAACTTTGTCAAATATTTCAAATAACACATTATACTTCAATGTAAATCATTTAATGGATCGAAAATATCCATGATTGTTTGTCGTTACACTTTAAGGCAATTTTCATAATCATAAATCAAACCATTTTCTTGTTTCTTTACAACAAAAACTTTACGGTTTTGATGATTTTCAATTCTCATACAAAACCAACGGAATCATTCATAACGCTAGACCATGCTTTATCTATGAAACATACATAATAAACAATAATAATGCAACATCATCATCACAAAAAACATAATGGAAATAATTCAACCTTTAGTTTTTGAATCACCATGATATTTCGGTTCAACAGTGAGAATGTAATGAACATCCAAAAATTATCAAACCGAAAACATAAAAAACACAATCATGTATAAATGATACACGGTAGAACAAAACATCGTGCAATACCATGCTCTGATACCAATTGTAAATCATTTAACGGATCGAAAGATTTGTGTACCTGTATCCATGATTGTTTGTCGTTATTGTAAGATGCTGATTTATTTCCTCTCGTCTTCTTCCTTTAGAGAATTCTTCAATGGGTCAGAATAAGTTTCAGAATTGTTATGATGCAATAAGTTGTTTCAACTTATACAGCATCTCCAATGGACATGTCCTTTGGTAAGTAGAAGAGAGAGGAAAAGGGTCCGTGACCATTTGAGACCCAGGCTATAATACCTAATAACTATTATCTTGGGTGTTTTAATTGGACTCAAATTTATAAGTGACATGGGATATAAAATAGTCTTACATTCAACACCAACTCACGGTACTACTAGTCATCTTCTATAAATGAGGAATAAGTTTGAGCAATAATTTATCCCCAGTATCACACATTAAAGGTCTCGATCTCTGATCCACAGGCCTTTTCATCTGCTTAAAAGCCTTTTAGACAATATCCCTTGCCTCATTAAGTATTTTTCCATTGTAAATTGATAAGTAGTCGACCACTTTCCACCTATTTTTTTGAGCAATCATGAGTGTAGCTTTATCTTAACATGATCTCAAATGGACTTTTCTCTGTCATCAAGGATTGTAACTAAATTAGGCAGTCTTAAGTAAATTACATTAATTTCTCTTACTCACATTTACATAATATCATAAGTAACCTCAAATAGATTCTCGTTTTTTATCCATATGACTTTAAATGATTAGCAGTTAAAAACTTGATATCACACCTCATCATATTAGAAGAAATATTCAAAATTGACTAGTAAACCAAACATCTTAATCACTGACAATGTCTGTCTTAACTCTAAAATGCTTACCATATATTTTTAGAATAATTTTGGTGAAATACCATAGGGACTTAAAGATTATGTAGGAAAAAATACAACATATTTTAAAAATCAATCTACTATAACTATAATTGAAATCCATCAAGATTGACATCTATGGTATTTCATGACTAGGCAAGGGTTGTAATAATCATTTTGTTTCTTTCTTTTAGACTTATCTAACTAATAATCAAGAAAACTTTTGACATGTACCTTTCTGTCATCCTTTATTTTTAGCTAGTAATATGAACATGAAAAGAGCACTAGTATCCTTTGAACTCCTAAGCAACTTGGCCATTACGAATCATACGTCCCTTTTACAATATATTTTTGTAAGGTATCAAAACTTAAAACATATTACCAGTTACTTTTTTTCCCATAAATATTCCATAATCATCAAGGAAAAATCTTTAGACAACACCATCTTTTACGTATTGAACCATCTGTTTTATAGATGTTGCCTAAAGGTGTTGCCACCTGGCTTTGCTTTATTAAATATGATTAAGCTCAACTGATAACATATAAAATTGTGAAGGCTTCCTTTCTACTTAATGTATTAGCCATATTTTTGTGCTTTCCTGATTTATGCTCCTATACAAAGTTATATTTTGTGAGAAATTAGTGCCATTAAGCTTGCTTCGTAGATAAGTTCATCTAAGACTTAGAAAAGGTTTAGAAACATTATTTGTATTGACAATAAATTTGGTCACTAAAAGTTACTAAGCAAGGCGATGCACCACTACTAACATCTCGTTTTTTTGTATCAGGTATCGTTGCTTAGCACCATTTTGTTTTTTGACTTTTGAAGTCTATATGATGACCTTCTTTCATTATAACACCACTAATAGTTTCGATGGAAACATCAATATGAACCTGAAAAGTGAGACTGAAGTGTAGTAACTTTAGAATGGGTTCACTCAAAATGAAAACTTTTAATTTTTAAATGCTTTTATGCACTGATTTTAATAAGAACAATGCTTGTTTTTCTCACAAGTCAGTTAAGAATGATACTTTCTTTGAATAGCCCATAATAAATTAGGGATAGTAATCTTAAACTAAGAAAGTTTATAAATTCTCATACTATTATAATAACCTGCTAATTAATAATATCTTGAACCTTTTCCAAATCCATCTACTCTTGGCCCTTGTTCACTAAGTGTCCCAAAAGTCTAATCTCTAGCTAGATAAGCTCATATTTCTCTGCCTTCACCAAGAACTTATTTTTCCATAATCATTAAAATACTTGCTTCAAATGTTAAATGTGTTTTGTTATGTGAGTATTGTTTACGATACTAGTAACCAAATACACCATAATAAAGTTATCTAGGAAGTCATACAACATATCATTCATGCAGATATAGAAAGTAGTGAGAAAATTCATCAAATTGAATGACATGATTAAAAATTCATAAGATTCTTAGTAAGTTACATATTTGTTATTTTTTCTACCTACGATAAGTATAAATAACTGCTCCTCAAGTCCAACTTAGTAAATAATACATTCTTTGTTAATATGTGAAATATTAAACTAAAGGCTTATGGTATTAGTTCTTGTTGGTTACTTGTTTAACTCTCATTAAATATTGAACTAAATGCTTAAGATAATAATTTTTGTTAGCTACCTTGTTTAACACCTAGTAGTGTAAGCACATGTGCAACACTCCCTCTTGCTTTTATTTTGGAATAGAATATGTGAACTAAGGGGAGCTTTAGAAGGTTGGATGAATCCCACCTATAATAATTTGCTAAAATAATTGCTCAAGGCCACTAACTCTAATAAAGTCATCTACTAAGGGTCATACTCCAGAGTGATTAGATTCAAAATGAGGTTGATCTTATGATTGATTTCTTGATGAGGGAGAATAGTTTTCAGTAACTCTTTGGGCATCATATTAATAAATTACCTTATTACTTATGCAATTGCATTCATAACTTTCACCATATAAATTTTAAGAATATCCCATATGGCTGTAAATTGAACTGCATTTCCTTTCTTAAATCCCTTCTCGATACTTATTACTAAAATATGTACCAAACTTTTTATATGTCCATTGCACCTATATGATTATAACAATTGATAAAGCATGAATTTTGTTTGTGTAGTGACATTATACTTTTAATATATGAGTATATCATCATCTTCATTACTTAGAGAAGGTTTATGCCAACAATGACATCAAAATCATCAAGAGGGATCACCATGATATTAAACTTTCCATTTAGATTTCCTATACTCACGGGAACATTATAAGGCAATTCTTATCGCAACTTGGTTTTTCACTGCAACATCCCATTACCATAAGGCAAATACCCGAATACCCGAAGGACATTCAAGTATATACCCTATGATAATGGTATGTTGGAGCAAAATCAAATCCAACTTACACATGGCATCATCTAACATACTCAAAAGTCACTAAAGTTTAAAACCATTGATTGCATTCATTCACAATTCTTACACTGATTCCATCATACAAATATTTGCAAAACCTCTTATAAGTTCTAACAAAACTACAAACTAAATGCTACGAAACTTCTGGTGTCAGCTGACAGACCTTGAAGCCATAACAAATCCAAAGGGGCCTTTTAGTCCTGTATAAAACACTAGGTCTCCTGTCTCTTACCTGAAAAATCACATTGCAATTTTTTGATGAGTTTTGCGAACTCAATGAGTGAACCATCATTGATGATTTCAACGGATCACAACACACATATCATATATTGCACAAATAGTCATTTTAAACATACATTTATTTTTTAGATACTCACATAACATGGCATATCATATAGTCATTCAACATATAGTCATTCAATACAACTTTGCAAATCATTCATGAATTTCAGTCTTATAATGTTATATGCATAAGACTCACATTCGTTCTTATTGTTGTGACCGAGTGCCTATCACAAACTTATACAAATATTGGCCTAAAGGGCTCAATCAGAACAGAATCACGGAGCATAGCTCTACGTGCAGAATCAGAAATCACAGAGAAAAGCTCTACGTGGAAGCGCTTCATACTGACAACTCAAGTCATAATGCCTTTATTTGAACATGCATTTTGTGCTATGCATCAGATACATATATGTCATGTATCACAAGCACATATGATGCTAAAACAAAGCTCATAATCATCGGACCTAAGTCCGGCGTCTAACTTTCATTGAAAATCAAATGTCATTCAGAAATTTATATCAAATCAAAGTACTTCCAATACATGCCCAACTATTAAACTCCTCGGACTTCAAGTCCGGAATTCAGAAAAAATTCACAAACAATTTAGTAATATGGAAGTTTAACAAATCAAATCAATTACAAACACATCAATCCTAGGAAATCATCTAGGTTGACTCACAGTACGCTCTAATAAGCTATTGCTTTGGTGGACCAGCAATGTCTGTCTGGCATCTGCTTGGCTCCTTTGTTGAAAACTCCAAAAGCTTCAACCATCTTCAAGCCCTAACTCCATGCAGAAATCACTTATTTATTGTGAACATTAACTATCTTCTAATTTTTCTTAAGGGAGAAGAAACACTAGCATAGGAAGTGATGTGGGATATGGAAAAAGTAAAGTTAACTCTTGGAAGGAGTTTGATGGAAAACTCTGTGTATGGGAAGAAATTCGGAGAAGATGATAACAAGGAAAGAACTTAGGAAAAGAACAAACCCCAATTTAACTCTCGGATAACTCAAACTTACTTCTGACAAATAATAAAGGCAACTTTACACTTGTCACTTTTCCTAAGGTCCAACTCTAACTAATTTTCTTTTTAACTAAACCCTTTAACTCCCATCTTTACAATCCAACTATCTCCAAATATCTTTTGATTTCTTGTTCCCTATTTTCAACAATACTCTATAAATTCCGAAAGTAAATCCTAAATTCACCAAAATTCACAATTACAATATTTCCACTAATCAATAATATTTCCAATATAAATAAATTCCAAATTCAAAAATTTCCCAAAAATCCCAATTCAATACAATTCTACTTGGAATCATTCATGAATGCATGTACAATTATTTTCATGTGCAAAACTTTCACTATTCACGTGTATAAGCATGCTATATTATGCATGAACAGGAGATATGTTTTCTAATCTCTCAATAATCTCTCACATTTACTCCTTTAGCCTTAACATGGGTAACGGGATGTTACAGTAAAACTACTATATAAGGATGTATTTATACATGAATTTACATAAGAATATACAAAAGAATATGCTTTATAATTATAACACAAACGCATAAGGTATATAATGTATACGTTATATTAACATTTTCTCAAACTCGAGGTTTGGACATTATCTTAAATTAAAAACAAGCTCTTGAAATTGTGGAGATGGGTGAGATTTGGAGAAAATATTTGCAATTTGTGATTGTGATAAGGTAGGAATATGTTGAATAGTTCATTGAATGACTTGGTATCACACAAGATGACAATCAATCTCAATATATTTGGTACACTCGTAGAAAACATCATTATAAGCAATTTTGTATGGCACTATAATTATCACAAAATAAAGGAGTTGCAAAAAAAGAGGAAAAGACCCATATCTTAAAGAAACTAACATAGCTAGAGGGGTTTAGAAGTTGTGTTTGCAAGAGCTCAATATTGTACTTCTGTGCAAGATTAAGAGATAATCATGCTAAGAAAGAAATAATAGCTAGTAGTTAAGCATCGATTAGTTGGATCTCTAGGCCAGTTAGTATCAGAATATATTCGTAACTCTAATGGAGATAAATGACAAAAGTGAAGACTATGAAAGAGAGTAACTTTGATATACTAGGGGATATGGAGAATAGTAGAGACGTGAGTGATATAAGGTGCTGACATGAATTGACTGACGATGTGAAC
>JANZXV010000008.1:14430107-14445762 GCA_027576455.1 Erythroxylum roigii | reverse complement strand
GTTTTGTGGGCTTGCCTTTGGGCTTGAAATGCTAGATAGTGAGGGCTTATCTTTGAGGGTTAAAGAGTTTAGGAATTTCGTTTATATTTTTGTGCTTCGATTCCGAACCGATCGTTGGGCTTCGGAAACGGGGCCCAACATCTTTTGGTATCAGAGCCCTAGGTTTTAAAGTGTCCTAGGTTTCGAATATGATATGTTATGCATTAATGTGTTATGTGACAACTTGTTTGCATTCTAAATCGATTGTTTGCCCTAAATGACATGCATCTCATGCATACATGTAGAATGTGAGCTAATCGTTAGTATTTTTGATAGAAGGAGTGATGCCACCTCGTCGAAGAACACGAGGAATAATGCAAGGTTCGGTCGCTCCTGATCCTCCATCGAGAGAGGAGGGCTCGGATGAGTCAGTAGCCCCAGGAAATGCTGAGGCTTCTGTAGGGCAGAGCAGTGATCCTGTTCGATCTCAGACTCAGGAGTCGCCTGTTCCGCCGGAGCAAGCGCCTGCCTTAGATCCGAGGTTGTTTCAGGCGTTCTCCCAGGCGTTTGTTCAGGCTATGGGGCAGATGCCGCAGTCTTCTGCTCCGGCCCCCGTGAAGAAGAGGAAGCAGTTTGATAAGCTGAGAAAGTTTGGAGCAGTGGATTTCTTTGGGACTTCTGATCCTGAGGAAGCTGAGACTTGGCTAAGAAAGACAGAGAGAATTCTGGGTCAAATGGATTGTGAAGAAGATGAGAAGGTAGAGTATGCTGTGAGTCTGTTGCAGGGAGATGCTCTGCATTGGTGGGAGAGTGTCCCAGGAAGTCAGTTGAAGCCGTCGGTTTTAGCCTGGGCAGATTTTCTTGTTGTGTTCAAGAAGAAGTATTTGTCAGAGGTGTATATTCAGCAGAAGCAGAGGGAGTTTCTGAGTCTTACTCAGAGGGAGATGACTGTCAGTGAATTTGAGAGGCGGTTCACTCAGTTGTCTCGTTATGCAGCGGAGTTGGGGCTGAGTGAAGCAGCCAAGTGCCGAAGGTTTGAGTCAGGTCTTCACCTGGCTATCAGGGAAAAGGTGATTGTGCAGAACTTCTGTGACTTCCAGCAGCTGGTGGAAGCAGCTCTGAGGGTGGAGAATATAGAAAATATAAAGAGTTCTGTTAGTAAAAAGAGAAAAGGCAGAGAGCAGTTCAAGAGGGGAGGCGGTGCCCCGATGTCAGAGAGAAGTGCTAGGACTCTTCCTGCTCAGTCGGAAGAGAAAAGTAGTGGAGCCAGCAGGCCGAGGCCGGTAAGAGCTGTTTCGTATCAGGCCTCGACGGCAGGAGGTAGCAGGAGGGGAGATGGGGATAAGTTACCCACCCCTCAGTGTGAGCATTGTGGAGGGTTTCATAAGGGAGAATGTTTCCGGTTGTCTGGTGCATGTTTTAACTGTGGTCAGAAAGGCCATATGGCAAGAGAGTGTCCCCAACCGCCGAGGAAGGAGAGAAATCAGATGCAATCTTTCAAGAGAGCTGAAGTAGTGGGTCAAAGATCAGTGTCAGAAGTGGGCAGTAGGAGTTCAGAAGCAGTCAGGAAAGTGAACCCGCCAGGGAGACCCAGGGGTCAAGTTCCAGCGAGGGTTTTTGCTATGTCAAAAGAGGATGCAGAAGCAGCTCCAGAAGTGGTAACTGGTATGCTTAAATTGTTTGATGAAGTTGTTATTGCTTTGATTGATCCGGGTTCTACCCATTCATTTGTGTCAATGAGTAGAACTGTGCTTGGTAGAGAATTGATCCCATTGGATACTCCTTTGTTGGTGAGTACTCCAATAGGTCAATGTGTTGTGATTAGTCAAATCTTTCGAGGTTGTGAGATTTGTATAGGAGAAGATCGTTTAATGGTAGATCTAATGCCTTTGGGAATGAGAGGTTTAGATGTAATTTTGGGAATGGATACTTTGGAAAAGTACCATGCCAAGATGGATTGTAAGCATAAGATTGTAGAGTTTGAAGTTGATGGTAAGCATGTGGTGTTTATCGGGGATAGAAAAGCAGGTCCGATTCGGATGGTTTCAGCTTTGTCAGCGGATAGGCTGATGAGGAAAGGATGTGAAGCGTTTCTAGCCTATGTGGTGGATCCTCAGGTAGTCGGAGGTAAGTTGGAAGAAATTCCAGTGGTCATGGAATTCCCGGACGTTTTTCCCGAGGAATTGCCAGGACTACCCCCTCCTAGGGAAATTGAATTTTCTGTTGATCTTATTCCGGGCACAAGGCCAATCTCAATTCCGCCTTATCGAATGGCTCCGGCGGAATTGAAGGAGCTTAAGGAACAGTTGGAAGATTTGTTGGAGAAAGGTTATATTAGGCCGAGTTCTTCGCCTTGGGGAGCTCCGGTACTCTTTGTCAAGAAGAAGGATGGGTCGTTGAGGATGTGTGTGGACTATCGGAAGCTGAATCAGGTGACTATTAAGAATAAGTATCCGCTCCCTCGCATCAATGATTTGTTTGATCAGTTGAAAGGGGCGAAAGTATTTTCTAAGATAGACTTGAGGTCAGGATATCATCAGTTGAGGATTAAGGAATCAGATGTGTTGAAAACTGCTTTTAGATCGCGGTATGGCCACTTTGAGTTTTTGGTTATGCCTTTTGGGTTGACGAATGCGCCAGCAGCTTTCATGGATTTGATGAACAGAGTCTTTAAGTCCTTTTTAGACCAATTTATCATTGTCTTTATTGATGATATATTGGTTTATTCTAGAAGTGATAAGGAGCATGAAAAGCATTTAAGGGTTGCTTTGGAGACTTTGAGGAAAAATGAATTGTATGCTAAGTTGGATAAGTGTGAGTTCTGGTTGAGAGAAGTAGCATTTCTTGGACATGTGATTTCAGAGCATGGAGTGCATGTGGATCCGAGAAAGATAGAAGCGGTTGTGAAATGGGAAGTGCCTAAGAATTTAGCAGAAGTGAGAAGTTTCTTGGGATTAGCAGGTTATTATAGGAGGTTCGTGGAGGGCTTTTCTATAATAGCAGCTCCGCTTACCAAGTTGACTAGGAAAAATCAGAAGTTTGAATGGTTAGAAGAATGTCAGAAAAGTTTTGAGGAGCTTAAGGATCGATTGACGAGTGCTCCAATCTTGACTTTGCCTTCGGGAGAAGATGGATATATGGTGTATAGTGATGCCTCGAGAAAGGGATTGGGCTGTGTGTTGATGCAAAATGATAAGGTGATTGCTTATGCCTCGAGACAGTTGAAGCTGCATGAGATGAGCTATCCGACGCATGATTTGGAGTTAGCTGCCATAGTGTTTGCATTGAAAATTTGGAGGCATTATTTGTATGGCGTCACCACCAGGGTGTTTACCGATCATAAAAGTCTGAAATATTTGATGAGTTAGAAAGAGCTGAATTTGAGGCAGAGAAGATGGTTAGAGTTGATAAAGGATTATGATTCGTTCAATTTTCAAATATATATAAAACTTGTTATATATGCAATAAAAATAGTCATATTGCTAAATATTGTAGAATAAAAAAAATTCAAAATTTAGAATTAGACTAGGAAGTATTAAATAATATTCAACATTTAGTGATTGCGGGTAATGAAAACTTAGAAGAATACTACGGGAAAGAATCTGATAATAAAGTAATGTTTTTATAATCAAATAACTCTACAAATAGTGATTAGGCTGAGGAGAATGAACAACTAGAATGAGAAAAAATTAACAAATTTCTCTTAGAAGTTATAAATCATATTCAAGACCTCCAACTTCAAAAATCATTTGAAATCCTTAGTCAAAATTTACCTTTAACCCCCTCATCTTCCTAAAATTTGACAAATATAATAGATAAAACAAAGAAAAATAAAAATCTATAAATAATATTATCTAGTTTATGCAAAGAAATTAACATGATAAAACATGAGTTAAAAACACTTAAACAAAAATAAAAAGGAAGATAGTGAAAGCATAAAGAATTTACTTCCACAAATCAATAAAGTAGAACAAAACTCAGATGTTGAAATTAATAAAAATCTTGAACTTAACAATAGAGAAAAATTATCCGAGAACTTTCTGTTCATATTAAACTAAGGAGACGTTTAGTTTGAGGGTTTCGGAACGAAGGAATGGAATAATTATAAAGAACAGTGTTTGCTTTGGGTTTTCAATTCCAGGGGAATGTATTTATCCCATTAAATTTGGGAATCTACTAAACCTACCAAGGGGGTGGGTATCGAGTTTTTATTCCAATCTAAGTTTTTATCACGTTTATTTTTTTACTCGTTTATCCCCAACCTTTGCCCTACCATTCTCTTTACTTCCTTATCGCCTTTCAATTCCTTACGATCTCCCATCCTGCCTTATCGCATCTCATCAACGAAGGAATTTTTGTTCTGTGTCTCTAGGTATATTTTCTGAAATCCCTTATTTCAATTTGATATTAAATGAACTGGATAGAACCTAGTTTCATCTCATTGTAAATAGGGCTTTTGTTCCTTTTTTTTTTCTTATATATTCTCGTTTTATAATTTAATCAAGAGAATAACTAATCTGTTATATAGTTTGATGATGCGAAAGTGCATATGGTTATAGATTGAATGAGAATCATAAATTCAATATGCTTCTTTTTTTCCCTTATAATTGTTTTGTGATTTAATTTGATTTTTCGTATATGGTTTTAACTTTTTTTTAAAAAAAAGGAAAAACCCATAGCGAATCGTCTTTTACATTGGTGTTTGTTTATTTGTTTTGTAAAGCTCTTAATGGCTTTCAAGAACAACGAGGCAGAAGCACTAATGCTCTTATGAAGGGCGATAAAATTCCTTGACAAAACTGATTAATTTTTTTTTTACAAAAATATGGAGATAGACCCAATAAACATATGAAGGGCAAATTATTTTCATTTTTATTGAGGGTAAAAAGGTATTGAATCATCTTTCATTCCCATTAATGCAACAAACTAAGCAACATTATTGGTATTAATACAGAAACCCAAGTTACAAACCAAACATAATTTTTTTTATTTTTCATACCCATCCCCATGATAGCCAACCCCGTGCTCAATCTAAACGCCTAGTAAATAACTTCTAAAAAATATTTGGTTATGATAACTCTTAAAATAACTAGGGACTTTAAAATTGATACTATTACCTTATTTGATACTAGATCTGATGTAAATTATATAAAATTATTATAAAAAAGCCAAAAAATACTTAACAACTCAAAGCTAAAGATAAGCTATAAAACTGATGTATACATATGCCAGAATGAATTCTTTGCCAAAATATCCTTTGTTATAATAGAAGATATATACCATATGGTTATTCTAAGAACATCCTTCATATTTAGTAAACCACGATAGCATCTCAATAAAAATAAATAAAAAAAATGTTTTCCATTTATAGAAAAGTCAAAAACTAAATATATAAATCTTAGCAAAGCTTGTTCTATTTATGAAGATAACAAATAAATGCAAAAAAAAAAACTGACATATTTAAATAAAGCTATTGTAATTAAGAGAATATTATAACAATTACAAGATGAAAAGATAAAAAATGAAAAAGTTACGAGAAATTGTTGAAAAAATATGCTTATTTACCTAATGCCTTCTAAAATAGAAAATAACATATTATAGAATTATCACATGCAAAAAAAATCAATAAAAATAAACTCGACTAAATCTAGACCAATACAATTGAATAAATAATTAGAAGAATTTTGCAAACAAGAAATCAATGAGTCATTAAAGCAAAGATTAATCTCTCCACCTATGTCTCCTTAGAGTTACACAACTTTCTGTATTAACAAAAAACTATGAAGAAGAAAAAAGAATGCCTATAATAGTAATAAACTATAAACTCTTTAATAAAGCACTAAAATGGATTAGCTATTCCAAATAAAAAAGATTTATTTAAAAGACTTTATAACGACGTTAAGAGTTTCATATAGTACTGATCGAAAAATGGTACGAAACTTACCTCCTTTGTATCGTTTGTCAGTACGAGGCGATACCGGCAATTTTTGGTGGAACTAACTGGCCAATATCTTAAACTTAAGAAAATTGAAGGACCTTTTTGCAAAAACAAAATTTAACTAAACACCACACATCCCCCAACTAAACACCATTGGTCCACAACTCCATAATAGCCATTGGTTAATAACTTGGCTAGATGTAACATCCTATTACCAGCGGGGAGTCCAGAATAGTAAAAATGAGTGATTAATGGGAGATTAGAAATGCATTTCATACTTATGCATAATATGTCATACACATACACGTGAGTAGTGAATTGTTGCACATGCAAATAATTGTACATGCATTCATGGATAATTCTGGGTATAATTGAATTGAGTTGTGATGTTATTGGGAATTTTGAATTTATTGTATTGGAAAATTTATTAGTGATTGTTATATTTTTGAATTTTGGTGAATTTTAGGAATAATTTCAGAAACTTTTGATTATTATGGGATTAGGAAAAATGCCACTTGGCAAGTAAATTGATGTATGGAAAATAGAAATAGGAAATCAAATGATATTGGAGATAATTGGAATGTAAGGAGGTAGTCAATAGAACTAGTTCAAATAGAGTTAGTTAGTTTGGGAAAATTAGCTAAGAGTGTAAGAAGTGGACAAGTGTCCTAGTTAAAGTTAAATTTTCTTAACCTTGAAAGACAAGCTACTGTTCTTGTCTTTATCTCTCTCGTAGCTTCTTCTCTTCTTCTTCTTCATCATTTTCATTTTTTCAATCACTACCACATCAACTTTGAAGATCACACTTTCCTCCATTTCCTACTAGCATTTTTCCAGCTTTCTTCCTCATTGTCACTCAAAACCTATCTCTACCACCATTAGAAGATCATGAACGTGTGATGCTTGGGAGCTAGGGCTAGTGTTGTTTTTGAAGAATCTGAGGTAAAACCAAGTAAGTTATGCTTTAAATGTGATGGGTATTGTTAAATGAAACTAGAATGAACGAGAAATGTAGGATTGATGACTTGATTATGTGAGTCGTGGATGGTGTAAAATCTGGAAAGTTTGAAGATGATTGGCTGGAAAATGTTCAATTAGTATGCTTCGGTCTGCTAACCATAACTTTTTCTCTAGTTATCTAAATGAGATGGTTCATGATTTGGATTAAACTAGAGACATAAGGCCACATTTCTTATGAAGACATAGAATTTAAATTCTATCTCTAAGAGTCTCAAAATTGTCATGAAGTTGAGAACTGGGTGCAGTACATTGGTAGATGAATGAAAAATTTGTGTTATGACTTCAGGAGAAAAATTGTGTTGATATAGGCTAAATTAGACAAAGTTGTCTTCTAGAAAGTTGTAGGTTATCTTTCTAACTTTCCAACGGTATATAGTATGAAATTTTTGGACATCTGAGTCGAAATTTATGATCTTTATAAGTGGAGATGCTTTGGAGAGTGTAGTTAGTGATTCAGAACTCTTGGTGATGTGAGGAAGACCTTATAGACTGAAACCTTCCTTTTGATGCACTGCAGACTGAATCGTCTAGTACTCTGTAGACTGAAACCTTCCTTCTTATGCACTATAGATTGAATCGTCTGGTCCACTGTAGACTAAAAGCTTCCTTCTTATGCACTGTAGATTGAATCATCTGGTGCATTGTAGACTGAAACCTTCCTTCTTATACACTATAGACTGAATCGTCTGGTGCACTGTAGACTGAAACCTTCCTTCTTATGTACTATAGACAGAATCATCTGGTCCAATTTTGACCCTCTAGATGATAATATCTATCTTTAAGGTCTTCTTAAAAGTTGTAAATCTATAAGTCCTCTTTCAAACTGTCTAAGAATGGCCTTGATTTGATATCTCTAGAGAAAGTTACGCCAATTGTCCCAAATCATCTGACCTTTAGTCGAGTTTCGTCTGACCTTCTGTCTAGGATCGTCCTACCCTATCGTCTGGTCCTATTTTGACCTTTTAGATGATAGAATCTATCTTCAAGTCTTAATTAAAGCTATAGATATAGAAGTCCTCTTTCAAATCGTCTAAGAATGACCTCGATCTGATATCTAAAGGAAAAGTTATGCCTTTTTTCCCAAGACAGGTTCAATATGATTGAGGACAAAACCTTGTTTGATTCCTTCAGCCATAACCTTGTTATCCGACCTCCAAATGCAGTGATTCTTGTACAAATAGATTCCTAACACATTTTTTTTAATATCTCCATAAAAATTGGTAGCATTATGTATTGATTTGAAAAAGTTTGATTGAAGGAAATTGAGGGAAACTGTTGGAATAGCATGAGCTGGTATGATTTCACTGGACATACTTCGGTGTTTTGAATATATCTGGATATATAGGGTTCCAAATGAGATGATTTTTAATGTTGAGTAAACTAGAGACATAAGCCTTCAAATCGCATGAAGAAGTCAAACTGTAATTCAGTCTCTAAGATGTTAAGTGTCTAGATGGAAGTTGTGCGTAGTATACTATTTTAGAATAAGAATAGTCCAAAAATGTTTGGGGTACAACTTTTCAGATTTCTGAACCAAATTGAATGATTTTGGTGTCATTAGAAACTTAAGAGATGGTAGAGAAATTTTCTAGAAGTAAGTATGATCAAATTAAATCATTTTCAGTTTCTAATTAAATGTGAACAGTAGACCCGAAAGAGTGTTTTGGAAAAATCTGAAAGTAAGCCAATGAGAAATGAATTGTGATTTTAATGATTTTAGTGAGGTATAAACCTAAGTATAAATTATACCTAGATGAGATTTGATATGGGATCGATTTTGGGATGATATTAATGGATAAATACCCAAGATTGTCATGAACATGTGTTGTATATATTTCATTACATACATGTGCATTGTTAAACATTTATACTTGTGCAATTTGTGATATATGTGTATGTTATTTGATATAGAGTAACAATTGGAATGTCAACCTCCAGATATTGCCAGAACTTCCAGGTATTAGCTTAGGAAGCAACTTGTGAGTAACCTAGACGGTCTCACTTAATTACTTGTTTGATTAAATTTTGCTTTGAAATGATTTTATGAATGTGATTTGAGTGTTGATTCCGGGCAATAAAATGTCCGAGGAGTTATTATTCGGGAATGTATATTGAAGTGCTACTTGTATGTGAATGTGACGAACTATGTACTTTATAATATGATTGATTATGATAGATGCATTCCATACATGAATGCACAATCAGATAATGACAATTGTGACCATAGTAGCCACCGAAAAAGAGCTTAAAGCTTAGATTATGAAAAAGAGCCTCGAGCTCAGAAAGTGATTAAGAGCCCAAGGCTCACTATGTAAAATGAGCTCTGTATCTCCATCGGAAAAGGGATAGTTATCAATGAGCCTGGTATCTAAAATAGATACGGGACATTTTAGGCACTTGGTCATAACAACGTAATAATTGGAAAAGAGTCTTATGAGCATTTCATATATATTTGTTAAGTATGTTTGATTGATGGAAATGCAAAATTGCCTATGCTTAAGTGAAGATATGATACGTAATCAATTATGCGAACATGCGAATATATGCTATGTGAAATGATGTGTTGCATGAATTGATTGAACCATCAATGATGGTTACCTCGTTGAGTTCGCAAAACTCACCAAAATTGTAACTTTGATTTTACAGGACCGAGAGATGACTCTAGCTGCTGAGAGGCTCTACAAACTGTAGACTTGTGATTTTGGGAAAGGAAGTCATGGCTGAAAGGTCGATCAGCTGGGATTTGGATAAATTAGCTAGATTTTGCATATTTCCTCTTTCATGTAGCACTTTTGTAGTAGAATTTGTTGTTGTACTTATAAGAAGTGTTGAAAGACATATTGTAGTCCTTCGGATTTTTATGAAATGAAATGAGGAAATTTTGGGTTTTAAAATATTGTGAATTTCTAAATGATGTTAATAAGAGAATAAGATTTATGATGCCATGTTAAGTGAATGCAGAGATTGATCGTAGCGCACCATTATCATAGGATATGTATTGAAATGTCCTAAGGGTGTTCCGATATGTACCCTATGGTAAGGGGGTGCTACATTTAGGTGGTATCAGAGCATAATTTCGCTTCTGTTACGACATATAGAATGTTAAGCATGAAATATTGTGAGAAAGGGGGTTCTACATTTAGGTGGTATCAGAGCATAATTTGGAATATGTTAGGACATATAGAATGTTAAGCATGAAATATCGTGAGAAATGCTGAAAATGATTGAAATTATTATTTTTTATAGGTCATCCGCCATAGGTGAGCACGCGGGGGAACCAACTGACCAAGGATTTGTAGGAGCCAGTAGGGAGTCCTCGGGACCTTGATCAAAGGAAATGCCTCCTAAAGATCCCGAGAGAAAGGAGAGGAGGTATGATAGGCCGTGGAAGCAGGGAGCTATAGATTTCTATGACAACACAGACCTCGCTGAGGTCGAGGGGTGGTTGAAAGGACTGATAGGGTTTTGGATTAGATGGACTGTGAGCCTGATGAGAGGTTCGATTATGAAGTGTCCTTACTGCAAGGCCCAGCTTATTAGTGGTAGAAAACTGTCCCAAGTAGTACCACCAGGCCTTGCCAATTGAAGTGGGAAGACTTTCTGAGGGTCTTTAGAGATAATTACATGCCCAAGATCTACTTAGACCGAAAAATGAAGGAGTTCCTAGAATTAAAACAATGTAGGATGTCAGTAGCTGAATATGAGATCCGGTTTAATGAGTTAATGGGTTATGCTACTGCTCTGATCCCTACAAAAGAAGACAAGTGTAGGAGGTTTGAGGATGGACTCAATATGGAGATTAGAACAAGGTTGGCCATCTCAAACAAAGTAGTTTCACTGAGTTGAGAGCTGCTTATATAAGGATTGAGTAGCTATTAAGAGAGAGAGACAAGCAGAGACTGGGCAATGGTCCAGTATGAAGAGGTCTAGTGAGAGTCATAGCAGTTCTGGCAGGAGATTGAGTAAACGCTAGAACAGAGCTTTCAGACCACCAAGTGGATCCAGGCAGTTAGGATCTAGGTAGAGGTGTAGATTTGCATAGACTGGCAGTGGAAGAGGCACAGTACAGAACCAGTTTCCAGTAAGTGAGCACTGTGAGAAGAGGCATGGTGGTGAGTGTTGGAGACTAACTGGAGCTTGTCTCAAATGCGACTCCTTTGACCACCAAATCAGAGATTGTCCTGGTACTTTGGGAGCTCAGTCTGGTGTGAGTGGGCAATCCGGGAGTGATGCTATGGTCCAACAGAGCAGAGGTAATGAATCTAGATAGAGAGGCCGATGTAGAGGCAGAGTAAGCTCTAGGAGTTCTTCTATAAGAACTGAGGGGCGGGGCAGCCAACCCCAGTTCTAGGCCCAAGTCTATGCTATGATTAGGCAGGAGGCCCAAGACTCACTAGATGTTGTTGCAAGGAGCTCAGGTATTTACAAAGATGGATTTGAGATTAGGGCACTATCAGTTGAAGATAGCAAAGGCTGATGTACCTAAAAGTGCATTCAGGAGCAGGTATGGGCACTTCGAGCTCTTAGTGATGCCGTTTGGGTTGACAAATGGCCCAGGAGCTTTTATGGCCTTGATGAATAAGGAATTTCAGCCCTACCTGGATCATTTTGTAATTGTATTCATAAATGATATTTTGGTGTATTCGAAGAACAGAAAAGAACATGCTGGGCATCTGAGAGTCATTTTACAGCTTATGAGAGAGAAGTAATTATATGCCAAGTTCAGTAAGTGTGAATTTTGGCTAGATCAAGTGGTATTTTTGGGGCATATAGTGAATGGACAAGGCATACAGGTAGATCCCAAGAAGATATAAGCAGTGATGAATTAGGAAGCTCCGAGAAGTGTGTCTGAAATCCGAAGCTTCCTAGGATTGGCCAGATATTATCAGAGGTTTGTCGAGGGATTTTCTCTGATCTCGACCCCTTTGACAAAACTTCTAAGGAAGAATGTAGTGTTCAGATGAAATGAGGAGTGTCAGAAGAGCTTTAAGGAGCTGAAACGTCGGTTAACTACTGCACTAGTGTTGACTATTCCATTGGGAACTAGAGGATATGTAATATATAGTGATGCATCGTATCAAGGATTGGAATGTGTATTGATGCAGCATGGGAAGGTGATTGCTTATGCATCGAGACAACTAAGGTCTGACGAGATTAATTATCCGATACATGATTTAGAGCTAGCTGCAGTTGTCTTTACTCTAAAGATTTGGAGACACTATTTGTATGGAAGGACCTTCCAGATTTACACTGATCATAAAAGTTTGAGGTATTTATTGAGTAAGAAGGAATTGAATGTGAGGCATAGGAGGTGGATGAAGTTACTGAAAGATTATGACTGCATGATTGAGTACCACTCGGCGAAAGCTAATGTGGTGGCTGATGCTTTGAGCAAAAATTCTAAGACTAATGTCGCTCAAATTCAGTTATCAAGGCTACCCAATTTGATTCAATTGAGAGCTCTGAATATGGAACTGAATCTGGAGTAAGATGAGGCACCGATTGCTACTTTGAAGCTAAGACCAATGCTACATGGTAGGATCAGAAAAGTCCAAGGGAAAGATCCTGATATGGTCAAGCTTATGGAAAAAATGAAGGTGTATCCAGATTCTGAGTTTGAATTGAAAGATGAGGCATTGTGGTTGAAGCAAAGGTTATATGTGCCGAATGTGGAGAATCTGAGAAAAGAGATACTTAAGGAAGCTCATATGGCCACCTACGCTATGCATCCTGGTACTACTAAGAAGTGTAACACGCTAAAGTAGCATTTCTGGTGGCCCAAAATGAAGAAGCAAGTGGCGGAGTATGTATCTAAGTGTATAACATATTAGCAAGTTAAGGCTGAGCACCAGGCTCCAGTAGGGAAGCTACATTCGTTGCCCATTCCGGAGTGAAAATAGGAACAGATTACTATGGACTTCATTATGAGATTGCCTAGAACAGTGGCGAAGCCAGGAATTTGTTTCAGGGGGGGCAAAATTTTTTTTTATCCAATCCACCATGGGCAACGACATTCTTTTAAGTGGGCAACCTCTATATGTATATATATATTCTTTAATAAAAAAAATTTGAGGGTGGGCAAATAGCTGTAGCTTCGCTACTGATAGCAACGCGGTTGTCCCGTTCTTCTTCTTCTTATTTATCTACACACGATGGATCTCATCTTAGGTAAGTCTCGTCTTTAGAATCACTATGATTCTTAGCGTTTTAGGGCATAATATAACCTTTTTTCCGAATTCTACAGTCATGGCTAACTTAAGGAGCGAGCAATGCGCTATGATAAAGGACAGAAGAATCTCACTCAGGTAAGCATCTCAGATAGATTTGTTATTTTTTATTATTTTGAACTCATAGTGACTCTTCAATCTGATAGGGGAGTACCTTTAATGAAGACTGAGAAGGGAGCACTACTCTGCTTTCAATAGGTGAGTCCTGATCTCCTCTACCCTTGTATTCATAAGTAAAGGCATGATTAGGCGTTTGTATTCATGAGTGCATGAGGTCTTGATTTATGATCCGTAATGAGATTGAACTCTGGTCATGAATTTACTGAATAATATGGAGCGGGGACTAGATTCTTCATGTGAGAGCTATTCCTCTGCTACAGTGAGAGGTCAACTGATTTATAATCAGTTGTTATCTCATGCTAGCTATAATGAGCTCTATAAGAGAGCGTAGGGAAATAGACTTCTGTTCAAATCTTCTGTAGTTCCTCTCCTTCCAAATTGCTTGAGTGCAAGTAGCAACTGAGATTAGAATAACAGCTCTATCAAATTTAGAAACATGTAGATGGGGTAACTCCAGTAGGATGTCATAAAGTTTATTTAAATTTGGATCAGCAACACATAGTCTTGAGATTTTTGCCCAAATTTCTTTAGAGAAATCACACTCAAAGAAAATACGGTCTCTAGTTTCTTCCTTTAGATTACATAGAATATATGTATTTGAGGAGAGCAGGAATTGCAGCCTATCCAAAGTGCCAAGTCTGTTCAAACATTGCTAGCCAGAGAAGAAAGCTAATGTTAGGTCTAAGAACCTTGTTTCAAACCATATAGTATCACCCCACTCTATTAATTATCCCATCCCTCAATTTTTTAGCTTCCTTTAGCGTTATTTCTAAAACTAGAATCCCTTTCCATAGATAAGTATCCCTTTCTCTGAGACTTATGAATTGTGGAATGGACAAAAGTCTAATTTCATCCATTGATAGTGACCAGCTTCCATTTGTGACTATTTCTTTGAGCTTAGTATTCTTAAGAAATCTCACCAATAGGGTTCTTACCAACTAATTTTGAAATAAAGCTCCTTGCTTTGTCCAATTATCATAACGTAAGGAAAATCTTTCTCCAGCCCCTATTTGATAAGAAATGTTCTGTTAAACTTCATCCTTCATTTTTAGAATTTGGTTAAAAAATCAAGGGTAACCGTCTTTGAGTCTTAGAGCCCAAAAACTCCTATCTTTTAATATGTAGATGTGAATTCATTTGATCCACATTAACTGCTTATCACTTAGGATTCTCCAAATTCTCTTAGTCATAAGTAATCTGTTCTTCTTGGTTATTGACTCCAGTCCCAATCTCCCCTCTTCTTTCGGTTGACAGATACTCTTCCAGCTGACTTTTGCTTTCCCTTTCTCTCCATTCCTGTTCCCCCATAGGAACTACTTCATCATTCTTTCAATTGTTTTGGTAAGCCCTTTGGAAAGAAATAGATAGGAACACCAGTAATTTTGCATTGATGATATCACTGACTTGAAGAGCTAAAGTTTCCCTCCATAGGATAGGGCTCTATTAGTCTATAATCCCAATCTTTTCTGAATTTTTTCCATTAAAGGAATACATTCACAAAACCTTAGTCTTCTAGATGATATAGGAATGCCGAAATAAAGGAGAGGAGGCTCTTTTAATTCCATTCCCGTTGCTTGAGTCAAAGTATTAGAGAGGTGAGAAGTACTCTCATGAAATAACTCTTTTGAAGATTAATACTCAAACCCAACGTCTCTTTGAAAGAATTGAGAGTGTTCATCAATAGAGAGACTGAGTGGACATTCACCTTGCTTAGGAGTGTGAGGACATCTACAAAACATAAGCTAGTTAGTGAAATCTTCTTATATTTGGAGTGGTATTTGAATCTTGGGTCCTTAAAAGAGTTATACTTCAACATTTGAGTAAGAACCTCCATGCAAATTAGGAATAGGTAAGGTGACAGAGGATCCCCTTACCTAAGTCCTTTTCTGTCTTTAAACATCTCCGTAGGGCTCTTATGTATCATAATTCCGTAGGAGGCAGTAGTAAAGCATTCCCGAATCCACCTTAAGAACCTATGAGGAAATTCCATAACCTCCATAGTCTGTAGCAAAAAGCTCCAGTTCACACTATCAAAAGCTTTCTGAAAGTCCACTTTGATAGTACAGTTACGAGGACTTTTCCTACGGTCATACCCTTTCAATAGCTCCTGGACTAGAACAATATTATCCCCAATACCCCTATTATTCATAAAAGCTCCTTGATTTTCATTGATGAGATAATGCAGAACCTCCTTCAACCTGTTTGTCAAAATCTTTGCAATAATCTTATAAAAAAGTTTGTGCAAGAAATAGGTCTGAATTCACACCAATAGGACGGATTTGAGTTTTTAGGGACTAAACAAAGGAAGGTCTTGTTAATCTCCTTTAGCAGTACCCCTCTTTGAAAGAACTCATGCATTGCCTCCTTTACT
>JANZXV010000008.1:14388701-14418162 GCA_027576455.1 Erythroxylum roigii | reverse complement strand
CCAGGGAAGGATAGTGGAAAGGGAAGACAGGTTCAAGCTGGGGAAGTTAAAATAGGAAAGGCAATGAGCCCAAATTGCTTTAGAAAAGGGGCAGTCAAAGAAAAGATGATCTATTGATTCATTAGCTGAAAGGCACAGAGAGCAATGGTTAGGAATGTAGAGGAAAGTAAGTTTATCCCGGGTTGGGAGCTTCTGTAAAAAAGCAAGCCATAAGGTAAAAGAGCAACGAGGTTGACTATATTTAGCCCAAATCAATTTGTACCAAGGGACAACCTATAAAGTAGGACGCAAAAATTGGTAGGCTGATTGATTGGTATAACGCTTGGTTGGGCTAGCAATCCATTTCAGACAATCCGGTAAGGAGGTGTTGGGGGAATATGAGGGAGGGGCCAATTGTCTAAGAAGGTCCAGAGAAACCTCACTCCAGCTCCAGGTACTATTGCGGATCACATCTGAAACATGTGCGATGAGTGGGAGTTTCGAGCCATTAATCTCCCTCGGAGTAGAGAAGGTCTACAGGATGCCACTCGGGTGCCAAGGATCCTGCCAGAAAAGAGTAGATATACTATTTCCAATCCTAAATCTAAATGGAGAACACAACTTGTCCCGGACTGCTAAAATCTTTCTCCAACTCCAAAAGCTATTATAGGTATGAACCCACTTCACCCAAAGTGCTTCCCGATGTTCAAACAAAAACTAAATCCGTTTGCCTAACAGAACTTGATTCCAAGTAGTTAAGTGTTTAACTCCTAAGCCCCCTTCCTTTTTAGGACGACAGATGTCACTCCACTTCACCCGAGCCTGAGACTTAGGAACTAACTTCCCTGCCCACAAAAAGTTTATAAGTTTGGCCTCAATGTCTTTAAGGATTGAAGAGGGAAGAATAAAATGAGAGGACCGGTAGACATGAAAGGAAGAAAGGACTGAGATAACCAATTGGAGACGACCCGAATAGGAAAGACTCTTATGGGTCCAAAGATTGATCCTATTGTCTATTTTGGTAATAATAGAAGCACAATCCCTCCTAGAAAGACGACCGGTAATGAGAGGAATACCAAGATACCTAAAAGGGAGAGAGCCTTGCTGAAGACCCGACACTAGTTGCATCCTATGGCTTAAGTGATTGACATCCGGGGATAAGTAGAACTTACTTTTGGAGATATTCATTTCCAACCCTGAGTACCTAGAGAAAGTATGCAAGGAGTCAAGCAGAAGTTGAGCCGAAATCAAATCCCCATGACTGAACATTAAAAGATCATCCGCAAAGAGAAGATGGTTAAGCTTGAGGCCTTGACATCGCCAATGATATTTAAAATGGGGAGAGTTATCAGTTTATAGTCTCAAATTCCTAGAAAACACTTCCATACAGATAATGAAAAGGAAAGGCGATAAAGGATCCCCCTGTCGTAAGCCAGATTGTCCTTTGAAGAATCGAGTGGGAGACCCATTGACCAAAATAGAATAAGAGGGGGACGTGATACATTCTCGAACCCAAAGAATGAACCTCCTCGGAATTCCTACTACTTCTAGGGTACAAAACAGAAAATTCCAATGAATAGAGTCATAGGCCTTTCGGAGATCTACTTTGAAAGCACAACGCTGGTGGGAATTGGATATGTGATAGTTCTTGAAGATTTCTTGAGCTAAGAGAACATTATCACCTATTCGGCGGTGCTTAATAAAAGCACTTTGATTGGGGCTAACTACCTGAGGAAGGATGTGGCTGAGCCTATTAGCCAAAATTTTTGCAATAACCTTGTAAAGCATATTGCAGCAGGAAATAGGTCTAAAGTCCTGGACCATAGAAGGATGAGCAGATTTAGGAATAAGGGAAATGAAAGTAGAGTTAAGCTCTTTAAGCAGCCTGCCATGGTTGAAAAAACTTTGAATAGCAGCAGTAACTTCTTCCACTATAATGGGCCAGGCCTTACGAAAGAAGAGCCCATTGAAGCCGTCAGAACCAGGGGCCTTATTAGGGTTAAGGGAATGGAAGGCCTCACGAATCTCTAGAGGGGTAACTTCAGCTATTAAAGCTTGGGAAGGAGCTTCCGTAAGGGGATGAGGAAAGAGGGGAGCTACAAACTCCTTGGAGGAGTGAAGGTTCTTCTCCCTACCAATAGAATCTTGAAAATAAGTAAGGAAATGAGTTTGGATATCATCAAGATCTACTACCCGTCTGCCAGGACTCACCTTAAGAGAATGAATGGAGTTACGGTTCCTATGGGTAAGGAGAGAATTGTGAAAGAACTTAGAATTATGGTCACCTTCCTTGAGCCATTTGATTCTGGAAGATTGTCTATAAAAAGATTCTTAGTCTGCGAGAGATCTATAGAGATCGCTAATGGCTTCAGACTCCCTAGCTAGCAGAAGAGAGGAACTAGGGGAAACCTTCAGAAGGTCCTGAATGGAAGTCAAAGTAGCCTGACAATTCTCTACCCTAGCATTAATGTCTCCAATCTGACGCGAATTCATTAGTTTAAGAGCCTGTTTAACTTTCTTAAGCTTAGTGACAACTCTAAATAAAAGGGAACCTATAACGGGAAAGGCCCAAGCTTCAGCAACCGTCTGGAGAAAATTGGGCTGATCTGCTAAGAAATTGAGGAATCTAAAGGGGCTGGCATGTTTAAGCTGGAGACCAACTGACTTCACTACTAAAGGGGAATGATCATAAATTTGAGGGTTATGGACAACACAATAGGAAGAAGGAAAATGAAGTATCCAAGCAGAATTGATGAGAGTTCTGTCAAGCTTACGAGCTGTGAAGGAATTACCTACCTGTTTATTGGACCAAGTAAATCGGGGACCACTTGAATTTAAGTCAAAAAGCCCAATACCATCAACAAACTACCTAAAAACATGCTGACTATTCTGAACATTCAGGCTAGGGGGCAAAATCCTGAGGGTGGAGAATAGCATTGAAGTCTCCTGCTATCATCCACGGATGGGAACCAACAGACAGAGAGAGAGTGGACAAATCAGTCCAAAGGCGCTGCCTAAGGGTCGGATTATTTGCTCCATAAACACAAGAGAGAAGGAAGGAACTGGTGCTATTTCTAGGATGGATATCTAAGTGGACAAACTGGTCCGAATAATAGAGGGTAGAGTATTGTAGGATTTCTGGATTCCAAGCTAACAAAATCCGGACATTAGGAGAATGGTTGAGGTTGCTAAAGGTGTCCCAGCAAGGAAATAAAGAAGAGCAGACACTATCCAAAAAATCTGAAGATCTAATTCTAGTCTCTACTAAACAGACAAAAGAGGCAAAAGTTGTCCTAAGCCAAGCCCGAACAGCCAGCTGCTTATTGGGGTGGTTAAGACCACGTACATTCCAAAATACTAACTCCATACTACAAAACCAGCTAAGCCACAAATCAACTACTTCAACTTTTTCCTAGCTTTCCTAGTTCTTCTAACAGAACAATCCCCCTCTGCCCTACCCACTGCCCCAGGACTAGTAGGTCTTAATTCAGAAGAAGGAGAGGAGGGAATACCTGTCGAATTCTCTGCCAGGATAGATGGCAACCCACTGTCACTACAGAGACCTTCAGAAGATTGGAGGGATTGATCAGACGTAGGAGGATTGTCTGCCTTACGTACCTTATTGGTCTCAGGAGCCTGCAAGTCATCAACAAGGGTTGGTTGTTGTGGACCTGCCATTGGATCCTCCTGGGGCTCCAGAGAAGGAGCAAGAGCAGGAGATGGTTGTACCTCCGATGCTGATGACCTTGAATCCTGACTTTGCTCTAGGTCCACTTTGGCCTTAGGAGCCTGCATGTCATCACCATTGACTAGTTGAAGTGGATCATCCATTGAAATCTTTGGGGGCTCCAGAGATGGAGCAGGAGTAGGAGCAGGGGATGGCTACACCTCAGGTGCTGCTAACCTTGAATCTGGACTCTGCTCAAGTTCCTAAGAAAGACCTATTTCGAACTATCGTCCTGTTGGTGCCCACACCTTGCGTTGCTAACTTGCTGGAGGCTTCCACTCATATTCAATTGACACTTCCTGAAATGTAAGCTGCCCCTCCTCTCCATATGTTGCCAATTGAAATGAAGCAGGCCATTGATTCTTCAGCTCCATTTCAACGCATAACCTGGCATAACTAATTCTGGACATTCTTGCCGTCGGAGTATCCATTAGCAGAGGGAGCTCCACTGCACTTGCGATCCGACCCAGGCCCTTAGTATTCCAGTATTCAACCGGAACATTATAGAAATGAGCCCACACTAGAGCCTTGCGAATTTCGACCGTGGCACCACCATTCAGACTCCATTATCGAAGAAACAGAGGTTGACCTTGGATATGCCATGGACCCCGTTCTACAATGGATTTCATGCCCTGCTCAGAAGCAAACCGAAAGAGGAAATTATTGGAGCTAGTAATCAAAATCTCTTAAAGACCAAAGTCTGCCCAAGCTTTCGCCAATGCATGTTATACCACCGGATAGGCAGGACGCTTGGCCAGGAAGAAGCCAACCAACGCAGATCAAAATTTTGAGGCACCTCTCTGAGCGAGCTCCCTCGGTGGAATGACAAAAACCTAATTCTCCTTAATCTCAAGAGGAAAGAAAGACAGTTCTTGAGACTCGGAGAGAGCCCCTATGCCAGCTTCCACCACAGACTTCCAAGATCTAGGCGGAGCTGGCAGAATGGCCTACAAGGGAGGATGAAGAGGAAGGGCAGAAACAAGAGGGGACGAAGGAAGAATGGAGGGAGGAGACTGAATCGAGAGGGGAGGAGGGGAATTGTGGAGGGGACGAGGCAAAGGATCTGGAATTGGAGTGTTAGGGTTCAAGTTTTCGGAAGGGAGGGGATGGAGACGATTGTGGGAATAAGGGCTTTTAGTGATAGTTGAAGAAGAAGGGGCAAGGGACGGAGGAGAGCAAGGAATCGGGGAAGAGGAAGAAGCCATAGCTGAGGAGTGGACCATCTCCACCGTTAGGAAGACTCACTCGCTGGAAAGCTCACATCGCTCTTCTCACCTTTTAGTTCACGAAGAAGGAGAGAGGAAGAAGCCATAGTATTTGGATGAAAATGCAACATAAAACGAAGATTTGAAGAACAGAAGGGATACATTGTCGTGCAACAGGCCATGTACTTCTCTCTGGCTGTGTAGATTCACGATTTCTGGGCATTTTGGCTATGCACGATCTAATGTGTGACTATACATTAACTTGTACATCTCCCTAGAACTATAAAATTTAATATAAAAGGGTGTTTTTGGCCTCAAATGAAGGGAGTAGACGTTTAGAGATAATTTTAGACATAGAAAACGTCCAAAAGGTACAATATTGATCCAGGAACTTGGAAAACATGAAGAAATATCAAAAGATGCAACTTAATATAAGATCAAACCTCTACTTTAAAAGAACATTCGATAGAAAAAGAAAGGGAAATTTAGAATTATGAACTCTTTGTTTTCTATTCGATTTTCTTTCAGTTTATGTTTGATTTCATTTTTTATTATGTGTAGCTAAACTTCTTTAGTGCCTAGGTTAGATGAAACCTGTTTTGTGTTATACTATGTTTGATCCTTTTATTTAATACAATTGTTTTCATTGATCTATTAGGATTCGATTTCGTGTTTAGTAGATATTCTAATACACCCAAGAATATTATATCATAATCTAATTTCATACGTAGAGATTGAGAAATCCTAGGATTGAATCAATCTACCGTAATTCCAAGAAGTTGATTGCAACCTTAGAGATAGGATGACATAAATCTTTTAGATTATAGTCAAACCTAATAGAGGGATTCACAAATCAGTAAAGCAATCCTATAAACTTTAACCCAAGTAATTCAGTTAAAAACCTTAGGATTAGTTGTTAGTAGACTCAAGGTTAACTATTAGCATACCATAGGAATCTCTATGGTCTAATAAATCAATAAAGCAAATTCATAATAAAAAATCAATCAATTAAGGGTTTTTAGGGGGATTAGAAACCTAAATAGTAATTTTCAATATTGATAGTTTTCTAAGTGATTCTATGTTCAAAGTTGTTGCCTATTTCATTTTGATTGTTTAAGTTTTTATTTCCTTTATTAAAATTCATAATCCATTCGTAGGCTAGATAATAGGAAAAAGGAAATTACTAGTAATCATTGTCTTTATAAGATTAACCAGTACTTGCCAATGCTGGCTACAGCTACGTTATGCACTTGTGGTTATTACAATATCGACTAACTTAGAAAAAGTCAATTAGCATGTTATGGCTTGTATATCATATCAAAGGAAGGATAGTGATGCTTATGTCAGTCGATGCTAAAAGCATGATTGTTATTTGAAGAGCTATTAGTATATTGAAGAACCCATCAGTGGTTCAAAATTTTGGCTAAAGACTAAAAATATGCAACCAATATTACCTCTATTGATCAAGAAGATGCTTGGAAGGCCTACAAAGACTAAAAAAAGTTATAAGACTAAGAACCTCAAATTCTGAACAAGTTGAGCAAGATTGGGATAGCAATCAGATGTCATCATTATTATTAAGTTGGTCATAATATAAGAGGATGCACAAATAAAGGTCAACCTTTAAGGAAAACTACAATTGCTAAGGTAATTGTTAATTTTTTTTGTTTGTCATTATTTCAAATATGGATTAAATGTCAATTTTTTCATCACAAAGTTTACATATATATATATAATATAGCAAAAAAAGGGATGACCATCAAAAAGTTAAGTCCTTTTGTCCAATATTCATAGCTATATAGTTTGAAGACCCATATAATCAGTATTTACAGGCTCAAATACTACATCCTCTATCTTAATAGGGGAAAAGAGGGTGGTTAGCTAATATTCACTTTAAATCTTGCGTACATGACTCTTACCCCAATGCATAGAAGATGTCTGATATAATTATTTACAATAACAAACCTTCAAATCATTTACCAATACTAAATACCTACAAGACACCTTTAATTTGAATATTGATTAAAACTTTGCGTAATAATGGCATCGTTAAAAGTATAATTGAAATTCTTGCTTTTGTATTAATGCAATGATAAAAATGTTGATCAATATTAGGCTTTGCATTAAATATCTATAACTTTATCTTCTCGTTACAATTAGTGCAATCAATATAAGAAATATAAAATATACATATAAATCAGGAAATAAATTAAAATAAAATACAATCAATATATCACATATAATAATAATAATAAATATTAATATTGTTTTGTCATTAAACATAATGCTTTCTCTTAACAAAATTAAGAAAATATCCTTTCAGCTTCTACTAAATTAACAAAAGAATAATAAATAGTATTCTTGAATCCAGTAATGAAACCTTTACACCCTTTTCATGACAAGTATATACTAAGTGCATAAACGACAAAAGTTAAATATAGTTTATTTTCACCCATATTTGTTTTAGTCTTATTACAATATCATCAAACGAATATATTAATACAAGATTTCACATACATATAATATATTGTACCACTTGCATATTTATTGATGCAACTAGGGAATGTTGCAATAGAGAGTACATAAAGCCAAAGGACAATGAAAGAAATTGATTATATAGATGGCCACTAGTTCTAGTGCATATGTAGAAATCAAGCCATGGTGTGCATCATGCTTTAATCACAAAGCTGATCACTTTTGCAACAAAGACAAACTATAAAGTAAATGAAGGAAACAATAGTTGATCTCTCCAATACACTGAATGTCAAATGTGTCCATCTTTGTTGACCAACCTGAGTAATTCATTCTTCCTTGACCAACCACAACAATATAGAAGCAAACTACAAAGTACACAAATTCAAGCTTTGGGTTCAATTAGATTCAATTTTCAAGATTAACCCAACTTGGGAAAATAAAAGAAGCAAAATATTGACAAAATATAACAAAAAGTCGAAGCTAGAGAAAATTATAAAGAAAGCGATGGAATCTCATCAAGAAAAGAAGAAATCTTATAAGATTTGGGGTCTCAAAATATTGACAGAACGTAAAAGAAAATCAAAGCTTGCTCAAATATGTATGTTAAATTGCAAATCTGGAAACTAATTGAGAGTTTGATGAGAGACAACAAGAATGACATCACTGGAGAAGAGAGACAAGAAGACAATTTCTTTAAATGATGTCATCGAACAATGGGTAGACGGGAGGTTGTTCTGAGTATGGCAAACGTTTTGGGAAAATAAGGGCAGATGAGACAAGAAATTTAGTTTATGGTTTTTCTTAATTTTGTTTTCTTCGATATTAAATTTAATTTTAGTAATATCTTAGGTGGACTACCTTGACACTTGACATCTCATGTTGGGTCCGGGTCAGACTTAGCTCAATGGTAAGAGGCGAGCATGTGGAAGCTATAAAACCTTGAGGTCTTGTGTTCGAATCCTGGAGAGGGATTTCCAGACCAAAGAGGACAATACTGATTAATGGGGGGACACTGTGTGATCGGCCCCTGGGGACGGGGACGCTGTGTGATCAGACCCGGACCCAACATCTCACTTGTAATTCAAGTCATGTCTGGTCCATTAACAAAGAGATTAACGTCAGGCTATTTTTGTAAAAAATTAAAAGTTTGAGTATTTTATTGTCACTTTTTAAACTACGAGTTATAATTGCAAAATTATGAAAAGTTTAGAATTTTTTAGTAATTAACTCTTCTAAATAGTATGGTCCTTTTTATAAATTGATAAACATTAGAGTTTAATTTAAATTTTAGTACAAATGTTAGTGACTAAATCGTATCCTCAACTTATAAAAAAATTAATGACAACCTTTGCCTTTCTTGTAAGAATCCACAATAAGAAATAAAATAAAATAAAATCCAATAAAGAATCTTAAATTTTAAGGTGGCAAAACCTTGGATTGGAGTAGATATAATTTATTTTTAAGATTTAATTAAGAAGATAAATTTTCACAAAATATAAAATAGTATGAAACTTAATAGAAGAAATAAATAATTATAATCGATTGAATCAAGAAAAGAAAAGAATGAAGAGAAAAGAATAATATTGCCACAACCTAATTTCTTAATTGTTTTTCACATTAGTAAACAGAATCACTAATGATAACTCATTTTCAAGAAATCAATATTGCATAAAATTAAAAAAATTATAACTATAGTTTTTATTGTCTCTAAGTTTTGACAGTTGAAGATTAATTTTTTTTTCGTACTAAATTTCACTAAGAAAAATAGGTTCGTTCAAATTGGACTTTGCTAAATTTACGTAGGAAGGTGTTATCCATTATATGATTCAATGTCATTTAATTAGAAGATTTCGTGAGTTCATTCCCCTCACTAATGCTATAGATTTCATTTTTCAACAGGATATATAGAAGTTAAATATTCAATGTCCTTAGAAAGAAGTTTCTCTCAATTAATACGAAAATAAAATTAAAATATCCTAAAATTTTGCAAAAATATTCCTTTATTAAAACTGGCACTTGCTTTATAACAAAGGGCTAAAGGTAAAAATGAAAAATGAAATCATTGAGTTGAAGTTCTCATGGAAACCTCATATTACTAGAGTACAAAGTCAATCATCTGTAGTTGATTGTTCTTTAAGCTGCATTAACTTCACCAGCTCATCTAGCTAATAGATCAAGTAACTCGGTTCAATTAACCGTACAACTTGCGGATATTGTAGTATCTTCCTTGGAATTAACTAACATCAAACACGAAGTTGATAAGATGCTCACAACTTAAAATGAAGCTCCCAATCCGATTTTATGAACTCCCGAACGCAATCTTGGTCGTGTGATTTTCGCAACCAAGCAATTAAGGGTTGTCTGGACATGGCTAATAATCTTTGAATAAACCAAGACAAAGATATGCGCTGATTCTATACTAGCGATAAATTAAGGTGGCTTTATGCGGATAATTTTCTTAACCATGGCTATGAAGCTGCCAAGAAGGTCCATGTACAAGTACGCCAAAACCTCAAATCAAAGGTCTAGACTCTAGATAGTCTTAAATATATCTCAGCTGTCTACCACGCACGAGGCAGTGCACCATATCCTCACGAGAGTTTCACCTGTACTGCTGCTAGTTATAAAACAACATTTGGGACAAGAAGCTGTTCCATTTGCTTGATATTGGGGTTGGATTTGTGGGATTAATTTACCAAGAACTGTCTCCTCTCCTTGGTATCTAAACCCGCCCTTTTAGTATGGCTTCTTGTTCATAACTGGTTCATAGAGACCCCACCCGACATCACAATTTCAATCACACCATGGGATAAGGCTGGCATCGAGTTTGTATTTTCTTGGGTGGGTTCAATCTAGCTACGTGTGAAATGTGCAATTTTACATAATGTGGGTCAGTCAGAATTATCAAGCACACTCACCAGATTCAAGAAAATAGGAAAAAGAAACACATCTAGCATAGTTGCGATCTGAAAACCAACTGTTTAATTTGGTTGAAAGGAAACGAGAAGATTTTTATATTTAATTGACAATATTCTCTTCAAGTGAACATTTTGAAAGATCTGTAGAAAGAGGCCGCCTATCTCTTTAACTAGCATTTAACTAAGTCACTAATAAGCTAACTAAAGACAAATCACCAAATAGTCAATGACTAAGTATTTGAGAATCTTACATCTTTCTTTAGAAAACCAATATTTCAGTTGCAATGACCAAGACACAAAAGATTGTATAAGCTATCTATTGCTCAATTTTTTAATCTTGCTACCTGAACCCTAATCTAAAGTTGAGTTGACTGGAAATAGTATACAAAGTCCCCCGGTAGGGAATCGAAGGGACCGAAGTACAGAGCTCGCTTTGAGTTAAGCCATTTTACAAAGTTACTCGGGAGAAGCACAAGATAAAACATAGGGGATTATGCTTTGCCTTTTGTTGATTAAGTTAGCTTCTATAACATTTCACTTGCTTTGGATGTGTAAAGCAGCCACTGATCAGATCCTAAGAAAATTTTTTGGTTTTGGAGCTTTGATGCCATTACAGCTAGCATATATATATAATTTATGTTTCCTAGTTGCTTGTCAGTTGTGAGTTCATTTTTAACCATCCAATCTTACATTCCTAAAAAAAGCTTAATTGCTGTGTAATCATCTTTTATATATATATAAACTTAAAATAGAATAACAGCCGAATTGATGCTCAATTAGAAATCTTCTGCGGTTTGAAATAAAGCACAGGAGTACATAATTGATTAGGCATAATGAAACAGTACACATATACATGCATATGCAGTCAAAGAAGATGACAAGGAGACATGATCGTGTAGTAAAAGGGTTGGTGTCCATGAAAACCCGCATGACAACTGGCCAAATATCTTAGAAAAGACATAGCTTTCATGGTTCTCTCTATTTTCCCATCCGATCATGTATGTAAAGATCAATGGCCGACCAATTGTCTTGGTAGTTGACACCTAAATAAATGCTGCAGAGAATGATGTGGCACTACACACTACTGTATCAGAGGGAGACAGCGAGGGGTAATCCGTAAAAAAAAAGAAGGAAAACTTAAGCGCATGTGTAGGGGACCTGAGGGCATGTCCTTCGGAGGAATGGACCACACTCACTCTTACTCTTCCCTCTTTATAAGCAACCCGTTTCTCTCGTCACACACTACCTTCAACTCAAGCTTAACACTAGCCAAGAATTTTTTCCAGTTCCTTCTCCCCCTAGAACCTATAGTTGTCTCTATCTCTCAAGATGAAGATAATGGACAATGGAAATAATGCGGGCATGGGAAGGTCAAAGAAGAAGGATTCATGTAAAAGGCTTGGTAAGTACCTCAGAGAACAGAAAGGAAGGCTCTACATTATGAGGCGATGTGTAATTATGCTTCTATGTTGGCATGACTGAGGAGAGAACCAACTCCTTTTTCTCAACCTGTGGAGCTTTTTCTCATTTTGTCTTCTTCGAAATGTAAATATATGAAAAAGAGAGAAAATCTTAGACTTAGTTATATAACTTGGTCGATGTTATTTGCCTATAGCAAAATGTTGCAGTTGACAAGGTCTTTTAGTGTTGGATGTGCCCCAAGAGGTGCACCTCCGGATAGCTTTGTAGGGGAGTGTGCTTTTCAATGAAGTGACAAAACAAATGCATATGTAACTGTGCAAGGAAGGAATGCATACAACATTTTTCTCAATCATCATGTTATGTAAGGGACAGAAATGATGAACCAACGATTACTGACGATTAATTAGGAAACTGCCGCAACAGGGTTGCAACAGAGAATGATAATCAAATTATATAAGTATAATATAATACATAAACAGCTGTGACTTGCAAATTAAGCCTTAACATGCTGCCTATATATACAAATAACTGCTGTCTTGTCATCCTTTGTGTTGAAATCCATATATCTTGAACTCGATGTGTTTCAAA
Source organism: Erythroxylum roigii (assembly GCA_027576455.1). Taxonomy (NCBI): domain Eukaryota; kingdom Viridiplantae; phylum Streptophyta; class Magnoliopsida; order Malpighiales; family Erythroxylaceae; genus Erythroxylum; species Erythroxylum roigii. The sequence continues at coordinate 14,405,848 of JANZXV010000008.1, read as the reverse complement.
CTATCTAGTATACAAGTCAGGTGATCCCCAGCACATCATTATCATCTACGTTGTAGCAATTCAATTTGTCACGAAAACTTCAAAAGTGGTCCCCCAAAATTTAATGGCACCCCTCACACGTGCAAATGATTAGTATTACTTCCCAGTTCCCAGGCTGCTTATGCTTAGCTTCTTCTAACACCCTATATAAAATTCCTTACAATTGTCCCCACCAACACATACAGCCCTAGTGTGAATTGGGGCAAGTTGAGTAAGATAACCAAAAGGAGCTGCAAGAAAAACTTCAAATTAGCAAAAACTACCTGCAGTTGGCTGGTAAATTTCAATTTAGATATACAAGTAAGATATTACTTAGGTCTACTGAAATCTGAAGCAGGTGCAGCATGTCGACCAATCATAACATCTTTCGGAATTCGACATTGCAGGACTAGACGAAGGTTTGATTGGTCAAAATGGCAGCTTTAGCCTCACCCGAACCCACGTGCACTTTCTACTCATTGGACCCCATCTAACAACAGCTGTCCGACTGATTCGTTTTCTCCTAAAAAGTAAAATCCCCAGAGATAGGGCCCACTAACTAAGAGAGGATATGTGAGGCGGGCCCTCAATATCACCTGCTCCTCAGCTCTATGGTCAGTCTGCACATGCACGCATATTAAGATAACATTTTTATCGATTTTCATTTATAGAGTTAGGATGACTTGAAGCGACGTCCTGCTCGTGACCGTTGCCACTTTTGGTCTCACCACACTTACTGGGGCCAGACTCCGGAGGGGAGGGGACCGACCAGACCACCTCTTCCTTTTGGGTCTCATTCCAAGTTAGTCGTCGTATTTTGAACGGCTTTGATGCTGAAAATAGATAACTTGGAAAAAGCAGAGCTGGCCTGCAATTGTTGCAGTGAAGCAAAACAAACTGGGTAGTGAATAACAACAGATCGCTTGTTCAAATTCAATTGGGACGGAGCAGAGTAGGGAATGGTTTGGGTTCAAAAGGCTGGGCCGTTGGGCTTTTTCCGGAGCTGTTAATCTTTGCACTCGATAAATTTCACAGATTCGTTGAAATTTCTTAGGAAAGAAAAGGCAGATAACGGAAGAAAAGAAACCAGGAACAATCAAAGTACATACTGCGTTTGTGAATACATCATACAATCACCAACGTTTAGCGTGATTTTAGGAAAACAACAGCTAGCATACCTTGATTCAAGAGAGCTTATTCAATTAATGCATATATATGACGTTTCTTAATATATTACTCCAAAACAAAGGAAAAAGACATCTAACGTATGCTCTTGCTAACATATAGTAGCTAATAAAGTAAGTCACGTAACTGTATATTATTTTGTTCGTTGAAGCGTTAAAAGCCGACTACTTGGCGACATGCAGATGCAGTAGATATAAATTATGTCTTTCGATGGAGTCCTAGGATGGCTTGATGGTTTTATGGAAGGCCACGTAAGACATTGATTTCAACAAGAATTCCCCGTCCTAAGTTAGTGTTATCTAGCTATACCAACTTAGAAAGCTAAAAGCAATTGTTGATAATGGGAAGGATTTGATGTAACCTCTGTCCGCTTAACCTCTCATACTTGTCTTTTGTCTCCAAGATTATTAATTGGATTCTATGTTCTTAGACATGGGAAGAAAAGATAGCTATCACCCACTAAACAAATGGTTATCTAGCTATTTTGGTTACAATTGATTTCCTCTTTTACGGAAAAAAAAAAAAAAACAAGGCTAGGCTATCAACTACTAGAGGGAATATGTAGCAGATGTCCTTTTTTAAGATGAATAAGGAAAACCAAACTGAAAAGCCCTTTATTGCATGCATACCTTTGGCATCCTAGCTACATTAGCAAAAAGTCTCATTCTTGGTCTCAAAACTAATTTAATAGGCAAAAAAGGTAGGGACTTTTACTTACAGTTTTAAGACTTAGGAAAAAGAACAGAAAGAAAATAATGCTGAGTCCATGAAAGTTTCTCATCCATGGAGGGACACTGGCACTGCTAAAAGTGAGGACAAAAGTTGTAGGGTTGATTTGCACATGTAGATGAAAGAGCAATGTTTAGTTGATAGCACATGCACACCTCATCTGCAAATATCCAAGGCAAACTCACTGCCTGCAATTATTCACATAATCATGCTTCTTACATATAACTACTTTAGACCCTGTCTTTTCCAGTCACCGTTAGACATTAAAAAAAAGCCACCACCACCAGCAGACAAAACAAATGGGGAGAAAAAGATAATGAAAGGGACTGAGCCATTTTTGCTTGAAAGCCTGACGAGAGGAAGAGATACCGTGAAAGGTTTTAATGAATGGACAGTATAAAGAAAAGGTTGATTAGAAACTCCGTTAACATCAAAATGCATGACTGAAATTAGACTGATGAACGTTTTTCAATCACATAAGGCAGCTATCCCTTTTCACTTTGTCTCCTCTCAGGTCTCAACCTTCATAGATACCAAAGCCTTTTCCTTGTTAAGAAGTCATTTCTTGAGCTTTTCATAGAAAATTAACATTTGAAAACTCAGAAACAGAAATACAAGAATGTTTATTCTAAAACATAAGAAAAGAAAATATAAGGGAAACATCAGATATAAAATATATGTAATTATACATAATATTTTTCAATTTTACTTGAAATTTTAACTAATAAATATTTAAATAATCAAATTGGAAATAAAAATGAAACATGGAATTAGAAAAAAAAATATTTTCTCAAACTTAAAATAGGATATTTATTCTAAATATTTATAAAATAGGGTTCCATATATAGTTTGTGTGCATTTCAGTGACTATAAAACAATCTTGACTCGTCTATGGATACTTGTGTATGATGAGTGACATGAGAAGGGCAATCTGGTTGAGTGGTTGTTCCTATGACACAAGTGTTATTGAACAATGATTAACTAACAGATTTATGAAAAGTTCTCACAACAAAAATTCGACTTCCCAAGTCACTTGCAAGAACATTATATTTATTTTGTTCTTGCAAAATAAAGCCGGGAATGAGAAATCCAATTATAAGCTAAAAGCGGTGACATGAGATGATTGAATGTTGAACAGAAGATGAATACTTGCCCACAAGTTTCAAGTGGTCCAGACCTGCAAAGTAAACTTTAACTAATATTACCAGAGTAATGAGACAGACGGATTGGTAGAAGTCATATAGTTACAAGACGATGACAACAAAGGGTTTGCTTGCTATGGTCAGCTTGGCTGGAATATATAGTTTCGAAAGGCTGGCATTGTGATGGAGCTGCCTTGATCGTAATGGGTTTTGGAGCCTACCCTAGCCACCTACCTCTCTAAATGCAACATCTTGTCTACCTAGTACCAACATCATGTGCAGTGCACCTTAGCCTACCCAAGCAGTTTCTAGGAAGGATAAGCAAGCACGTAACCTTAGTCAGTCAGATATTTGTTTCCCTGCTCCATACTAAATCAACTCCATGAAGCGATTTATATGTGCTCAAAACTCTACTCGTATGAGTGCTCCTGCTCCATTTTATGCAAGAGAATCGTTTCAAGCAGTGCACCAAATTACTCTGCAAGTTTCTGGTAATACTTTTAACTTTAATTTATAAAACCAAACAAGTTCCATAAAGATTTATTTGCATCTGCAACAGTGTAATAAATTAAGGACAGTAACAAACTTTAGTCATTGGCTGAAACTATGAATACTAACATAGAAAAAGCCATAACAGTAATTGGTTTCCGACACACTATTGTTCCAATAAGACTATTTAATGCCATCTTTTGGGGGGACGGATCTTCTGTCTATTTTCTCTTGTCTCTATTCTATTTTATGAATTTCAGTGATCCATTTATACGGGACTCATATAAATAGATAGCTGAGATTCATAAGACAAGATAAGGACATGAAAAAATAGACAGAAAATCCTAACTTTTGAGAATGTACAATTAAGGGTGTTATAGGTTTATTTAATTTATATTTAAAAAGACAATGGTTGTGCATTTTAGGAAATATGTACCCGTAACCAAAAAAAAAAGGACAGCAAGTTATTACTTGTTAGTAGAATTTTGTAAGATATTTGGAATTGGAAGGACTGTTCTCTTTTAATCACAGATCTCCCAGTGGCTACAGTGCAATTCGCAATGAAAAGAGTGTATTGAGCTTTCAACCAAGCCTTAGTAAAAGGAATTTGGGAAGCATTAACTATGATGCTAGAGTGATTCACTCTCACCCACTCAAATCATGACGTTTTGTCCACTCATAGGCTGTCTTTTCAAAGCAACATCAAAATTTTCTTTTCCTTATCTTTTTCCATTTCTTGGTCTCATTCATCTCTGTCTATACAATAACAAGTAATTAATATAGATAAGTGGGAATTGATAAGTTGTGGCAGAGAGGCAAAAGCATCAGCGGGAAACAAGGGCATGAATTTCTAGAGAAGAAAACAACGAGTACAAGTGCGGAATGTGAGAAATCAGAAATGTAATAAATGTTGGTACTTGAACTAATTAAAGATCAACAATAAGGTAGTTGAATTGTCCAATATATTATAACCAAAGTACCAAAGTAAAACATCTCTTATATAGTCAACAGATTTATTTGGTGTACAAGGTTTTTTGTTTTTTTCCCTTAAATCTATGACTATATAGTTAAGTAAATTTATCAATTATTTTAAAGTTCACCTTCTATATTAATCTTTTCTAAATCTAATTTATGAAAAAGAATATGGTTATTTAGATAACATTTATTATCTTAGGCGGTTCGATTTAATTTTTAATACTGCAATGCCCAATAACATATAAGTTGTGTCATTTAACCATAAATTGCTACATTCTGGATCTAGGTCAGGTGTATTGGGTGAGTCTGTCGACTTGGGACTCGATTGGTCTGGTTGATTCGATTTTTCTGACCGTTTTATTAGTAATATAGTATCAGTTTAAAAAAATAAAAAATAACAAAATTTCTATAGAGAATTAGAGATACATCTACCTATCTAATTAAGTTCTACCTTTTTCTTGAGGTACAATCCACGTGTACCGTCCACACACACATTGGTATCCACATCCTTCTGATTTCAGATATAGTGAACATTCTGAAGTGGAATCTTTCTCTGTTACTGTAATTAGGTGTGTGCCAAAGCACCTTTTACAGTAAATACCGAAAAAGTAATAAGACATTTTTTTAATGAAAATTATAATTTTTACACACCAATCACGTAATCTAAATTAAACCACCTGATTTCATTAAATAAAAGATTATATTTTAACATATTTTTCATCAAATTAATTATAAGTTCCGATGATAATAAATATGTCATTTACATCTCACAATAAGTACATGAAAATTTCATGCATCGACTATAATATGGTAATTACACTAACATCAATTTCCATCTTCATTAATTAAATATTTTTCACAAAACTCGATAATTCGTTCATATAAATTGTCAAAATAAATAAGGTCTACTATGTGAGAAGTACAAGACTTATACCTGATAATAACGACAACTTCAGTACATAAGGGTCTCTGTTTTGCATGAGTTGAGATAAGACATTAATTGCACGAAATTTTCTTTTTTATATTTTATAAAAAAGATTGTTTCTAATACTCGAACTTAAATCGAAAAGGAGAAATCTTACCGGTTGTTTCGAAAATAACTAATTTATAAATATAATAAATTATAGTTCTAAAAGTATTGACTTATATAAGTGGTCAGAAAAGTCATTTTGTAAATAATTATAATTTATAATATTGAGGGTGAATTAACAAAATTATTAGATAGAAGTTAATAATAAGTCATCTTATTTTGCAGAATTAATATTTTAACTGTAAATTATCCAAATCAAGAGATTGCTATTGTAAGCTTAAGTGATATAATATCTAATGTTAGATAATTTCTTGGTTAACTTCTCTTTAGATAAGAAAATGGAAATACATATATACTAGTCAAACTTAAAACTTCATCACTACAGGTAAGAATTTTTATTTATCTAGTAAAAGCAAGGTATCCACATAAAAGTTAGGAGTTCGTAGTTCTTACCTAAAGCCTACATGTAGTGAAGGCCTGTTATGGAAACCTTAGGGTTTGAATTGAATTGAGTGGTATGAAGACTTTTGCCTCTCGGGATTTTCTTTTATATATATATTATTCAGTCTAAATTTGAGGTTTTGGGGTAAAGATAGGATACCTACTACTAGCATTAGATTTTAGATAGACCAGCAACATCTGGGAATTATGATAAGAGCAACCCAATTCCTAAATCCCTAGGTCACATCTCTGGATTAACGGGCTTAAAAGTGTGAAAAGATTACCATCAGTCCCTACCATACTTTGGTGTTGGCAAAAACTATTCAGCTCCTTCTCTATCCATCCACCTATACCAGCTTTGCCCTATACGTACTGAAGAGAGAAAAAATGTGGTTGATAAAATAATAGATCAGAACCCATTTCTTATTGTCCCTCTTGCTCTTATATTGTTCGGTGGATATCCATGTCTCTTCCATATATTTATAGTACGATCCTAGCAGAGAAGTGAACCCTGGGAAAAGATTTTAAAAAATGGGTAGTGAAGCTCTTTCATAGGTGTCCAAGACAAATAGTTTTCTCTGAAACAGATCATCGATCTCCGAGAAAAACCAGTGAAGCCTAAAGTAACAAATGTTCTCCTCCACAAATTGTGTCAATCTTTGTCTACATCCTTCCTCTTCTACTCGTCAGTACAATCCTCCTGACATTATTGACCACGAAACTAATGGCTTGTTAGTTTACCATCACCATCACAACCCACTCATCGCAGCTCCTTGGTTACCTACTAATCCTTCAATAGCTGAGCCCGAGTCTTTCCTGGACATGGGAGCTAACTCAAATCATGCCATGAACTCTAAGCAGGATTTTGGTTTACTTATAGACCGTTATCAGCTTGATCATCCTGATTTCCTTCCTCTGAAAAGGCCTGCAAAGAAAGATAGGCACAGTAAAATCAACACTGCTCAAGGCTTGAGAGATCGGAGGGTGAGATTGTCCATAGGAATTGCCCGGAAGTTTTTTGATCTCCAGGACATGCTAGGGTTTGAAAAAGCAAGTGAAACCCTAGATTGGTTACTCACCAAATCAAGAAAAGCCATAAAGGAGCTAACCCAGGATGGAACTTCCATGTGTGAGGTTGTGTCTGAAGCTGATGATGACCTAGAAGAGACAGATTCAAAGACTCAGCCTTTGGGTGCTGTTTCTAATGAGAAGAAGACGAAGAAGTTGCAAAAATCTACAATGGATCCTCTGGTCAAAGAGTCTAGGGCAAAGGCAAGAGCAAGAGCAAGGGAAAGGACTAGAGCGAAGATGTTCACTAGAAGCGTCCGTGAGTCCTCCGACAAATGTCCGGACGCCAGTCCTCATATGGCGAACCAATATCAAGGTTGTGGGAAATCAGATTCTACCGGTGATCATCAGAAACTGACCTGTTCTGTGAAGAATGCGGTTCATGAAGCTGATGAACACCTTACCTCTAACTCACTTTACCATCAAGTACGGATGAAAGAGGACGTTGTTGAGGGGCCAATCATGATGAAGAGGAAGTTGAAGGCATCTAAAATCACGGGTTACCAAAAAAACCTTGAACTAGCAAAAGAAGTTATTAGCTGCAGCAAGACCAACGACCACCACGGCAGCAACAACTGCCTGCCCAGCCTGCCACCAAATTGGGACATAAGCAATGCACTAAGTCGTTCTAGTTTAGTTGCTATCACAAATATGAATCTATCTACAGGTAGGATCTCTTAAACACCATCCTTGCTTCTGAGTTCATCGACACTTGACATTAAATTCTGTCTCAATTTGCAGGATTACAAATCTACGGCAAACTCTGGGACGCTGATCAAACCAATCAATATCAACAAAAGTAAATAGCATGAATAAGAAGTAAAATGCAAGGGGGTAGTTCTTTTGTTGTATGTTTGATGTTGCGGATCAAATTTAGGATAGTTTTCTGCTCTCTTTCCTATCAATCGAGTTAACTGTATCCCGTCTACGTATGTTATTAAGCTAATTGCTAGTCAATTTTCTTTCCCTGCAACAACAGGTTACTAATTGATTTCAAAAGACATAAGGTTGATTTTTCAGATATTAATTAAATAGGGGAACGGCAAGATCTTGTCAAATGAATTGGTTAAGCTAGATAATCAACAAGTGCTATAATTTTGTCTAGTTAATAATAACCACTCTTCGTTAGGAATTCAGGACAGCATTAGCGGAACGAAAACTATGTCCGTAAAACATCAGTTTGTTAAAATTTAAGTCCACTCTTATCTAAATGGCAGAATGTAAGTGATGTTAAGTTTCAGGTTTGTCGAACTGATTCCAACATGATGTTGCCAAGATTGTGTCACGGTTCAATAACAATATCTGTAATTGTAGACTTGGACAAAAATTGTATAAATCCATCCAAACATAATTAACTCCTACATAAGATGCTAGGGGACTGAATGCAAGGGGCTTTTCATGTGAAGCCTTGGAGTGTATTCTATATGTACCACCTATACATGGAGTTGATACAAAGCTTTAAGAAGAGAAATGGATCGATCTCAGGAATTACCTCCATCATTAATATTTGACCATGAAATCACTTGCGTGCATACATATGAATGTGATATCTATCCAGATTCTTCATTCTTCTCTATCAATGTAATGCATATATACTATTGTCTCACTTGTGCTTTAAGTCCACAGAAGAAAATAGCCAGTCATCGTCAAAACACTCAATTGAATATACAATACTTAATTGTTAAAAATGCAACTGCTAAACTCTTGATCAAAGTTACTAACCTACAACACAGAACTTTTGTTCTCTCACCCACTTCCAGTTCTTGTGCATTGTAATTGATACTAGCTCAGTAGAGTAAGGCGTTTCTTTGACCCAATTAAAATCAGAATCCTTGTGCAGTAGTTAATACATTTTTGTTGTATGTATCATCTCAAAATCCTTAAGGTACAACCCTTACTAAATTTAATATTACTAATTAAACAGCAGAGGTCACAACCGGATCTTAACATGGTCGACTAGGCACATCAGTGAAAGGATATCAGACCTGTGGTTGGAAAAGACATTGTCTTTAACGTAACAGGGCTCTGGATTTCCTGCTTCTAATTTGTGTTTTGAGGTTAATAAGAACACAAAACTGGTGTATTACTGCAGAGTGACAATGTTAGTCCTTTTGTAGAGAGAAAAGCAACCATGAAAGTGGCACAACGGGCGATAACATGATGGCCTACTAATTATCATTTACATATTTTTTTTATTTGATTAAGAGTTGTTTCCTTCTACATCAAGAGCGGAAAAATAAAAATACTACCTATAAATGTGATCATAATCTTTAATATGAAATGTATTTTGTACTCTATAGATAAATTATGATGCAAAGCCCTAGTGCTTTAAAATCAGTTACTAACTTAACTACTGATATCAAGCTCAATTAAACCCCTTTGTCTTGTTACACTTTTAGTCACAATCCCAGGGAGTTGGCATTGGTATGAGATTCCTGATTAATTTCTTACTGTAACATTAAACCTACCTTATCTCGGTTAATTAATCTAATGGAATGATTTTAAAGGTAGATTTAATACCTTGACAAACTATTAGTAGAGAATGAAAATTCACATTGGAAATGAAGAAGGCACGTACGTGGTTTTGATTTGGGAATTAGTCCCCTCTTAATCCTCTATTTACAAGAAGTGAAATCTCATCCCTTGTAATTAGATTTCAGCTATTGCTAGTCTCCCAAATTATTGATCAGTGTTCTTGGCTAGCCATTGAAAAAGGTATAGACATAAGGCTGGCAGTGAGTTTTCAACCCGATTAATATTCGTACTACCCGACCCAAAAAATGGACATGGAAGCTAAAAAATGGATGTTGAAAAATGGATGTAGATATGAATTTGGATATGGATCTAGTGATAACCCCCGATAGATACCCATATTCTACCCATTTTTTATTAACTCTATTTTTTCTATTTTTCTTGAATATTTATGGTTAAATATAATAAAATATTAGTATTTTCTGAGAAGAAACAGCGTTAAAATCCTCACTTTACTCCTCAATCCTCACCTTTTTCATCATATTTTATTTTCTTATAGGATGATAACAATGCAAATGATACGGAGATGGAGTTTTGAATGTTTTGGAATTTACGTAAAGTCAATTTGAAGCTTTGGATATTTAAGTCTTTGTGTCTAGTTCTTGATTGTGAAAAATATATGTTGTCTTTGCACTAGACATTATGATTTTTATTATTTTAATTTTATAGTTTTTTAAAACTTATAAATCAAAATCTTGACTTATTATTTTGAAAGTAATTTTGATTTGAAGCGTTCAAAAAACCTGCTCTTTATATTTTTTATTTAAAAGTTATATTTTTATGTGCTATACAACCCGATAGATATCCAAAAACTCGAACAATCCAATAGATTTAGATATAGATAGTAAATCGTAAAAACCGATGAATATAGATATAGATATGGGTTGAGTTATAAAAAATAGATATGGATATGGGTTGAGTAAAACCCGAACTAAACCCTACCCATTGTCAACCCTATATAGACATATTGCTCTCTTATCTTCAAACCTATTTACCTAACCACTTTTTGAAGGATAAAATTATATGGAAATCCACAAGTAATGGAGAATTCTCTAATTCCTTATGTTTAGAAGTTATTAGACCCCATCTTCTTTATGTTCCTTGGTATAACATTGTTTGAAAAGGATCATTGATACCCAAAGCCTCCTTTACCACATGATTAGCTACCAGAGGTAGATTGAAAATAAAATACAGGCTCAAGATTTGAACTGATCAGGTTTTCTACCTTTATAATTTGGTTCGTGAGACAACCTCTCATCTTTTCTTTCAATGTGGCTACTCTTTATCCATTTGGGCCAGAATACTTCATTACTTGAATTTGGATTATCCCTACAATAATTGGAATGAAATCCTAATTTGGGCTAATAATCATTACAAAATAATGGGGCAAGATTAGATATGCTTAAGCCTTTGTCTCAATTGCACTGTATACTCTATTTGAAAGGAAAGAAACTCAAAAGTTTTCAGGAATTTTAAATCTGACAAATATATATGTTCTTACCCATAGAGTGAGCTGTTGGATCAAAAAAAATATAATAACTTATATCCTTACAGAAAAATTGAGCTCTCTCTCAAAAGCAGATGGAATCTAGATTGAATAGTTGTTGTCTTTAAGTAGTCTCATTTCTTAACATTTAACGCTAATTTTGTTACATCTTTAGTACCTTTTGTCTCTTTAACAACTTTGCATTGTAATCAGTTTTTGGCTGCCTTTTAGGGCTTCTGAATGAAATAATTTCTTCTTTAAAAAAATTGAAATCCAGATGATAAAGGGAGATTAAGGTGAAATTTGGAGAAAATAAGAGAAGGCTATCCTTGCTTTACATCATCTAGTACTAGATTATCGAAACTAATTTGGGGTTGGCCAAAATAAAACCTATTCAACCATTATACAGTTCATTGTATAAACAAGCGTCTTCTCCTTACAGTACTGGTTACAAAACTTTACTTACATATTTCCATGTTTAAAGAGAAGCTTAATCTTGTGATTATGGTCTCACTTTCCAATGTGACGTTTTTCATATTAAAAAAACTGAAATATTAAGTTTTTGTATTCGGAATTAATCTAATTATATTGTAAAGGTGGCTTTATCAGCACTTTCTTTCCCTTTACGATATTATATACCTTGACTGAACTTGATGCAAACTTGAGAGTTTCATCATTTAGACACTGCAATCTTGCATTGGTTTAATCAACTCTCTTCAAAGAGGGAAAATAAAATTAATAATTAATTAAAAAATTGCTTATTACTAATTTGTCTAACGCCATCTATTTGTGATGTCCTTTGCTAAGATTATTAGTTTCCTTCTCTTCCTATTTAATCCTTTTGGTTTCCCCTCTGCCTGGTTTACAGTTCAATTTGAAATATCTTTTTGGCTTTTGCATTTTAAAACCCTACTCATTTAGTAATATAGTTTAAAAGCATAATTAAAATATGTCTCCTTTTAAATTTATCTTGCCTGGAAAAGCCATTAAGTTCACACCTGAAGTTATTTTATTCCTGTCAGAATCTACTAACTTCCATTTTTCTAATTGCAAACTCCATTTTCTAGTTTAGAATTGTTATGTTAGACTACAACTAAGGACGGACTTCCTGGCCTTGGCTTCCCTTTTCAGTATGTGGATGAACTTCTCAATTAAAGCCTTAATCTCACCAGTAACCAACCCTACAAAGGAGTGAAAGACTCCTTCCAAACAATGCTATATATGGAGAGACAGTTTCGTCTTAATATATAGTTCATACTATTACGTATAATGTATGAAATCATAGCTAGATGTACAGATCAATAAGTGTATGTTTATTAATCTAAACCATGTGAAATTATCAGGTGAATACGAGATTTATATTGTTCACTTATGTATTGGAGTTGGAGACAGCGTTTTCCAAATAGGAGAAATGAACTCGTGATACTTGCCTCAGCAGGTGGAATGTATTCCAAACAAAAACATCTTGGTTATAAGATAAGCCAAAACTGACAGGCCTATGAATTACGATATCCAGAAGAAAAATGAATCCGTAATCAATAGGGATATACGTTCGTAAATTAATTAATTATTTCTTTAGCAAAAATGCAAAAGCAGTTGCATCATTGCTTATCTCGCCCTCTGACATGCACACACATTACAACCCTCTTTACTATATGTGCGTCTGTTCTCAGTTTCCTTCCTTTAAAAAACATTCATGCAGTACCAGTGCGCAGTTGTAGTAAATTGACACAAGAAGAGTTGTATGCAACTAAATGTTAAAAGGGTTCGACCAAAGAAAAGGGGTACTGAAACTGACCTCGAAATCGAAACATTCCACATGCGATATATATTGGGACCTCCTGAGAACAGAAAGACAGCAGCTCGTGTGCTTGCCATAGCTCTCACAGATCCACAGTGAAATTCACCGAGAGTTCCACTTGCTGTGCCTTTAAATCGATGGAAGAAACCTTCGCTTTTCCTTTCCTCTTCCGCATACTCATTGTTGACACAGTAGAAAAAGGAGTCAATTAGTTACATTGGTAACTGTAACTGTAAGATAAAGGAGTCCTAGTACGTAGACGGAATGATAACAAAGTTGCTGCAGGAAAGACAACACATACATCAGCTAAGAATGTACCAGTGTGAGTGTAAAAGGTTAAAGGGTCTTGCTTGATTTATTAGAAGGCTCGAGAATGGGAGTAGTTTTACTTTTGGCAGATTGAGCCCTCAAGCCTTCAATTTAGCTCAGTACATACTACATAGCTAAAGTACTTAATGGTACTTGTTAATATTTAAATATAGATACTCTCCTGCAAAGGAAATATAGATACACTCCTCCTTAAAAGATAAACCTGCAGGCACCTTTGAGGCGTCAGAAACTGGAAGCGAATTAAATAACTAAATCTATGCATTGCTTGCTTGCTGCAGATAGAGAACGTACGTAGTGAAATCAAATAAATATATAATAACCAGTTTCCATGCAAATCATGATCTCTTTAAATAGCTTTTGACCGTCAAAAGAAAGTAAAAGTTAAAAGTATAGCCTATGTTCCTTGCTTCCAGTAGCCTATTCTAAGATGTGTTACCATACCTCTGAAACATGGAATGCCGTAAACTGCAAATCTGAATAAAGAACATGGGCATCCACGGACGTTACTTAGATTAGTAGATTACAACCCCACCTCGCAGGTTTTCTTCACATCCATTTGGTCATCTTATTTGCAGAATCACCACAAACAGAAAGAAGAATAAAAATACAAATTTGTCAGATATCTCTGGCGTTTGAAAAATAATTTGGATGATTTATTTTGATTTTTAGTGACATGGGGTGACTTGAAGACATAATTATTTCCAACTTGCTTGGTATTGACTTGATAATTTCATATCTTTATATTTTTTGAAATGAAATTATATAATTCTTTTACCAGGGCCTTTTTTACATTTTATAAGTTCTGACAAAGAAAAAAAAAAGCTCCTATTTTGTCTTTTTTATTTTTATGAGAATTAAAAGTAAAGAATGAAGAAGACAAAATAAGAGCTTTTTTTTTTCTCCTTATGAGGGTCAAGAGTCTCTTCTAAAGAACAAAACGAAACAAAATGAGAACATTTTTGCTACTTTAGATAGGTGTCTTGCTTGCCCTTGCTTGGGTCAGGTTGCTTTTTATTAGTTTTTATTTAAAGAAGTTGACACAGTTGAAGAGCAATTTGAAAGTAAGTCTAGATACATGGATGTTTAAGTTTATTGTTAGGAGTTTAATTATGTTCATGTATTAGTTACATAATTAAATATTGGTCCATGTATGGTTTTGAGTTCATGTATGGTTTATTTATTTGGGTTCATTAATGGGTTCATGTACTTAGATATGAAGAGTCATTTTTGTACCTATAAATACCCTTTTGCACTTGAACTAAATCATTCAAGTGAAATACAACCTCTTCTTCTAAACAATTCTCTCATCTCTAAACCTCCTCACTTCTTAACAAAGTGGTATCAGAGCCAAGTTCTTTGAGAAATGGAAAATAATGGAGTATACTCATCTCAATTCTCTCGCCTCACAAAAGAAAATTATGAAACATGGCGTCTTTGCATGAAAGTAGTGCTTGGCTGACAAGATGCTTGAGAGATTGTAGAGAAAGGTTTTATGCAACCTCAAAGTGAAGCCGATTTATCTCAAAATGAGAAAGATGCTTTGGAAAAGATCAAGAAGAAGGATCAACAGGCCCTTACACTCATCTATCAATGTATAGATGATTCAATGTTTGAGAAGGTGGCCGATGCAACCACTTCAAAAGAAGCATGGGAGATTTTGCAAAGTTCCTTTCAAGGAATTGATAAGGTAAAAAAAGATTCGACTCCAATCATTGCGAGGTGATTTTGAATCTTTGCGCATGAAGGAATCCGAATCATTCTCGAACTATTGTTCACGAGTGAAGACCATTGTGAATCAAATGAAGAGATATGGAGATCAAGTTGAAGATGGTCACGTAGTAGAGAAGATTTTTCGTTCCTTGAACCTAAAGTTTGATTATGTGGTTTGCGTCATTGAGGAGTCTAAAGATCTAGACTCTTTGACACTTGAACAAATAGAGGGGTCTTTACAAGCTTACAAAGACAAGATCAAGAAGAGGCAAGAAGAACCTTTGGACCAAGCAGTTAAAGCAAGGTTTGTGTTAAAAGATGATGATGGAGAGAGCAATCAAAAAGGAAGAGGACGAGGACGTGGTCGAGGATACGGTCGTGGTCGAGGTCGAGGACAAATTTATGGAGGAAGAAGTAAAGAAGATTATAACAATGCCAATAATGATGGAAACAATCAATCTTACAAAGGCCAAGGAAAATCAAGAGGAAGAGGAAGAGGAGGTTACAATTTTAGACAAAATGAGAGGAGGTATGATAAGTCTAATGTTGAATGCTATAATTTTCATAAATTTGGACATTTTTCTTGGGAATGTTATGTTACGCCTAATCAAGTTGAGGAGTAAATCAATATTATTGATGACAAGCAAGGAGACGAAGAGCTCACTTTATTGCTAGCACTCAAAGATAATACAAGTAAGGATGAAAGTACATGGTTTTTAGATAATGAAGCAAGCAATCATATGTGTGGAGATAAAGGCAAATTTGTGGAACTTGATGAAAAGGTAGAAGGCAACGTTTCTTTTGGAGATTTGTCAAATATTCAAATTCTTGGAAAAGGTACCATTCTAATTTCTTTAAGAGATGGAAGCCATAGACTTATTAATGATGTCTATTATGTTCCTAAATTGAAAAGTAATATTTTAAGTTTGGGGCAACTTCTTAAAAAAGGATATGAAATTCACATGAAAGATTGTCGTCTTTGGCTTAGAGATCAACATGCTCAATTGATTGCTAAGGTGTTTATGTCGAAGAATAAAATGTTTATGTTGAATATCAAGACAATTGAAGTAACATATTTAAAGGTGGATGTGAAAGATGAAGCATGGCGTTGGCATATGAGATTTGGATACTTAAATTGTGGCGCACTCAATGCATTGGGAGATAAATACATGGTGAAAGGAATGCCTTCCGTCAACCACCCATATCATTTATGTGAAGCATGTTTACTTGGCAAGCATTCAAGAAGGAGTTTTCCAAAAGAAACAGTGACAAGAGCAACTGCACCACTTCAACTTATTCATATTGATGTGTGTGAACCAACCAAGCCATTATCAACAGGTAAAAGTAGATACTTCTTACTTTTCATTGATGATTATAGTAGAAAAACATGGGTTTATTTCTTAAAGTAGAAATCAGAAGCATTTGAAGCATTTAAGAAGTTCAAGGCACTTGTGGAGAATGAAAGTGGCTATACAATTAAAGTCCTAAGGTTCGATAGAGGAGGCGAGTTCACATCTAAGGAGTTTCTTGATTTCTTTGAAATATATGGAATTTGCTGTCTGTTAACAGTCCCAAGATCGCCCTAACAAAATGGAGTAGCTGAAAGGAAGAATATAACAATTCTTAACATGGCTCGATGTATGTTGAAGGCCAAAAATATGCCTAAAGAATTTTGGGCCGAAGCTGTTTCTTGTGCAATTGATTTGTCAAATTGGTCTCCAACAAGAAATGTCAAAGATCAAACTTCACAACAAGCGTGGAATGGAATGAAGCCTAGTGTTGCTCATCTACGAGTTTTTAGAAGCATAGCATATGCTCATGTGCTGCAACAAGAAAGATCCAAGCTCGATGATCGAAGTGTTAAGCAAGTGTTCATTGGCTATGACCTAAATTCCAAAGGCTACCGATTGTACAATCCAAGCAATGGAAGGATTGTTGTGAGTAGAGATGTCAAATTTGATGAAGAAGCAATAAAGAATTCGGAGACACAAGAAATCACTTATGATTTTCTCCCATACTTTGAAGATGAAGAGCAAGAAACCACAACAAATATTCAAAAGATAACTCCACTTGCTTCTCCAAATACGCCTCGTTCTTCTTCTTCCATGCATGGAGGAAGTTCAAGTGATGCACAAAAAATAAGGAGTATTTATGATATTTATGAACAAACAGAAGAAATCAATGATGTTGATGTAAGTAATTTCTTTTGTC
>JANZXV010000008.1:14276542-14287868 GCA_027576455.1 Erythroxylum roigii | reverse complement strand
GATGCAAACAATTATATATGTACCAATTAATATTGCTATTTGAAAAAAAATATTGCTATTTGAAAACGGATCGGGTACGGGTATCCATCGGTTCGGGTTTTTACTAGACCCATATCCAAATCCATATCCACATCCATTTTTTAACATTCATTTAAAATCCATTTAAAATCCATTTTTTAGCATCCATATCTATTTTTTAGGGTCGGATAGTACGGATATGGATCGGGTTGAAAACCCATTGCCGTCCCTATCTATCATCCCTATTTAAAACATACACTTAATATATTTAAACTATGGAAGATTTCTTAATATATAAGTGAAACATGAAGATATAACTAAAGAGACAAAATCTAATGTGTCTTATATCTATAAAAATCTATCTATAAAGTGAAGAATCATGTAAAGTTCTTGACACCCAAATCATGTAAGGACTTTAAACATTCATTTATTTTATTAATCTCTTGATTAATTGATGAGGCCTCAAATCCATTATCTCTAATGGATAATGTTGTCATCATTTTTTTTCCAAGAAAATCATTATTCCTATTAGATTGTTCACTAATTATAGCCAAGACATTTTCTAGAATGTTAAGGTTATTTCCTTTTAAATTCTTCTTTTTAAGGGATTTGTTTTCTTAGAAGGTGAACTAGCAATTTGATCTTCTTTTTTAAATGAAGGAAGAAATTTCATCAACCTCAATTATATGTTTGTTATTTGATCTTCTTTTTTAAATGAAGGAAAAAATTTCATCAACCTCAATTATATGTTTGTTTTCTAGATATTTTTATGGAGATTTAGTTGATCAATGTGCATGCAACCCAATTGTAATAGTATCCCTAAAAATATAATTTACCAATCTAAAATTCTTTGCATCCACTTTTTTCTTAAATCTATGAACTCTTTTATGTACCTACAATAATGAAAAGTAATTTTTAGAAAAAAATTAATAATATCAATAAGCAAAGTAATATTTTACGTTAAATAAATTGTGCTAACATTCACTTGTAGAATAAACTTTACTAATCAAGGAGTTGTAATTGATTACAATTTCTTTGAGTAAATTATTGAAATTCTTCAATCTAGACCTTAATTTATTGTACCTTTTTTTTCAGTTGGATATTTTTTTTGGTAATTTTCAATTGGATATTACTATACTCTCTATTGAATTTTTGTTTGAAAATATGACTTAATATTCTTCCAACTAAGTTTGTAAAAGAGGGAATATATATATGAATACGAGTTCAACTTGTTAGAAATAATCAATGAATTGAACATAAATTATGAGATTAACCAAAGATGTATGCATAGTATGGTCAAACAACAAATAGTAGAAATTATTCAATACAAAAATATGAACACGATACTAAGGCAAACCTATGGAAATATCCCTTTGAGTTCTTTGTTCTTTTTTGTATTTAAGATCCATGTTGGTTGGTTCAAAAAGCCATGGTGGGAGCAATGGAAAAAGATTATTATGGACTTATTTACCTTATATTTTCATTTTTTGGGGGGAGTAATCCTCAATAAAAGTTGTTTGATTTCTCTTCTTTACTTCCTCATCCATTAGTGATAATAATTGTAACTTTATCACATCATTTTATATCCCTATTATTTTCACATAATCATTTGAATTATTCATATTATCCAAAGCTCCTATCACTAAAAGTAAGTAGATGTGAGTGAGAAAAGTGTCACATGCTATATTTATAAACAAAAAAATGACAATAAACTTGATAAGCATAAAGTTCAATTTCTCATAACAACCTTTGCCAAAAGTTTTTCTTTGGACAATAGTCCTAAGGTTATATATAGGAGGAGACTGATTATCTAACATATTTAATGGCCTACGGGTAAAACCCAATTGCAAGTGATGAATACATTCATATCATAGCCAACTTGCAAATACTAACTAAATTTACAAAATTATAATTAGTTAAAGTAAGACCTCTTAAAGTTAATAATCTCAGTTATTTAAACAACTAGAAATTAGAGTATGATCAGTGTTTACCAATAATAACTATGCTTGCAGCAAACTTATATAATTGGATCAATAACAAGAGGTTTCTATTAAAGGACACTGATAAGAATATAGTCCTAACTATTGGCACCAAGTTGTTTGCCAACGTGTTTTTAAGTGTGAAAGTATGATTTCTAATCCTTCTAAGAAGTTTACTATGGATATATATATATACATATATATAGTTTATTGTGTGAAATTAAAAATGTGGATTCTAGCCTAGCAATATATATATATGGTTTGGAAAAAATCAACAAAAGTTAGTTCAGTGAGATATACATGTGAATACTGCAAAAGAGAAAAAAAAACATGTAAAAAGAAATGACTTTAATTTACACATTCCCAGTCCCAGCCCATGCGAAACTTAACAATGTCAACTCTCACTTCACCTCTCAAATGAAGTGTAAATTGAAATCAAAATAAACAATTTATTTAATAACAAAAGGACAAGACAAAAGTCTTGAAAAAAATTATGATAATTATTTGTAGAGGACAGTATATATATATATATAATAAAAAGTTGGAAATACATTAAAGATTCATGCAGTTTAAAAAATCCACAAAAATTTCCAAATTTCTTGAAATTGAGATAAACTCGCAAAGTACAGAAAAAAAAGATTTCTAAAGAATACACGAGAGAAGAACACGTTCATTTTGTGGTTTTTATATTTTTTAAAACAAGAAAGGACAACCTACGATACTTAGCACAGCTTAATAAAAGAATACCAATTTAAGTATCACGAAATTAATATGTTTTCAACAAATTTGAAAAACTTACCCGAATGATATTTCTTGACTACCTTAAAGATTTTTAATCTAACCACTACTTTTCTTAAGCTACACGATAAATCTCAAATGATATTGAACATTTTCCTACTCAAACCAACAGTAATAAACCATATTATCTATTTTCTTTCTTCTGCTCCTATTCGCCATTGGGCCATTGGTTGCTCAAACTAATAATATCGTGTCGTTTGTACAATTGAAACTCCTAATTAGCTAGAGTTCCGTAGAAGAGCCAAGGGTTGTGCAGGAAGATGATGTGCTTAACTAGTTAATACTAAGTAGAGTACAGCAATTAAGACTTGAGGAACAAATTCCATTGTGCTAAAAGCTACATGCCCATGATTGCCATCAGGGAGTTAACGAACCTACAAGGTATTTGTAGATTCAAAAGAAGAAAATTACGTACCATTTCCTCCTCAATGTCTTCATATTCAATCCAACCTAATCAGGTGGCAAAAAGAAAAGGACTGCTTTTTTTGGTTACAAGTACTCGGTAAGGGAAAAAAGTGAAAATATAGTTTAAAAACAAAGAACTCTTTAAGAGATAATTAACTCCAGGTAAATTAAGTTCTGCGATATCTTTAGCTGGTATTGTTCCTTGCACATGATGACAGGAACTATTTGCATTCTCCATTGGTTTCGTTGGATATCTATCTTAACCACCATCTCTGAACAGCAGAAACTGGAGTTCTCAAGAATGGACAATATTGGTGAACAAGAGGATTAATGGTCCTCCCAATCTTAGCCCACACACTTTGATGATAACCAGCAGTGACAGGAGCATGATACATGAGCTTCAACAACTGTCCGAAGGAGTTTCAGAGGGAAAATACAGATAACGTTACATCTATGATCATGTTTCTGAACACTTTAAGCATGCAGCCTTGAAGTTCTCTGAGTGAAACATTGAGTGATATTCTTAGGAACAACTGATAAAGTATGTGATTTTACAAGACAGTTACCTGCCAGTACATAAATGTTTGTATGATGTTCCGCTGCCACCTGTAGATAATGCATACACAAATTGAATTAGTGATCCCAGTACAAAAAAAAAAGGAAAGTTCTTTATCAGTGGGAATAGGTCAAAAAATGGCTTCAGCAACTCACGAAAGCAAAGAGATAATCACGAGGAAGCCAAGTCCAATCTCAGCATGAGAGGAAAGAATGCTGAGGGTAGTTAAGTTCGACTCCACCCACAAACAAGGGTCTTCAAGATACTTCCTATTCAACCAAGCAAAACATAAACTTTAAAAAGAAGCCCACAAACATTGATGACTATTGTGGTGCTGCTGCTCTCGATGATGATGCTGATGACTCTAATCGAGTATTCAAAATGTGCCACCAATAAATAAGATAAGTCAAGGAATGGTGCCAAAGCACCAGGAGTCAATGATCATGGTAGCTCTAGTACAAGCTTATCACACTCAGTTGAATAAACTATACCATAAAATCAAGACAAAATGCAAAAATAAGCAAGAAGAAAAAGTACGTGAATTATCTTTACTCATTTATAGAGCTCATAACAAATTCTGTATTTAGCTTTCATTATCCTTTTTGCTTTTCTCTATTTGTTTTTGCAATTTCATTCTCCCATATATAAATAACTGTCTGTGTCCCTTGGTTTTCAAGCATTTCCTCTCTTGTTTGAGAATGTGTTTGTGTGCAGGTGAAGGATATTGGTAAGGGGAGAGTGGAGGAGAGACAGGGAGAGACAACATGGATTTTGATGAAGTTATAAGACATAAGAATGGCATAGTTGCTGAATTTCGTCCACTGGACCTAGAAATAATTATTTATTAGATGAATGGATAATCATTTAACATATAGGGTAAATGCCATAAATGAATTTACCATAGAAGATGCAATTGTCACACTTGGAGGAAAATGAAGCATTTGACAACAGGAGAACAGCAAACATGAAATCCAAATAAAAAGAAATCACAGATTTGTTTTCACATATAATCAAATGACCCCAGATTTAACTGAAGACACAATTATCAGATAATTAGGCATGATAAACAAGGTTTAACACTGTAAAAACTGTTTGCAGCCATAAGCCACTTAAATCAGACAGCAGGGTATGCAAGAAGTCACAGAAATTGGCTATAAACTCAAAGCTTCAATAGTGCTAAAACAGAAGCATCACCAAGGACATTAAGTGAATCAAATCAAAGCTAAATTTCAATAGCAAGGTGTATAATAAAATCGATGGTGAATAACCAAATAAACTACTACATTAGAAAATACATCAAAATTTTGGTAGCATTCAATTGAAACGTTAGTCCTACATATTAATTTGTATAAATTTTTCTAAAATCTTATTTGACTTCTTAACAAAACACAGTTATAAGTATAAAGTCAGCAATTGCTAATCTCCTACGATAAAAGGCAAGGAGTTAACACTCAAGATGCAAGCCCATGAGAGAAGCTAACATAGACAACGTGCAGGAAGGGGAAAAAAAATAAACCTGTATAAGTTGGAACCACTGAAGTTCCGCCTTAAGAATTTTGCAACGTTCTCCAAGGATCGGCATAAAATAGGAATTAAAGAAACTGCAGGAAAGTACAGTATGGTTAGATCGTCCTGTTTCCACCAAGAACAGAGAGGAACCTAATATAAAAGACATGGAAGAATCGTTCTGTGAAAAACAAAAGTTTGAAGTTCACAAATCAAGAAATGCTCACATTTCAGACAAAGATGGGAAGTAACAAATGTGAGACAGTAGATAAAGTAGATGAAATCTTTGGTTGCAATTATCGATTGAAAGTAAAGTTGCAAAGCTTGCAGATTCCATGCCCTTGGTTTCTACAAAACATGCAGAGCTGGTTAATCAAAAGAGAGTAGAAGTGCACTAGAAGGTAACACAAGAATTAAGAGTAGGAAGTTTAATATCTAGTTTACCCCATAGAGCATGTACAAAGAATAAAGAGATGAGCATGCGGTGCCCATAAATGATAGCCGATATGCCCTATTCGAAAGATTTCTAGGGGCAATAGGAATGATGGCAAGCACAGCGACCACAAAAACCTGCAGCAATTTAAGAATGGATGGACTATTAATAGAATTATACTGAAGCAAAACTAAAAAGATTTTTGTGGAAGAATTCAATTTCTACTAATTAAATTTGCAGTAAATGTCTGTGGCAATCAAACCAGTCAGACCATAATCTAACATTTCAACAACAGTTTGCTCATCCAAATCGCCAGATAGCCAAATTTTAAATCATGCTAGAATCATTTTCCATTCTAAAACCAATGACAATGCCATCCCAAAATTAAAATATTCAATAGGGTTACACATCTCAAGTTCCAAATAACCAAATCTAGGCAATAGAAAAGATCAATTAAGTTTAAAAGTCACCATCCTATGAAATCAATAAATGTACCCCCTACAAAATTCGTTGTTTGACAAAACAAATTTAAAGAGGTAAATAAGCAAGCATCAAAAAGGGAAATTCATCTTCTATACCCATGCATTAACAGAGAATTGAATAGTTTGTCGATCCCAATGGACAGCATTTGGATTTGAACCAGAAGTTACTGAAGGCTCAGAGGTTCTGTTGGCTGATCCTGCATCATTAACATGGGTTCAACTGAATCAAGAAGTAATATAAGACCAGTAAAGCAAAAATAGGCTTAACTGTGCAACGTATATGTATTGCAACTACATAGCTAAATTTATTTCCTGCCATTTCACTAGATAGACCCAAAATTATCAACCTGTGCTACGTGGTCGAGCTTGATCACTAGAAGATGTGGATGATGCAGATGGTTTCGTTGTTTGAGATGAAGTTGTGGGCATTGCCTCCACTACGAGATCAGGGTCCTGCCAAATGAAACACGTCTGAATGTTATCAAGTGCAACAAGGATACAGGCAACACCTCTCAATAGTGTCAATGTGTCACAGGCAAGCGTGGACACGAGTGCAATAGTAAGATTATAGTAGGAAAGATACAGATTTTAGGCCGATGTATAAAGTAGACAAGTAAAACGCAAGGACTGCTTGAGATAAGATAAAAAAGTTAAACACATAGAATAAAGTGCCACAAGGATTCCAACAAATATTGTTAACCAAAATGTAGAACCCAACCGCATAAAAGGCACATTCTGTAAATAGAAGGCTACACGCAACACTCATCTTGAAGAACTCAACACGCCATGCAACAGATACTGTTGAACTTAGATAACCGACACATATAACAGATACAAGAATCAACGGTACTTTCAATGAACGCATAAATTCCAAGAAAATGAAAGGGGAAAATACATACTTTGCACGCACATAAAAGGTAACAGCAACAAAGTTTACGAAAACAAGTCGCGATCCACAATTTCCAATACACATTCTAGAAAAGGCAACTTTAGATACCAAATCCCAATAAAATCCACTTCGAATATAGCATAACAAGAAAAAACACAAATGGGAAATAACAGTTCCCAGTCCGAAAGTCCATGCAAATTGAGGGTGTGAGTATGGCATGGGGATGAATACGAACGACGTAGCGTTGATAGAACTTGCGCTTGAAGTGGTCGACGACCTCGGAGCGAGAGGCCATGTGAGGAGGGATGAGGATGTTGGACCAGTACTCCGCCCAGCGCGCATCGTTCTCGTAATCGTACGCCGCCGCAGCCATTCTCTTCACCTTCTGCGCTTCTTCTCTCTCGTCACCCATCGTCGCCACCAAAGTTACCTTCTTTGGTTTTTTTTTTCTCTCTATAAATGAATGAAAACGAGAGAATCAAACGTGTAGACAAGTAAAGAGGTCCTTCCTTTACATTTTAGTTTTTACAGCTACTTTGTCTGCAGTGGACTTGTGGTTGCTGCCAGGTCATACGACGTCGCTTCATTATTGACTTATGATAATTATTTAAAAAATTAAGAACTACGTATGTTTTATTAATTATAACATGAATTTTAAAATTTTAAAAATAAATTATGAAAAAGCTGAAAATAACATAAAGTTCTATTTAAAACACTTAGGGTATGTTTGGACGTGGGTGGAGGAATGGAATGAAATGACCCAAATGACTCAGACTATTGTTTGGGAGTCTATTATGAAACAAGATGGAATGATAATTAATGGCTTTGGAAGCCATCCTTTGCCATCCAAAATCTAATATTTTGTGATCCCCCAAATTGGGGGTAGGGATGGAATGACATGGCTTGCCTTCCAACTTTTAATTTAATGACAAAAGTACCCTCAAAAAATTAATGAAATTATAACCCTAGTCCAGCAAATACCTACACGGCTACATGTTACTACGTCCATTATGTTTCTCCTTCAACTGACTTCTTCCATTGATGAACGTTTTTCTCCACAGCTGCTAGGATCATCTGTTTTCATTTCATCAGATAAGCATCGACTATTTTTCTGTGTTCATCTTCTTGACATTTTTTGAATGTGAAGAAATCAGAAATTTTTATTGATGTTGGTGTCGTCTTCTTTGTTCATCGATGGACGTGCGCTTTTCATGTATTATGTGTTTAGGAAGTTTTGTAAATCGAAGGATGTATATTTTATCCTATGTTATGTGTTTGGACATTCTATAATTTGAAATGCTTTGGGGTTACTAAAATAGTTTCATAGCAACTATGAATATTTTATTACAAGGGTAATTTTGGGAAAAAATATTATAAGTCATTCTATTCCATTTATTTTTAGTATCACTTCCAAACAATAGTCAAAAGAGTCCCTCTCTTATTTTATTTAAACTTCCAAACAATGGAGTGGCCCATTTTATTCCATTCCATTCCACTTCATTCCATTCCATTCCATCAATTGTCATTCCATTCCATTCCATCATAAACTCCCAAACGTACCCTTAAAATCTGAGTCCATCTATTTTTATTAAGATTATTATTATTTAGGCTCATGACTTTTTTAAATGAAAGCCTACTAATAGAGAGATAAAAACTACATGTTTAATTGACGTTTTTTATTCAGATTTTCTCCCTTTTGGCTTCTTCATCATATTTCTTTTTGTCTTTTTGGCTTCTTCTTCCCCTAACTCTACAAGGACTACCACATTCAAAGCGAAAAAACCTAAACTTTCATCAAATTTTCAATTATAGCTCGAAATGTAAAAGGAAGCAATAAAATGCTCAAACTTTCAATTTTTCCAATTATTACCCGAATTTTAAAAAGTAGCAATAAAATGCACAAACTTTAATTTTTTCAATTCTAACTCGACGTTAGTATTTCCATTAAATTTGCTAACGTGGCTTGTCACGTGTTTCAGAAACCTTAGTTAATAATACACGTCAGTCAAAATTAATACAACAAATGAAAATTAATAAAACGACGTCGTTATTTAAAAATGACCTAAATCAGATTATGCAGCCCCGACGATCTTACTTTTTGATTTCAATTTTTCCTTTCGCTTTCAGTTTATTCTCTCAACGCTCTCACCCTTTGACTTTCAAATTATGCAGTCTCGACGCCCTCGCACTACGAACGTTAAAAGAACGAAGTAAAAACGAAGAGCTTACTAGTACAGTACGTTATAATGTGAGAGTAATTTAAGGCGTAAAAAAATAGAAAACAAATGACTGAGGGCATCAGAAAAACAACAAATAACGTTAGCGTAGAATTAAAGAAAACTGAAAGTTTGAACATTTTATTGCCACTTTTTGAAATTTGGGTTAAAATAAGAAAAAAAAAAAGAAACTTTTGATAATTTATTATTACTTTTTAAAATTCAGGTTATATACTTGAATTGAAGAGGTAAAAGGTTTATTTATATTCACTAGTTAATACATTATTTATGGCATATCCTTGCGTCAATACTCTATATTCGGCGACATAGGTCTCTCCTCAATTGAAATTTGTAGGCTGGCCCGTCATCAAGAAATTAATTTTCAAATTTTAATTAGGCTTTGGTTGGACTGATGCAGGCTTCAAGAATTTAGCGAAATCGGAATGAATTCTGACCTTGTTTTCTTGATTGTGTAAAAGCGGAGGATTATGAATGAGTCAGGGCTCATCTCCTACAGTATAACCTCTAAGAGCTGCTTAAGCGCTGTCCAAGGATTAGATATAAACCAAGTGCCTATAGGCAAAATGTGTTCTTTGCTTCACAGCCTGTTTTATGAAATAGTTTCTGTCCCTACATAACTGAACTGCCTCTTCATCGTCTGGCTTTGAGGTAAAACATCCCATTTATTACATTCTATGTCTCTTTTCCTTTCACCTTAGAAGTTTCCATCTAAAGAATCAAAATTACAATCTGAATGGTATGCCTTCTTATATCTAACCAGATTCATATGGATTCGCTGCATTTGCACCAGCTGTTCCACATTGACACAGAACTCTCTACTTAACTATAAATAAATAATATGCTTGAAACAACAGGCAGTAGCAAACGATTTGCCTCAGGCATGAGAAACCGCAATTATCCGATTGAGAGAGGAAATATTGAGGGAAACGGTTCATTCTTCGTAGAGAGAAAAGAAATTGGAAATTAGGTTGGCCAAAAAAAAGATAACAATATGTTTTTTTGTCTTTAATAGTTTTTGAAGATTTATAAGGGCTGACCTTAATGCAGAAGCGGTCGATCAATTTTTTGTTTGCTAGTCCACATTTTACGATTGACTACTAGAGTCACCATTAATCCAAGCTTCAAACTCTAACTCTTGATGGTGTGATTCAAGTGAGAAATAACGAAGAAAGTTTTTCTCTTTCGTTCAGATTTAGCAAAATTGGAGAGAGAGAAAAAAAAATAACCAAAACCTATTTAGTTTCTAAAGTGTTTGTTGTCTTTAGAAACATAACTCTCACCGGCCAACTTCCTCTTTTTATATAAGAATAAATATAACCGTCGGAGGTTATATTATGTGACTGTTCATCTTGTGTTTTTTTATGTTGTCTAACTGCCAATAGTTTTTAATCCACTTTATTATTATTACTATTAATATAAGCTAAAATATTATTATTTCAGGAATTGATTTTATATTTTTATTTTATTAGCACAAGCCACTTCACATAGAAAGTGGGTGTAAATGTATATATATGTCAAATTAAGTGGGACGGTGTAATGCGCATTATGATCTAATACTTGATAGTACAAACAGTGACAAGGACTAACTCTAATCTATTTCATTTCTTAAATTTCATACTTGAATTTTTAAAAATGCAAATTACACTTTCGGTCTTAAATATATAATAACCTAAATTTAGCATAGATAAAGATTTTGAAGATCAAAATCTATAAAATATTCAGAGCAAACTACACGGCTATCTGTTACGTTAATCTAAATAAAAAACACCCACTAAAACGTTTGGTTACCAATGTGATACTGACACCATACCATATTAAATAGCCCTTTACTTGAAGTCCAGATTCTCTGTCCAAGACTACTCTGTCCAAAATTAAAACGACGTCGTTTTTGTTAAAAATTTAAACGCCGTGTTTATCTGAAGTTGCTTCAACTTCTACTACTATTTTGTTTCAACTTCTACTATTCTACTTATACTGATACATTATTTATTTATATAATAGATTAAGTAAATTATTTATTTAT
>JANZXV010000008.1:14214452-14240378 GCA_027576455.1 Erythroxylum roigii | reverse complement strand
ATACATATAGCGTTTCATATCTGATATGAAATATTGTTAGTTGATTTAATTGGAATTATTAAAGGTAATCATTATACAAGACATCATTATAGAAGAAATAAATATTGCAATATATAATATCTCATACTGTATATTCCTCATTATATAAAACCGTGTTCTTATGAAATTTTATTATGAAGGTATTCACCAAAGAATCTCATTTCTTATAGATAACCAAAAATTTAATGCCTTAAACATTATATTAATGTTGAATCTAAATTTGGAATCAAATACTCATAAGCATGAAATAAAAATACGTATGATCTTTATCATATCAAGTATAGGAAAGAAAAGTCATAAAATCATTTTCTTCTTATGACAACTGTTATCATACTTTAGTAAAGACTTTAATTGATGTCCATGTTTATGCTTTTAGTAGAGTAAATTGAATGAGACAATTTCACAAAGGAACTATACGTTTAAGCTCTACTATATGCAACCTCTTACATCTTGCTATCATGATGTTGACGTACATCTTATATGTTATCATCAAAGTTCATAAGACATTAGTCAACTTAAAATGTTAGCAAATTTTATCATCTATATGATATTAAAGTATCTTTAAAACTTTAACACTAAATCCTCAACAGGGATTGATAACAACATAGCATAATGGACATACAACTTTTCCATCAAATTTTGAGATCTCTTCTCAAACTTATTCTATGTCCAAGAAATCAAGTTTACTAACTCTTAGTATCAACTATACTAAATAGGATAAATTCCAGTTTTAACAAAAATATAATTGTAATAAAAGCAAGTAATTGATTATATGTCATGAATATCAAATGAGTTTAGGACTTTAATAATGTATTTGGTTACTCCCACTATTTTATTCGAAATAATAGCCCTTATTACTATTCGAAAAGATTAATCTTTTAGTGAAATAAGATCCCATTCAAATTTAGTTAATCTTGAGTTTGCTCAGCAAGTCACCTAAACTTAAATTAGGTAGATAACAACTTTATCAATCACATCTCATGTGAATCTTAGATTTTTTAGGTGACAACTATTATCAAAACTTATCTTATATGTTATTCCCAACCCTGCCTCTAAATTCATATGATCATGAGTTTGCTCATCTAAATTACACAAATTTAGTTAAATAAAACCCATTTTCGTAAGACTAAACATATTCAAGTTAAAGCAAACTTAAGTTTACTCAATAAGTCTAACAATAAACATAACTCTAGCTTTTCCTTATAACAATGGAAGACAACAATCAAGTTCAAAACATGTACTCAATATTTTTAATAAAGGAATTTAATTTTGTTTGTCTCATAAAACACAAAATTGCGTGTAATAATATCACATATATAAGAACATGCAATTTAACATCCATCCAATATATATCAAACATATAAATAAAGTATGCAACTTATGCACTCATAATAAAATTATATGCATAAAATATCAAACTTCGATCGATTCTAGTTATTGATCTTCATAATCTAAAATAATATTTTTAACACTTTGGATATTTAAATTAGATTAAACCAATTTATTCCTAAATAAACTAAATTCTTATTCCAAATAGAAATTTAATTTGATTTGAAAACAAATTTCTAATCCAATTGGAAAGTATTTTAATATCTTGACTCCTTTCACAAAATTTAATTGAAAACAATTTTTAATAAATTATGCTTCTTATCTATTATAATTTAGAAAAATTTATTTCTCAAAATTATATAAGTAACACATTCTTATCTAATTAGAAAAATATTTCTAATCTAATTATAAATTACCTTTCCTTAATTAGAAAACTAACTTCTATTATTAAAGGAAACTACTTTGAAAAATTAAATAAAACATCTTTTAATATAATTAAAAAAATTTGTTTATTTATTTAGAGATTAATTTCCTAATTAATTAAAAATTATTCTTTAATAAATTGGAAAACTAATTTTCAAAATATTAATAATGCACATATTTCTCAATTAATAAATGAAAATAATTTTCAAATTTTAATCAAGAAAATATCTTTTCTAACAAATCAAAAAGTTTATTATTTATAAATAAAGAAATAATTTCTCAATAAATAGAATAATAATTATCTAAACAAATAAAATTATAAATTTAATTTCAATCAAACTAAAATGAATAAACTTAATTAAGAAACATCTTTCTTAATTATTTAAGAAAACAAATTTCTTAACTTTAAGGAGCCTAACTAATTAATTTCAGATTAAGAAAAATAATTACTTTAATTTTCAAATTGAATCAAAATTTTAAAACTCTTTTTAAATTTTATTTGGTATTAAGTCTTGGAATACAATATTACAAATCAATAATACATTATTCTTATACAAGTGTTAGGTTCCATTATTTTAATTTTCGAACAAACTTATTAAAAATTAGGAATATATTATTCCTATTCTAGAATAGTCTAAAATTGTGGTCAAACACCCTTTATTCTTGGTTTTAGGATAAGCTTATTTCGGATCCAGGATAACCTTATCTATATATCCAAACAACTCCTATCTTTTTTAAGAAAAAACCCTAGCTTCACAAACATAAAAACCCTAATCGCCACTCCGATGCTAGCCATGATTCTTCAACACCTTTTACCTTCGCACCTCATGCATCTTTTCCCATGTTACCATTATTTAGATGCCTAATAAGCTTCCAACGTCACACCTCTATGGAACTCCTCTTGACGTCATTGTCATCTAACCGCCTAAAAAGCTCCCAACTTCATGCCTTCATAGAACTAGCAGCTAGAAAATGCCAGTTACACTAGCAGAGCCATCAATGTCGCTTTACCAGCATATGTTGCCACCAATAGGTGACCCATCAAGTAACATCTCGTTTCTTATTTTAAGGCTAAAATAGTAAATATGAGAGATTATTGAGAGATTAGAAATACATTTCATGCTCATGCATAATATGACATGCACACACATGTGAATATTAAATTTTTGTACATTAAAATAATTGTACATGTATTCATTGACAATTTTCGGGTATAATTGATTTATATATGTGAAATGTGATTTTTATTGAGAATTTTGGGTTTTATATATTGAAAATTGATTTGGAGAGTGTATTTGTTAATTTAGAATTTTTAGGAGAATTTTTGAAAAAGTTGAATATTATTAGACTAGGAAAAATGCCACTTGACAAGTAAATTGATGAAGGGAATTAGAAATAATAACCAAATGATAATGAAGAAATTTATTGATGACTTTAGAATTTGTGAAAAAATGACTTTGAAAAATTTGGAGATAATTAGAGTAAAAATTTGGGAGAAGATTGAACTAGTTAGTTGGGAAACTAGTTAAGATCTTAGAAATTGGACAAGTTTCCAAGTCTAAAGCCACGTTCTTTTTGAACTTGAAAGACCAAGTTATAGTATTGGTTTTTGACTTATCCTTAGTTTCAAGCTTCTTCTTCTTCGGTTTTTGACTCACCGAGCCTTCACCAAAGAAAAACCTTGTTTTCATCTGTCCTTTTTGCTACTTCCAACTTTGTTACCTATTTCTTTTGCCTAAAGAAAAACCTAACCCAAACCACCTTCAAGATGATGTACGTGGGTGCATGAGAATTAGGGCTTCTTGGAGTTCTTGAAGATTTTGGAGTTTTATCAAGTAAGTATCTTGTTAATCCTTTAGAGTTGTTGGTTTATGAAACAAAAATGGTGATTTATTGACATTACATGAACATGAGGAAAATGGACCTTTTTTCTATAAAAAACCGTGAATATAGGATGAAAATTTGGACGTGTTGATTTTTTAGATTTGATGAACAATATGTTATAAGGTTGTAGAAATGATTTTTGGAGTTGAAAGAGCAACAAAAATGTGTAAGAAACTAGTACAGAAATTTATGAAAGTTGATATTCATGTATGCTCTATTTTCATTATTAAGGTTGTTCATATGAATTTCTGAGTGTTTTTAAAAATGAACAAACATAGGTTTAGAGTTAAGGAAAGCATAGAGTGAGAAGATGTCGTGCTTTCAGTAGGACTAAAATGAAAAGTTAAGATGAAATGAGAGTGTTGATGGAGATGAAAAAGTGCAGCAGAAAATTAAAAAAAATGCAACAGTGAAGAAATACATAAAATGGTAATACGTGTGGATGATTATCTGGTTTTGATGTTTAGGTTTTAACATGGGATTTGGCTTTGTTTGTGAATGTGTTGAGCTGAATGGGAGTTGAAATGGTGAAATGAAAATGGAGAATGTATAGAAGATTAAAGTGCAAAAAAAAAAATGAAAGATGAAAACGCAGAAAATGAAAAAGATGTATGAATATGTGATTTTTTGATATTTGGTGTTGATATTTGGTGTTGATTTGTTTTTGAATGTGCTGGAGTAGAATAGAAGTCGAAAATGGGTTGAGATAAGTTAGAGAAGTTAGTTTAAAAGAAAAGAAAGAAGAAGAAAAATTCAGAGTTTCGGAAGAAGAAGGAAGTGCTTCTTCACGATCGTGACTTTCTACTAGCGTCTGGAGTCTCACGATCATGCTTCTACATGATCGTGACTTTCTGCATGCAACAGAAAACTCACGATTGTGCAGGTGAACGATCGTGACTTCTATGGCTGGAGACAATTCAAACATCCTTTGATCTTTTGGCCACGTCTTCTTGTCCCGACCTCTAAATGAGACAGGACTTGGACCAACAAACTAGAAACACATTGTTTTACATCTCCACCAAAAATTATAACCATCTGAAATCATTTTGTAGAGATTGAGTGATAAATTTGGGACAAAAATGATGAGCAGTTCTGGAAAATTGATGAATGAAGTATTTTCATTAAACATGCTTCGGTATTTTGACAATATCTTGTCCTATAGTTATCAAAATGGAAAGATTTTTAATTTTTAGTAAACTAGAGACATAGGGATACAAATTGTATGAAGAAATCGAGTTTTAATCCAGTCTTTAAGAATTTCAATTTTTGGATGAAAGTTGAGTACAGGGTACTGTTTCAGTATAAGAATAGTCCAAAAATAATTGAAGTATAACTTTCAAAATAATAAACAAAATTGAATGATCTTGGTGTCATTAGAAACTTAAGAGATAAGAGAACAATTTTATAGAAGAAAGTATTACCAAATTACTTCTTTTTCATTGTCAGATTGATCATGCACAGTAGACCTGAAGGTATGTTACTTATAGGAAAAATCTGAATTGACCAAATGAGTTATGAATTGTGATTTTAATGGTTTTATTGAGGTATAAACATAAGTACAAATTATACTTAGGTGAGTTTTGATATAGGATTGATTATGTGATGAGAATAATGGAAAAATACCCGGGAATGCCATTGAACATGCATTGTACATATTTCATATACATACATGTGCATTAATAAACACTTATAATTGTGCAAATTTGTGATATATGTATATTGCGTGATTTAAAGGAGCAACTTGAACGTCAACATCCAGATATTGCCAGAACTTCCAAGCATTAGTTTTGGGAGCAAATAGTGAGTAACCTAGACAGTTTCACTCAATTAATTGTTTGCTTTAGAATATGTTTTGAATGATGATATGAATGTGATTTGATTATGTTGATGTCAGAAAATGAAGGTCTGAGACTTGGTGCATGAATGTGATATTGAAGTGCTACTTGTATGTGAATGTGATGAAATAAGTGCTTCTCGACATGATTGATTGAATATGAGAGATGTATTCCATACATGAATGCATAATCAGATAATGAGAGTTGTGACCTGAGTAGGTATCAAAAATGAGCTTAAAGCTCCAAATGTGATTAAGAGCCAAAGGCTCACTATGTAAATAAGCGTTGTATCCCTAATAGATAAGGGACAGTATAAATGAGCCCCGTATCCATAATGGATACGGGACAATTTAGGCACTCGATCACAACAACGTAATAATTGGAAAAGAGTCACATGAGCATTTCATATACATTGTTATACGTATATTGACTGATTGAAATGTATGTTTGTCTCACCTTTAAATAAGATTGTGATATGTGATAATTTATGCAAAAAAAAAAGCAAAGATGTGAAGTATATGTTACATGTGTGATGTATTGTATGAATTGAGTGAACCATCGATGTTGGTTACCTCATTGAGTTCGCAAAACTCACCAAAATTGCAACGTTAATTTTTCAGGACCGAGAGAGGACATTAGCTACTGAGAGACGTTACAAGAAGTATAATCTTGTACTTTTGGGAAAAGAAATAGCTCAAAGGTCGGTCAGTTGAGATTGAAAGATTAGATAGATTTTTGTGTATTTCCTCTTTTATGTAGCATATTTTGTATTAGGATATGATGATGTACATATTCAGATGATATTGAAAACTGTCAGTGTAAGCATTCGATTTTTATGAAATGAAAGGAGGAATTTGGTTTTAAAATATTGTATTTTTCCTTGTGATGTCTTATAAGAAAATAAAGAATGATGATGCCATGTTAAGTGATTGTAGTGACTGCTCTAGCGTGCCATTATCATAGGTTATATACTGGAATATCCTCAAGGTGTTCTGGTGTGTACCCCATGGTAACGAGGTGTTACACATCAACATTGCCAACGTCATTCCTTTATTATGCAATCTTCTTTGGACGCAACACACAGATGCTATTGGTGCTCACGCATTTGCCATCTTTACACCTACAGCTTGCAATTCCTATCACTGGTGCTCCATCACCAGCCACTACAAGGAGCTTCTATTCCAGCAACTGTAAAAGCCAAAAAGCCAATACACAAAATCCAAAACATAACCAAAATGTAGGCAACCAAATGCTACTTATGCAGCTTATTTCGAGGTCGAGGACCAACACACGACTAAAATCACACCAAAGACCTCACAACTTCAAAACCTAGAAATTTTATCTTGTGCTTTTATTATTCTGGAACTTTTAATTTCTAGATTTTAAGTCTTCTAAATCTGAACTTTTCAAATTCGTTGTAGCTTAGGGTATTTGCATTTCTGGGTTTCTAGTTTATGACCAATTTCATAATTCTAATTTTGCATATATGTTACTCTTAACATTTTAGGTTTGCCCTTATTGGATTTCTTATTACAAGTTTTCAATTCTAAAATCAAAAAAGGGTTTTAGAATATTAAATATGAACTTTTCATATTATTTAATCATGCAACAATTACAATTTCAATTCTAAAATTAATTAATAACAATCAAACATATTTTAATTAAGTTATATAATTAAAGTCGGCTCTAATATCATTGTTAGGAAATTAGGTTGAGATTCGATCCCCCATCAACAAAATAATTATGAAACTTTTTTGTATTTTGATTTCCCAAAAGCCAAAATCACTAAAATTTTATAAAATGATTAACACATAAATTATAATAAAGCAAGAATCCTAATCGTACCTTATTCCGAAGCTTGATCATATTCTTGTCACATTTCTTGAACTGTTTTCAAAACTAGCTCGTCTCAACGATCATAGCGGCACAAATGTTTGACCTTTAACAACATCCACAAAAATGAGTTAGATAAGGTTTCGGATCCACATCTTCTGCAACACATAGTTGTGGATTTTTACCAAAAACTATTTACGGCGAAGACCACTTCTCCCTGAGCCTTGGATATGGCCGATCTTGGACTAACTTTATCCCAACATCGTAGGCTTGATGCAACCATTTCTTTGGAGGAGGTGCATGTGGCTTTGTTTCAAATGAAAGCTTGGAAGTTATTTGGTGTAGATGGTTTCCATGCGGGTATTTTTTAACAATTTTGAGACACATTCCATATGTCTTTGCTGAACTTGGTGAGGGAGGCTTTTGAAATTAGCTCGTTTCCAGTAAGTCTCAATGAGATCTTACTAGTCCTTCTTTCGAAGGTCCATCATCCAGAGTATGTGAAACAACTACAACCAATTAGTCTTTGTTGTGTGGCATACAAGCTTATTACGAAGGTGCTGATGAATAGAGTTAGGCCATTCTTGGATGACCTCATTGTGCCTACTTAAATGAGTTTTATTCCGGGGAGATAAGCGACAGACAACATTATAGTTGCTCAGGAAATGATCCGTACTATTCAGCGATCAACGAGCAAAACAGGGTTAATGACTTTGAAATTAGACCTGGAGAAAACTTACGATAGAATGAGTTGGAAATTTGTGAAAAACACATTTGAGGCTTTTGGCTTTTCAGATAAATGGGTGAAATTTATTTTATTATGTGTGGAAAGCCCAATAATGTCAATGTTGTGGAATGGTGAGAAGCTTGATACGTTTATTCTGCAGCACGGTCTGCGGCAAGGCTACCTAATCTCACCTTATCTTTTTATGCTTTGCATGGAGAGTTTAGGACATCTTATTTAGGCAACAGTGTCTCGAAGCTCCTGGAAATCGATAAAATTCAGTAATGGCCCAAGAATTTCACACATTTTCTTTGCGGATGACTTGTTCTTATTTAGGCGAGCCACTGAATCCTAGGTCAGGTGCATTAAATCTGTTTTGGATGACTTTTGTCAGGTATCAGGCACAAAGGTGAGCTTTGAGAAGTTGAAGCTCTTTATGTCACCAAAAGTTGTGGCTAGCGCCAAATGGGTTAGCTTCATTTTATCCAATAACCTCATTGCAAACTTGGGTAAATACTTAGGTGTTCTGCTTATTCATGGTCGCATCACTAAAGACACGTGTAGAGAGGTGGTGGATAAGATCAATGCAAAGCTATTCGGTTGGAAGACCAAGTTCTTAAGCTTCGCAGGGTAGGTGACTTTGATTAGCTCGGTCACATCAGCCCTTTCCATCATACCATATGATGTCCATGAAGCGTCCAAAGATGGTGATTCATTCTATGGACAAACTCAATCAAAGATTCTTGTAGGGTGGGATTGAAGCTAAACGTGGCATACATTTGATTGCTTGGGAGGATGTCTGTATTCCTAAAAGTATGGGTGGGCTGGGCCTTCATCGAATGTAACTTCATAATATTACTCTCCTAAAAAAAACAACATGAGGTTCCTTACGAAGCCTAATAGCTTATGGGTGCAATTTCTTCGAACGAAGTATAAGGTGTAGAGTAATGTTGTGGATTATGCTGCAAATCTGGTCAAAAGGGCACCTTTTGGTCCCTTATGTGGAAAGGGTTAATCTCTGCTTGTAAGACACTAACAAAGAGCCTTAAATGGAGAATTGGTGATGGGTCTCTACTAGATTTTGGACAAATTACTGGTTGTCGAAACCATTTACTGACTTAGTTGATAGACATTACTTCCAAGGGGATGAAGCGGATACGGTGAGGGAATACATGTTGAATCCTACTTCTTGGAATGCTGACAAATTGTTTGAAAGCTTACCGCCTGAGTATGCTCTTGTAGTCATAGGTTATCCACTTTCACAGGTGCAACACTTAGGTGATAGACAAATTTGGAAACATACTCCAAATGGAAATTTTATCTCGAAGTTAGCCTACTCTAATTTGTTACGGGAGGAAGGGTGATTTGGTACGGAGGATTGGACATGGTTGTGGTGATTACTGGGGCTAATGACAGGCTCTGCAAGTGCACAGATTTAGTTGCAGTAATCAAGTGTCGATCCACAAGGACTAGGTCAAATTACTAAATTTATACCTCCTAAATTTGCTAAGCAATCAATTGGGAAAGTTATATTATTAAGGAAATTGCAATGTACGATAAACAAAATTTACGCTAATATTCTAGGAATTCATTCTAACGAAGAAATCATGTATTTTCTTGTGGAATAATTCGCTGACCTAGTACTTTAACTAACTGTTGTCAATCAATTCTTTCGAAGTAATCAACGTGTTGATTTCTATTTTTTAAACCAATTTCTTAGATTAAAAACCGAATTCAACCAAATTAATGCCTTTGGATTCTTATCGTACTCCTAACGAAGAAATCTATTTCTAGAAATTCATTCAGTCAGATCTAATCTAGTATTTTAGATATTAAACATCACTTTTCAGTACTTAATTTAATACCATCCATAATTAATTCAGAACCCTAGATTAGAAAGATCAGATCAATAATTGACGAAATAACATTACTGAAATTTAATCAACAGAAATAAGAAATAAAGTCATAAGGTTTAATACAAAATTCCTAAGTTGAAATAAATATCCTAGAATAAAGAAATTTAAAGATCCATAACTAAATTAATCTCAAAAATAAAATGAACAATTAACTTCAACATGAAAGATGAAATAAGAAAATAGAAAAAGGAACTCCAATTTTGTCTTGGATCTTGATCTCTCAATCTCCAATTCTCCTTGTCCATCTCTGTTCTCCCTCTTCTCCCACTCGAAATCGTCTATTTTTTTCAGCCCAAAAACCCTTGCCAAAAACCGCCCACTACGCTCATCTGTCTTTCCACTATTTAAAAGTCTGAAACCGTCAAAAATAACCGTCTGACACGGGCCGTGTAAAATCACACGGCCCGACCGTGTAACGTTCGGACGAATTTGCGCGCATCCACCTTCACTTTACACGGGTCATGTAAAATCACTTGGCCTGACCGTGTGACATTCGGTTGAATTTGCGCGCATCCACCTTCCAATTGCACAGACTGTGTAAATTCACACGGTTAGACCGTGTGAATTAATAATCCTGCAAAAATAGAGAAAAACCAACAGCAGTACGAATTCACCAAAAACAAAAGAGATTCCACACAAATTAAAGTAAAAACAATGACAAAAGAGATCTAGAAAATAACAAAAACAACAATTTATCAGCTAACTTGTTGGATTTCTTTTTTATGACTAGCCCGTAAGAAAAGAGTGATCGCAAACAATTTATGGTTCCAGTGGAGGATGGCGGTGAAGAGCATGTGTGCTATATGTGGGGCAGCTGAAGAGACCACGCTTCACCTATTTATGTGATTGCCCTATGGTGTCTCTGGTCTGGCAACGGTTGGTGCCACCCCAACAATTGTCTGCTTTTATATGTACTAGTTTTCTTGAGTGGCTTGATCGAAACTTGCAGGGCAATGAAGTAAAATTGTCAAGTGGTCTAGATTAGCAGTTACTCTTTATCGTTACGGTGTACCGGCAATGGATTTGGCGATGTTATCTTAGTTTGGCGCCTGATGAAGCGGTCATTGATGTCGCTTCTAGTGTCTCCAACATTATGGTAACAACACCCAAATTACAGCGTTGTGTTTCCAAGCGTCAAAGAGGTGTGCCTCCGACCAGTTATATAAGGTAGTTTCCTTCGCTTGTGCATGCTGTCAAACTTAATAAGGATGAGGCAGCCCGAGGGGCTTACTGCGTAATAGTAAGGGTATCTGACTGATGGGTTTCAAAGTACACCTGGGTATTTATTCAAACATCGTAGCTGAGATGCAAGCCTTGTTGTTTGGATTATTGCTCACAAGGAGAGTAAGGTATAGGATTGTGGAGTGTGGAGTATAAATTGGATGCTCAAGTGGTGATTAACCTTATTAGAATAGCTGAAGTTTTAACTCACCCATTAGCTGGTCTAATTTTAGATCTACGAGAATTATTAAGTAGGCATTGGTCATGCTCCCTACAACACATCTTGAGGGAGGACAATTTTTGTACTGATGCTCTTGCTAAGGAGACTTATGATTTGGTGGTGGAACATGAGATATTAGCTGAGCCTCTAAGGGAACTACTTCCTACTCTATCTGCTGACACCCGTGGTGTTGCTTTTCCTAGAGGCTATCCGAGCACTTAGTTATTGCTTCTCTTTGTTAACGAAAAAAAGCATATTTATAATAAGTTTTGGACATTTTATTAATTTAATTGAAATTATATTCTAATTTTAGTTAAATTTTAAATTTAATTACTAATAATTCTAATTAAATACCAATTATGCCCAAATAAGATCTAATATCTCATATTGATCCTTATTTATTAAATATTTTATATTTAATCATAAAGTTTCTCAAACTTTATAATCAAGTCCAACTTGTTTAAAATATCTTTGCTCTCCTCAACTCGTTCTTTATGTATGACTCATTAGGTTTCAAAATATGTTGTCAATTGATATAAATTATAACCCTAAATCATATTTAGGATTAGTTAGGATTAGATAAATTAATCTTTTTTAATTATCTAATTAAACAATTTATATCCATAGATTAAGATTGATATCTAGCAATACATTATGACCACCTAAATATTTAAAAATGTCAAAGTGGTTTTGAATAATCTTTTCGTGCATGATTATTCATATAATTTAATCTTTTTGTCATACAATGTTCCAATTAGACATAGAAAATGAAATTAATGTTTACTCTATTTTAAGTCTAATCATATTTGTTCTCCGTCGTTAGTTATTGATTCAATTAATGAAATTTGTAAGCTATTTACAAAATGTCATTCCATTTTGGCTAAAGATTTCTCGAATTAATATTAATCGAGAACAATGGAATTTTCTTCCTAATTACTTTAGGATAATAAATTCTATCTTTATCATTTAACTATCTCCATATAGTTTATACTATATCTAATAACTACCGACTGAGCTATTGTCTAAAACATGTTATAAGTAGTACCAAAGCATATTAATCCTTATATAAGATCACTTTGAAGATATCAAGTCAATGGATCACTTATATAATCATTATAATGATAATTTCATAGAGATACAAGTAATGTTTTAAATGGATTTCTCACATGGGGTTAGTTTAGTGAATTTTGTTCTCTATTAAGCACCCATATGTTTGTTTAAGTATTTTTATATTTTAGTTTATGAGATCGATTACTTCCTTCACAAGAAAAAAATATAACATATGCTAGTCTTTTTACGTTTTTATTAATGTCTAATTTTAATATAACAAAGACTAAGAACAATTTATGGCTAATACATAAATGCAATATGAATCTCATAATTATAATCTCATCATAATTTCATTTGTAATATATAATTATCTTACGAATTTTATCATATATATCTAAATTTATACAAGAAAAAATATCTTTAAATTAATTTATCATTAAACTATAACCAATCAAGTGGTTATAAGACATAAATCAACAATAAGTTAATTTGGGACTTTTATGTCAAGTTGCTTTCTTTCTTTTTGTGGCCTCACCCTTCTGCTTAACCACTTTATTTAGTTTTGTCTTAACTCGGATAAATGCTTGGAGATGGAAATTTTAGGAGTTAATGAAATTTCTTTACTCCTTACAAATCAAACAGTGATGGTGGCACCTCACTCTTTCTTCTGTTTAGTAAAGCAATACTACTTATGACCCTATGTAGAGGTGGCAATAGAGCCCGGCTAGACTCAGGTTGATCGAGCCTTAGGCCCTTTTTAAAAAAACTTAAGCTTAAGCCCGAGACCTGACATGTATCATCAAAATCACATCATTTTGTAAAAAAAGAAAATGTCATTTTGACATTTAAATAAAAGCAATTCAAGTGGGCCAACTCAGACCCAGATTCGGGTTTGCTGCTTGGGGCTCGGTCGAGCCTTGGGCAGAGCTCGACCCTCCTACAACAGGAATCATCTCATTGCCATCCCTAACCGTATTGTGACGAGATGCATACCAGTTAATCGGGAGATCTTATCTAGTTAAAGTTGAAAGCTGATTTTTAGTTTGTTAAGTTGAAACTTGAAATGCTATAAATGAAGAATTAGAGTACTGTTAATATGTAAATTTTAATTTAATTAATCATTTAATTGTAAATCGTTTCATAAAATAATTTATCATAATTATATGATTTTGTAAATATTATTTAATATACGTTCCAAAAATAGCATTATAAATTTCATCAATAAAAAGTAATAAATATTAAAAGAAATGAAACTCATTTTTAATTGATTTCTAGATATATTAATAACGGGCAAAGAAGTAGAACTCCTTATGATTTATGACCCATGTACAAGAGCCGAAGTTCACCAACTTCAAAGGCAAAGGCATCACAGAACCAATTAAACTAAGACAACACCTAACATTTCTCGAGGAGAAATGAAATACTGGAACCAAGTATTATTGTATGAAACAAACAGAAAATCAGTGACAGTAATGACGAATCCAGCAGTGTTTTCCTCCTCACTCACATCAAGTATTATTGTATGAAACAAACAGAAAATCAGTGACAGTAATGACGAAACCAGCAGTGTTTTCCTCCTCCCTCACATTCCTCTTCCCCTTGATCGCCTCTACTATGAATCCACCATAAGAGGTTGGTGAGTGAGTTACCATCGTCATAGCCATTCAAGGTCCTTATTTTCTCCAAAGCAGTTTCCTTGTCATAAACCCCTTCCAACCCATAAACAAATCCTTTCCAACCTTCGCCAACTCCTTCCCTAGACAAAGCAGGCAGTGTCCAATTTACAAGCTCTCTCACAAACCCCACGTCAGAGAACAAAACCTCCGTTATTGGCGACAACGGAAGCAACTGAATTCCAAGCCTACACTCCCTCCACTCGGGAGGTGCAAACCAAAGTCCACTATCCCTTTTGTTAGACCACAAAACTCCAACCAACCTATTCTCTGAAGTGAAATCTTCTTCATACAAATTCTCACCCTCCCTCACTTGCCACCATGTTTGTGCTGCTTGTATCTCCAGTGCAACAAGCATGGATCCTATGGCCACAAGATGAGTGTCTCCATAAGCCAAGCCCATCAAAGCTGCTGAATAGTATGCATTTACAGCCTCACTTGAGCTCTCCTGGTTCCGCCCATCAGCAAATTCTGTTAACCCTCCAGCCCAAGAGTGCAATTTATACAAATCAAAGCACCGCAAACGTGGATAATTGCAACCTGATCTCCGACTCAAGTTCATAAAATCAGCCATCAGGGCATAAGCCTGTGGCCTGAACTTCCTCCCCCATGCCGGGTCAATTTTTGCAAGAACTGAAATTGCGTAAACGAAATAACCCAGATGAAAATGGTGATCATTATAAACTCCAAATCCAAAGTCTGCACCGGAATCAGTAGACCCTTGTTTGGTAATAAGCCCACCCCAAGTCCCATCATAAAGGAAACCATTTCCACCAAAACTTCCATCCAACCATGGCTCAATTGTATCCTTCAGGAACTTCTTAATTGCAGGAATCACATCAAGAAATCGTATCTCTTCAGCTATTAACGCCAACCTTGCTGCTCTAGCAATCAGTTTACCATAGAAATAAGATGATGTTGTTGTTATAGCTAACGGACTCAAAGACTCAACATCCTTGGACAGTGCAGATACAATTTCTGCATACGATTCTTCTTTGATACCTTTAATAGAATGCCAAGTTATTGAAATCGGGTCTGGTTTCAACACCCATGAATCTCCGATAATACCAACAAGCTCACCATCAATGCTATTATACTTAAAATCATCCAAAACTGTAACATTAGAATCAACACCGGATAAAAGCTTGATATGGAGAGGATGTGCAAGCATAAGCAAATCACCCCACCCTTTCTTTTCCCATTTATACTCTAAACAGAAATGCTTAGAGAAAGATGCATCACCTGATACCGGATAACAAGAGCTGCAACGATCAAGAATTACTTCATAGTTTGGATCAGAGTTTGGTAGCACAGCAATCCTTATTATACCCGAAAATCCACCAGATGTAATCGAAGATAGGCTGTGACTCAAATCTATCGGTGACGACGAGTATATAAGCCAGGTTTGGTTGTTATTAAGCTTAATATTGTACTTAGTGAGCGAAGAATTCGAAGAGAAGGAAAGAATAGCATGAATAGTTGATATCAGAATTGGCGTATTGCCGGATACAGAACAAGTCAAGAAAGGGCTGCCTCTAACAAGAAAGAAACGCAAGTTGGAAGAGGGTATCTCCAAAGTGACACTAAGATCACTATACGAGGAAATTACATGGCTTCTTTGTTGATCTGGGCTGGTTTTATTTGCCGCAGAAATAGAGAGATCAGGGATAAAAATCTGGTAAATGAAAGCAGAGTTGTGGAAGCGCGATGGGTAGGAGACAGATACGGAGGAAAGCGAAGACTTTACTAGGTACGGGTGAAAGTATTCAGGTTGGTCCCCGTTGTTAAGAGTAAAGTTTTGGAAGAAAGAGTTTGTCGGCAGTG
This sequence comes from Erythroxylum roigii, assembly GCA_027576455.1. Lineage (NCBI taxonomy): Eukaryota > Viridiplantae > Streptophyta > Magnoliopsida > Malpighiales > Erythroxylaceae > Erythroxylum > Erythroxylum roigii. The sequence goes on along the minus strand of JANZXV010000008.1, from coordinate 14,224,407 downwards.
GAGAGGAGAGAAGAGAAGGTGAGAAGAAGAGGGAAGGATTGGGGAGAACTGAAGATTGAACTTTTGGGAAGAGGAAGGGAATGTTCTGATGTGGTCTGTGCGTATGCATTGTCGGAAGTGAGAAAGGTGGCTCTGGTAGCTGCGATGATGGTGGTGCCTGTTGTGATGGAGATGGAGATGGAGATGGAGATGGAGATGGCGATGGAGATGGAGGTGGAGAAGGAGCAGGAGGTTTATAGGGAGACTTGCGAGGTTTTTTGAAGGGCTTAGTAACTAAGCGTTTGACTCGTCTCCTTAACTTCTTCAACATATCTACAGTAACACGCTTTGTGTCGCACGGTGATGGCGGAATTATGTTATGTTATTAAGTTTGTTGGGATTTGGTTGAGAAAGAGAGAGGTCATGACCACTTTGAGTTGTTTCAGAGAGGACTTGGTCAATTACTTAGCTCGGAGGAGGGGAAGATTAAGAAGGTTGAATAAATTGGAAGTGAAGTTGAGGACGTCGGCGTTGAGGCGGTGAGGAATTGCTTGTATGGAATATGAATTGAGTGAAGGAATGGCCAAGCTGTGTGGGTGGGGGGTTTTGGAATATGCTTAAGGTGAAAGGTGTTCAAGGACTTTTTCCAATTTTGCCGATGAGAACTAATCCTTTACAATGGAAGCATTTTTATCAAATCAAAACTAATCCTTTACAATGGAAGATTATTATTATTATTATATGAACTTATTAATATGGAATTGCCTTCTGTAGTGAAAAAGGTAGTATTCCTCATGTTAGGAATGCTATTGACTACTAGGTAGGCTAATAGCAAATTGGCAAATGGGCACAAAACGAGAGAAGAAAGTCATAACAGAAGCCACCTTTGAAGGAAATCAAATTCGGCAGGTACGGAAAGCCAAAGCCTTATGTTTGTTTGTTTACTAAGAAAACAAATAAACAATTGAAAGTGAAACTAATCTTAGATGTCACTCAATTTAAAGGTACATTCAATTGATCCATGGCCTCCGCTATTTATTTTCTTTATCTTTTAATTCTTCCTTGCATAGATAGGACTCCAAATTGGCCCAAAACCCATCACAACCCCCTTAGATGTCAGCCCATATACCAAAACCAAGCCCATTTCCTGAACCCCTAATCACCGGTTTATACCCACTGCCCACTGACCAGGCGATTTAGACTCAGAGATACAGCAATCATGGCCGGACTTTTGCAATGGGCAGCCGACGTGGTCGGTGGCCACGGCGGCAGTCTAAACGACGAAACAGACAATATCCCAATTGTGTTCACCCAAGACCAACGCAATTACGTGCAAGAACTGGACCGAAAAGCTCTCTCTCTCACCCGTTCCATCCAAGATCTGCGGCTTAGACTTCCTCCTCCTGACATCTCTCAACGCCTCCCTCATCTTCTTGCCGACTCTGTCGCTTCTAACGCTGCTCTTGCCCTCCAGTTGAACGCTCACTCTGCCACGAAAGAGCAGGTCATGCATAAAATTGCAATCTTTTTACTCACACTTATCTGGATTCCTGATTTTTCTGGGCCTTTCTTGGATATTTATGTTGTTCCTTGTTAAGTTTGGATTTTTGAGTAGATTGATGTTTGTTAGTAGTTAATATTGGGTATATCGAATAATGATCCTCTCTATTCGTGCGTCAACATATTACTTTCTTGTTACTGTATGTATGCAATGTTCGATTGCTGGATTGTGGTTGAGTTGATTTGTTCATTTTGTTTAGTGTACCTATGTGTTATACATTTTAGAGGTTACTGTTTCTCTTTCTGCCTTTGAAATTCATATATCCAATGTGGAAGGAGCTCATCCTACGATGGTTGTCAGAGGAATGGGACTGGCCCCGCAGGTTTAGGATGCATACGTGGTAGATTTAATTATGCAAATAAGGGGTTGAAGCATATTTCCAATTCATTTGGGATCGTGGATAGATAGTCCACCAACTCCCGTCTGATTTCTCATGTCAAAGGTTTCCTATGAGCAGGCTCAATTGAGAGAGGTGACCCTTCAGGAAGAAAATGCTGCATATGAAAAAGCTATATCAAATTATGAGAACAAAATACAGGAGAAGCTGCACGAGGCTGATTTACTTCAAAGGAAGTTGCAGGTGGATTTTAGTTCTGAAAATGCTTACTTAGTGCTCTATAATGAAATTGATAACTTAATTGTTATTAATACTTGAACTGATACTTCCGGACTTAATTCATTTAGAATAATCTTTGCAAGCACCTTTTCTAATATGAATTTTCCCTTCACATAAGCCAGCATATCTATTTGAAAAGGATCTGATGGAACATTGTCAAATTTACTAGCTAAATTTCTCTCTTTTTATTCTAAATTTATTCGAGATTTTGATTTTTTCTACTTAATTAATGAAAGGAAATGAATGAGATAGAGAAAAGTCTGGAAGAAGAGCTTGAAAATGCAGAAAGGACCTTGCATACCAGTCAATCTTCAAAACCTTCTGAATTAGTTGTATCTGTAATGAATGATGAAGTGGGACCAGATACAGAAGCTGCAAAATCTGCCATATTGGAAAAGATGGAGATCAAGAAAAAAGAACTGGTAGAGTATTACCTTTTCTCTTGAGCTCATAAATTGTCACAAGTACATCCTCAATTTCCTTTTCCCACCGGAAAAGAGTTTCTCTCCTGTTGAAAAAATTTGTTTGATCCTCTCAGAGTTCAATGAAAGAAATTGTTTACGATTTAGAGAGAGAATGGGCTGGAGTTCAGGAGAATGCACTGAAGCAGCCTACTCCAGGTATTCAACATTGTTATCACTAGTTTAGTATTTATACTATTTGCCGACATCCAAACCAAAAGTTGAGCTTGATATTAGGCATTTAAGCGTTTTTATAAACCTCATAAAGTTGAGAGAGTAGTTCTCTTTACCAGAATCCAGAAGACATGAAGGATCCCAGGTTCTTCAAAAGGTTTATGGCTTTATATCTTATTGCCTATGTTTCCATCAGAAGACACTCTTTGGGGCTAAAATGACTGTTAGATGAGACTTCTCTAGGTTATTGGGATTAATAAACTTTTTAAAGAGATTGACTTCAGTTTGCCTCCAATAGTGCGTACTGATATCTTAACTCGGGTATAGTCTTTGGTCTTCACCTATGGGTGGATCTTCTTGAATGTTAAGGAAAAATGAATTGGTTCTAATGTTAGAAGGATTTATACTCTGGAGTACAACTTATGAGGAAGGATTTAACTTGAGATAGTGTATGTTATGCAGCTCAGAGAGAGAAGATATTGGATAAACAGCTTCATAGCCTAATTGAGCAACTAGCAGCAAAACAGGTCAGTTACATTTTGTATTTTTGTACTCTTCTAACCAATCCATACCTTGACTTACTTAAGGGTTCTAAAAATTGGCTTCTTGTTGCTAGGCGCAAGCAGAAGATCTTGTCAATGAAATCCATTTGAAAGAGATGGAACTAGAAAGACTGAATGGAATATGGAAGAGGCTTGAAAGCAGCAGCATAGAGAACAATGCTGCTAGGAATCGGTTTGGCAGAAGCAACTCAAATAAGGGATTTGCTTCCTCAGATTATACCGTTGAAAAGCTTCCTTATTCTTCTGCTGGTCGAACTGAATACCAGCTGAGGCTCATACTACTGAGGTCGTCTTTTGTGCTGTACATTTTATTTTTGCACATATTGGTTTTCATTAAGATTTCATTTTGAACAACAGTGAAATATTATTTTTAGAAAAAGAATTATGTAGGCTTTTAGTAATACTCTTGGCTTGGGATTATCCCTTTTGTATAGAGCTTATTTTCAAGATTTTGTAAGTAAAGAAAAATATATTGCCCGCTGTTGTGTAAGACTGCTATTATGTGGAACAAGCTACTTGAAGATTCAAATGCGTTGCTGTATATACTGTTCTACTAATTTATGATTATCCTAGGCACTTGATGGGCTATTTGGATGATTTTGAAATTCATGTGGAGAGTGCCATAATATATGACTGCAATGGGTCATGATGTTTAAAATTATTAAGAATTATTTTAGAACAGTGATGCCTTGTAAGGCTCATATGTTGCACTATTTCTGTGAGCAAACTCTATCAATGATCCTCACCTTAGCTTCATCGCCATGTTGCATCCAGATTATAGCAGGTCTGTGTATAAAAGAACTTGTATAAAGTCCAGATTCCTCAAAAAAAGTCTGAAATGCCTAATACAATGGCATCACTACTATGAGTAGAATCTGTCTAGTTCTAATGTACAAGGGGGTTTCTTATTTCATACCATTTGAGTCCTCGTCCATGAGGTTCCTGACTTGTACTTTGCTCTTTCAATTGTCAGCAATAAAGCAGTACTTAACTAGGTAGATAGGATTATTTCTCGTCTTGTGCGATGTTTGACTTGCCAAATCCGAAGTTAGATTAACATGTAGCTTCTAATTCTTGCCTCGGAATGAAGAGAAGGAAACTTCGTGTTTTGTTTGTCTTCACTTCATTGCATAGGCATCTGAAGGAACTATTGAAAAAACATTTAATTACATTTTTTAATATTATGAGAACTTTAAAATACAATTAACGGGACCAATTAATCTTTTAATAAAAATTTCAACCAAAACAATGAATGGAAGTAATTGACTTTTCTAATAATAGAAATGTTAAAATTTTAAAAAAGTAAAAAGACTGAAATAGTAGATAAACTAGGATAAATGTATAATAAGCGATTTGTTCTTTTACTGAAAAAGAAAAACAAATATTTAAAAAATAGAGTAATTAATAGAATTATTGTTAGAACCAATCTAATAGAAATATTTTAAAAATAAATATCCATGATTATACATGAATATAAATATTTTTTTGTACAATTAAAGCTACAAGATAAAGGGAAGAAGTGTTTTTTTTTTTAATATGAGAAATTGCATGAAATATAAAAATTCAATTGGAAGAACTCATAAACTAGTAAGTGTAGATACGCATTGAGTTTGAATAGTCATGAATGCATTGACCAGTGAAAGTGATGCACGTAGCTCCTGTTAATAATTGGATCATAGCAACATGAAATTTGAACGAACTTAAATTATGGTGCTGAATTTTAAATTTAGTTTTTTAAGGGTATGAGTTTCACATGCTAATAAGTATATGCGTCTTTGTCTGTTCTCAAGATAATTTACGCTGAAGGGACTAAACCTAGTATGATGATCATCCAATAAGGCTTGTTTCCAAATCTAAGAATGGAGAATCCTTTTGCACCGTATCCTAAGAGCATGGTGAGATATTTCTATTAACAATAATCGAAATACTCACTTTTGTATGAATGCATTGACAAAAATATTTACCAATATTAGGCTTAATATTTGATATGCGTAGTTTCATCTTGTCATCACAATAGGGGAAATCAATATAAGGAGTCTAAAAAAAAATAAAGTTTATGGTAACCATATAAATAATATACAATTAATTTATCCTATATAATAACAATAAAAAAATTAATATTGTCTTACCGTTGAATATAATACCTTTCTTCAAAAGAATTGAGAGTATATCCTTTTGACTTTTGCTAAATTGCCAAAACAAAAATAAATAACATTTCTTAAATCCATAAACGACATCTTTACACTTTTTATATGTCAAGTATATACCAAGTGCATAAGCAATAAAAGTTATATATTTATATATACTTTATTTCTACCTATATTTCTCTTAATTTATTACCTTGTCATCATATGTGAGATAGTTAAATACAACAAGTCAGTGATTATAAGTCCATCTACAAAATATCTATTACATGTTAGTTTAGTATCCTTAATAAAAATATCTCTAGGAAATAGTTCACGATACTCTTATGGGACACATCAATCCATCAATGTACAGACTGTGAATATTATGCAATAAATACACATTTGTCGATCAATATGACTTAGTGGTTGATCATTACTCTGGAATCAGATGTTATAATGACTAGTTTTGGTTCCAATGACGAGTAAGGTCTTAAGACCCTATAGATACATTTTTTCTTGTTGATTCTTGCAGCTTTTGAGTGTCTTATACACATATTTCTAAGTGTTTATAAAGTATTTGAGCATTCATTGTCTCATGTTTAAATAAGCGAGTCTCTTTAGTTTTATCAAAGTGATAAAGTGAGATACTTTAAAGCTTTTATTAAGGTTTTGTTTGATGTACTTGAGGTGTTCTGAATGGCATTAAGGTTTCTCTTCACCATCAAAGAAGACTGTGAAAAGGTTCCCTTTTGTAGAGAAAAGATTATACAAAGTTTATTCTTTTCCTTAAAAGAAGAGTTATCGTAAAATTTGAAAAGAAGTCTTAGAAGGAGATATAGGTAAGAGTTATTTATTGGACCATTATAAATTAGTTAGGGTTCTCTTTCCTTACCCGTTTTTACATTATTCCTTAGGTGTGTAATTAATATTCTCATATTTTATAAATTATGCTCTTTAAAACACTAAGTTACTAAATATTTTGTTTAAAATTTATCAATACCTACTTCATCCCCTCTTGAGTGCCATTATGGACTAACAAGTGATATTAGAGTAGGTCTATTAGGCTAGCATTTCAAATGAAATCCTATAACAAAGGTCATAATGATATATTTTAGGAGCATTATCACCATTATTCAACTAAGAAGGATAAGTACAACCCATTTCTTTGACCTAAATCATTATCTTTATTGGAAAACATAGACAAAAGTTTACACTTATGGGAAATATTTTCAAATAACCCTTTTATACTTATATAAGTTGTGATTAACAAAAGGGTACCTAACTAAAGGAAGAATGGGATCATAAAGATAAAGTATTAGTTTCTTTGAGCAATAAAGTCATACACCTCATATTTTGTGAATTAGGAAGAAACGAATTCAATATAGATTATTTTAACCCACTAGTATGAATTGTTTCAAAATGAAGTATGGTGAAAACGTTTTTAGAATGTACGTAAGGTACGATTCTAAAAGAAAAAGGATTTAGCATTCAAAGTCTTAATGGAAGAATCAAGTGAAGAAGAGGCATCTACAAGTGGAAGTGATAATGAAGTTACGATCTATATCTCTAGGAAATTTAAGAAGTTTTTGAAGAGAAAGAATTTCTCCTAAACAAAGGACTTTAAGGAAGGTAAATGTGATTCAAAATGTAAATCCTCTAACATTAGTTGATTTGAATGTACAAAACCTAGTCATATGAAGTCATAATATCCTTTACTCATAGATATTGAGAAGTATGAACAAAGTTATAAGAAGGATAATAATGACGAAAACAAGAAGAAAATAATTAAAGCCTCAACTTGGGATAACATAAGTGAATCCAAAAGTGATCACTTAGAAGGAAAGATAACTCATAAATGCTTTACAACTAAGAAAGATGATTAGATAATATCCAACTCTAATTCATATAATAGTGACAATAATTTGGCATATGATAAACTAGTCGAAAGTTTAGTAGTCATAAGTAAGAAAAGGAAGAAATTATCTTTCAAAAGGAAGTCCAAAGATAGTTGGATGCATGCATAAATGAGAATAAAAATATGAAATGTGAATTGAATAGAATTAAAGCATACAAAAATGTGACTATTGATGACAATCATACATTAGATGTAATAAGACATGAAAAGTAAACATTGTTCTTAATGATTCATTATCCAAATTTACTAAAGGGAGTAAAAAAAACTAGAAAGCATTCTAGGAGGTAAAAAGAATATCAATATTATACACTAAGCACCATGATCACTTTTGTTAAGGGAGAACATGTGTTATAATGAAATTCAAAATTTATCAACATATGTATTACAAATAATTTCAATATTAATTTCTAATAAAACATATAAAACTCCTTATCCTTAATACATACACACAAGATATGTTACTTCATTCAACTCAAAGTGCCCCTTAATGAATTTTGCAAATTACTCTCCCTCTTAAATTCCACCCATCAATAATTATGAAAATCTAATAACTGAAATAAGAATGTGACACTAACATATTAATCTATGGAATCCTCACATTTTTATTTATATTTCTACAAGTCTATGTTATAAACCCATGTAGTGAAAGTATAAAAAAGAGAGACAACATTCTTTACCCTTTTTGATACTGAGCATAAACCCCAAATGGAATGATATTTATTACCAAAGATTCTGACATAATATAAAACATATTAAAACACCTAGATTATATGTTGATTCAAGTTTCATATATATGTTAACTAGCTTCCTTTTTCTTTTTGAGTTAAATTATCAATTGGCAACTGCTTGAGTATTAAAAAAAAAGAGTCTATGTCCTTGGAAAATTAATCACCATAGGCTTTGATGGTATGATCTGATAAATTTATTTAACGGATGTTCCACTTATTCCAATTAGTAGAATTTTTATCAAAACTACTGGATCATAAGCACAAATCATATTGATTTAGATAATGCTAATAAATTACAAATCATAAACAAACCAGGCATATTAATTGGTTATAAAACTCTAGAAACTCAAAACTAAATAAATGATCCCATAAAATCCTAACTAAATACTTGAGTTGGACAATTGAATAGAGTTAGAAGAACTTAATGAGATTGAGGGAATTAAGTGGTGTTAGGAGAATAAGAGGCATTGGGAGAACTAGGTGACGTTGGTTAGAAGGAAGACAATAAGAGGCATTGGGAGAACTGGGTGACGTTGGTTAGAAGGAAGACAACTAACTAATTGGTTAGAAGAGGAGAAACATAAGTTAAAGAAGAGGAGGGTTGGAATTGGGAGACACTTGGGAGACATTTGGAAAATGACTAACTAGTGACTTTTTGTTTTACGATCACTCTTGTGAAAGGCAAACTTTAGGGTTAGAAGAGAAGAGAACATTTTGTGTTTTTTATTTTTTAAGATTAAATTTGACATATCCTTTATTGACCATGTGTCTGCTACATGTGGATACCACATTATTGTCGTTAATTATGACAATAATGATAGATTATTTTTGCAAAATATGAAAGTTTGAGCATTTTATTATGATTTTTGGTAGTTTTGACTAGTATTGTTGATCGGGTATTTGGGTGTGTGTAAGTTTTAATTATTAACCCTCGATAATCCGCAAGCACACAGTTTTTTAGCGTAGTACCAAAGGTGTTGATCCCATAGGGAGGAAGTTAATCTAATCCTAAAATCTAAAGCCAGAAACAATAATAGAAATTCAAATTGCACTAAACTAATATGAGAACTTAATTCAATCAAATAGATTAAGAATCAAATATGAAATACTAATTACTAAGCAATTGCAATACACCCAAGAATCAACCAAAAAAATTTACCAATTGAGAGAAGGGAATTTTACCTATCCTTAATGCTAACCTAATTGATTATGAATTATCGTATTGTTGGTTCTAGACTATCCTAGGGTTGATTACTCTCTTTTGAGTTAAAACCATCCTAAATCATAAATCCTAATCAGATTATAGAGGTTGCAATCTCTCAATTCAAAACCTATCCAAAACCCTAATTAGTTCTAAAGTTCTTAAATAAACTATCAGAAACCTATGCAAGATTTCTCTTCGCACAATTTCTCGATCTAATTCAATTCTTGTTCTATTAAATCACCTAACTCTCGTTAGTCCAATTTAATTGTTTTTTTTTTGTTCGATTCACTCTCTCAGTTTATTACTGAATTATGCAATCATAGAATCAAACCACAACAAATCCAATAAATACATAAACAATTAGATTTTCATTAATTCAAGAATAAAATTATGAAAGTGAGTTTAGAATATCCTCAACATTCTAAATCCTATCATCAACTATCTAATCCAATTCTATACAATAATAAAATTGAAATTAAATAGAAAATACAATCTAAATGGATGATGGGAGGCAGCAATGTCGGGAAACTCCTGATCTAGGAAGTACTTCGAGTCAACTTCTTCTCCTCTTCTCTCTTCCTTCTTCTCTTCCTCTATCTCTCGATGATTTCTCTCTAGGGTTTCTCAA
>JANZXV010000008.1:14193916-14208447 GCA_027576455.1 Erythroxylum roigii | reverse complement strand
GAAGATATTCAATGTTTATTAACAACATAAAAAGTATCCAGAAAATCTCACCATAATAACATGTAACATGGATCCCTTAACCAAGATAAGAGAATTAATTAATCATACTTGAATTGAAATCAAAGAAACTAGCAAAAGGAATTGTCTCCATAACTGGTCTTTTAATGAAAGTAACGATAATGACAAGTGAAGTTGTGCAGAAATTTAAAGATAAGAAAACCAAAAAATTGAATCAACTAAAGGCCCCTAAACCTATGCGACGACTACTTGAAGGATGCAGAATTTGTAAATCAGGAAAGTCAGCCAGCTAGGAGGATGTCGCAGCCACCAATCAAGAAACCTACGAAACTACTACTTGGATTTTGACAGGAAACAAAGAAACAGAGGTTGCAGCAGCCCAAGAAGAAAACTAAAACCCTATTCTAAACCTAATCTACGATTGCTTCCCTTCCTTTTACCCTAATACATAAATATATATGCAGCAACCACCAATAGCTCCCTCATTGAATTGAATCTCTCCATTATCTTGATTTGATTTCGTCTAGATTAGTTGGTCTTTTAATTTCGGTGGAAGACATCTTGAAAAGAAGTCCAGTAGATCTTGGGCGATTGTGTTTCAATTGGGAACAAATTTTGAAAAATCTGCAGATTTAAAATTCTGTCCTTAGGCGTGCCTACGCCTAATCTTTGAATTTCGTCCAGATTGGGAAATTTCTGATTTCTTTCCATCTTTTTCCTCTTTTTGATCCATTTTCGTCTTTACGGTTTTGAAAACCATCTGTGAACATTTAACAAACAATTCCATCAATTTTTGGATACCAATTTCACAAATCAACCAAAATTAAGTCCAAAATATATGCATTTAATTGACTTAACAATGCCATAATGAGACAATGACTTCAACTTAGCGAAACAAATTTAACTATAAACACAATCCTTCAAGTCGTTCTAACTTATTAGCAAGCGAAATTCGCGCATCTAAGAACCTTGGACTAAATGTACAAACTAATCAACATTTTATTGTTGAGTCTATTAATCTCTATCACTTGCACACACATAATAATAATCGTTTAGTAAAAAAAAATGTAGCTATTCCTCAGTAGGTTTTCATTAAAAATCAAGCTACTAACAAGTTTGGTAGTATTTTTTTAATTTGAAAACATTCTTTTTGTTGATTTTTTTAAGGACATGAACCTAGTCTTTTTATACGGAAGCAAACATTTGTGATGAATGTCAATCCGGTTGCTCAACTAAGTCATATTGTTATTAAGCTGCTTGGTTGAAGTGTCATTATAGCCTTTTTACAAAAAGGTACACATTTGTGATGTGTGTCGATCCCGTTACTCAGCTACATCACATTTTCAACTGGCTACTGACTTTATTCATAACCTGAGGGCTAGCGGAATAGTTATTTTAGTTAAAATTATACAACTTGTTTTTAAACACAAAATTTTGCCTAACTTATTGCTTTAGCTAATCATTCTCATGAAAATGTACTAATAATGCCACTTAATTGATTGACTTAAAATTATAAATGAGTATGGCAAATTCCTAGGGTGAATGGACAAAAATCGTATCCTAATTAACCAACATATTTAGCCTAAAGTAACTTAGGTCACTAATTTCACAAGCTAATAAATCTTCATAACCTAAAAGACTATGTTTAAGGCTAAATCTATTTCGTTAAGTCCTAGCCATTGACGCATTCACACAATTCACATCATGCAACCTAAATAAACTATCATACAATATACAAAATTCTCACTCAAGGTAAAAACACACAACCCTCCTAACACTTGAACAACTCATTGTCTTCAATGTGAGAAGGGTACACAAACACACCAGGGGGGAAATAAAACACAATATATGAAAAAAATTAAGAAGAAAATACTAACAAAATGTAAAGAAAAGGGTTAGAACACGAAACCGTTTATGGTGATAGAGGTGGTGATGGCGATAGTATTGAGACCAAATCTGCTACACATCAAGAGTATTTTCTTATCTTATAAGTGATTCAAGAGAATAAAAGAATTAACAACCTAGACCATTCCAAATAATTCAAAACTTATTTTAGAATTTAAAACAAACCTAACTACACGACAATTTAAATCTAACTACTAAACGTGCTAATTTATGGTCGTTAGCTTGACCTTGCATCCTTGGAAGCTCAACCCAGATCAATTATGAGTAACTTGCTTCCACCCTTCTCGTTCAACATCAATTTTGTAACCTATAAGTAAGCTACAAATTTCAAAATGATTAGAAGGACAATATTGATAAAGTTGAGAAAACCAATCAATTTCAGTAATGTCCTTTTTACTAACAAACTGTTAATAAAATAAGGAATAACAAAACTGCCCGAATCTTCTATTAAGTCTAGCAGTTTGTTTAGTAAAAGGGTGAGTTGCTTTTGTTCTTCCTTAGTCACTCCCTTCTTCTTTTTCCTTTGCTTCACGAACAAAGACTTTCATAGCTTCTTCAAACTCGATGTTCGTTGTCATCTGTTCTTCTTCTTCTTGCTCTTTTGAGGATTTGAACACATTAATTTTCCTGAATGAGTTGGATTCTTTAATACATCATTCATGTTGAATGTCACCTGGTCATTACTAATCTGAAGGATAATGTTCTCTTCATAGTACTAATTTTTTTTGATGTTCAAGCATAGTATACCAAGATCTGGTGGATAATATGAGGGGTTTTCATTCCTTTCTTCATCCTCTTTCTTGATTTCTTGGTCTTTTACAAACTGGAGTTCGGCTTGATTTCTCGCTGGTTCTTTTAGCTCTACCCCATTCTTAAGTGTGATAGCCTGACATGGCTCTATTGAATTTACTTTCATGCCGCGCAAACAATTTTCTACACTTTGCTTACAAAATTCCTTAGAAAGCTAGCCCATTTGAACCTCTAATTTGTGAATAAAAGAGGCATGATCTTCTGCTACTTGCTCAAACTTCTCTTCCAATCTCTTTTGGGTCTCTTCCATATCCGTGAACTTATCCATTATTTTGTCCAACTTGGAATCTCATGAACTGGATTCGTCTTGTTGAAATCCTAATAAGTCTTGATGTCTGATGGGAATCCTTTTATTGTTAGACCAATAGAAATCTAGGTGGTTCTGCCACCCTGAAGTGTACTTGCTCAAATAAGGATGACGATTTCCCCAACTAAATTGGGGCTCATTGAAATCCGCAAGAGTCTTTTGCTCCCTATAAGATCTATATCTTTCATAATCGTTCTTTCTTTCTCTTTGTGGCGTTCAACTCTTGAGATTCCCCATTGTTGTCTGGTGATATCCAAGTTGATATGTCGTCTACTTTATGCCCATCTTCTCTCTCTTTTTTAAAAAAGGTGAAAAAGCCTTAGACTACCAGAACTAAACTAATCGCCTCCCCAGCAACGACGCCAAAAACTTGATTAGGTGTTTGGCTGTGTGTACGTTTTAATTATTAAACCTCGATAATCCGTAAGTGCACGGTTTATTAGTGTAGTACCAAATGTGTCAATCCCACGAGAAGGGAGTTAATCTAATCCTAAAATCTAAAGCCAGAAATAATAACATAAACTCAAATTACACGATACTAATACGAGAACTTAATTCAAACAACCAAATTAAGATTCAAATATGAAATACTAATTACTAAGCAATTGCAACACACCTATAAATGAACCGAAAGAAATCATGAATTGAGAGAAGGGAATTTTACCTATCCTTATTGGTAATCTAACTGATTATGAATTATCAGATTGTTGGTTCTGGACTATCCTAGGGTTGATTACTCTCTCTCGAGTTATAATCATTAACCCTATATCATAAATCCTAATCAGATTATGGAGGTTGCAATCTTTCAATTCACACACAATCTATCCAAAACCCTAATTAGTTCTGAAATTCTCTAATAAACTATTGGAAACCCATGTAAGATCTCTTTCTGCACAATTTCTCGATTTAATTTAATTCTTGTTATATTAAATCACTTAACTCTCGTTAGTCCAATTTAATATTTTTTCATTCGATTCACCCTCTCAGTTTATTATCGAATTATACAATCGCAAAATCAAACCACAACAAATCCAATAAACACATAAACAATAAGATTTTCATTAATTCAAGAATAAAATTCCGAAGGTGAGTTTAGAACATCCTCAACATTTTAGATCCTATCATCAACTATTTAATCCAATTCTATACAATAATAAAAGTGAAATTAAATAAGAAATGCAATTTAAATGAATCATGGGAGGCAGTGACATCGGGAAACTCCTGATTTGGGAAGTACTTTGAGTCAGCTTCTTCTCCTCTTCTCTCTTCCTTCTTCTCATCCTCTATCTCTCGATGATTTCTCTCTAGGTTTCTAAAGGTGGTTGATGCAAAAAATTCTCCTCTATCTTTTTTCTTGTTCTTTAAATATCCTCTTGTGTTCTGAGCAACCTTAGGGTTTTTTCGGTATTTGAAAGGTCCAAAAAATCCCTCGAAACTTGACATTCTTGAGTGTCTGCATGTCTGTTTGATGCAGGCCACGATTGTGGCCTGATAGGCCATGAAAGTAGGCCGTTGTTTCGCCCTGAATGTCTTCCAAAACTCATTCGTTCTTCGATATTGACCTGAAACACTAACAAACACAACAAGGTACTTAAAAAATATAATATTTAAGGTCAAAAGCTTGTACTAATCTATAAAACACTTAAAACACAAATAATTAACAAACTGACACAATTCTAACCTAAACATATACTAAATGATTGGATTAATGGATAAACACGTATCAAACTATGCCCTAAAACACGATGCAATTTATACTTATCAATTGTAAGATTGGGTAAGTTTTTTTTATTTTTTAATTTATCTTTAAAATTATATAATTTGGTAAATCACTAATTTAGAATTAGGTGACATGCAATAATTCATAAACTACGTATTTTGAGTAAATTACTTGACAAATCAACCACTCAAAACTAAATGATAGGTTCTACTTGGTATAATTAGGTCTTGTGTATCTTGACTTCTTATGTTAGAACTTCAAGGTCTTAGAGGTTTGGACTTATTTTGAGTAAATCATTTGATAAACGAACAAGTTCAAGATTAGTAATTGATTTTAAAAATAACTAATGAACTTAATTTTAGAGTGAATTCAAGATGCTACAAAATATATGATCCTCTTCCCACTAGATATGGTCGAGGGCTTGGACCTGATCTGATTCGTCTCAAAATCAATAGACTTGGTAAAGTTTGTTCAAGTTTCAGATCAAATTCAGGCATGAAAAGATGGGTTGAAATTCTTAATGACCCAACCTTTTAATCAAAATGATGTTGTTTTGGATCAAAATTTAAAATTATGTTATTTAGACAATTTTCTCGAAATTAGGCTATGAAGTGCGAGCCTTCTCAAGTTTTGGGTAGAGATCTGGCGTCATGTTCCCAAGATCGGGTCAAGCAGATCCACAATAAATCCAACTTGAGTCATTAGCATACCTAACTCATAATTAATAATTAAATAATGTCCTAATAATCATCTTTTATATGGCCTCGTGCACTTAAGAAAAATATGTATTATAGAAACTAATTAGAAACAATTACTCACTGAAGGATTAAATTGGCATTAAAATTATAATTAATAAAATATTATTTTTATAAAATAAAAATTGTAATAGATATCATTAACAATTAAAATTGTGAATAATAAAAATATATTATTTTTAAATATTTTTTAATAACTAATTACTTTGTAATCCTAATGTTTGAAACTTGTATATGATTATTACCTTACAAAGGGAAAATAAATAGTACGCCCGTACTTTGTGAATGATAATTTATTATAATAGGAACAGATGATAATAAATGACATTGAATCCCAACTCTTACTAAACCTTTTGCTTAGTTCCTCCTTACAGAAAGTCTCCAAGCTTCTCTCTTCAACATATGGAGCAATAACTCATTCCAAGTGTCAACTGGACCTGGCAAGCACCAGTGGACGCAGTCGGGTATGGTGGTATTCAGGGACAGAGAGTGTCCATATCGATTTGGATGCCCATCTGGCCTCAGCAGCATTGCTTCAGTAGTAGCAAGCAGCCTCAATTTTAGCCCCTTCTTTCTTCCTTCTCTCTCTGCTTTCCTTAGTTCCTCAACCTGTGTCAAGTAGAACTCCAAGGTGTATCCATCTAACTTCTTCTCTCGGTTTGTAAATGGCCTTGTCCTCTCGCAACTTCCTCCTTCGTTCCATGCACCATTTTCGAAGTGAGAAGGAGAAAATGTCCTTAAAATTGTGACGCCCTTATAGTTTTTTAGTTTCTGAAGAGTCTTGAAGGCAGTTCTAAAGGCCATTCTATATCCATAGTACTTGGTGACACTAGTAATATCTTCTTGGTTGCAGTTGTGGCAACCAACAATCTGGTCATTAACGTAGTACATCAGAGGCCGGAAGAACCATTGTCCTGCTGAGATGATCACATAGTCGAAGTTTTCTATCTGACTTGCCCACGCCTCATCAACTTTGTCTAAGTGAAGGCTCATGAGGCTGTTGAGGGAATGCCCATTGGCGTCTGCGTCTTGTGCTCTGACTAAGAAAGGAGACCATAAAGTTGCCAGAGTGAACTTGTACTGAGAGTAGAACCAGCGTTTGAAATATGTTGTGTCTGATGTATATTTATGAGATACGTCCTCAGGATAGGCCACCTAAAACACGCAAAAGAAATATAGGAATGAGAACATTAAAATGTTTTTTTTTTCCTGCTGTTTACCTGTATGCACAATTTAGAACTCACACTGCCTAAGAGACAAAGTAGTGATTGCATTTGGTTTCTTCCCACCGAATCTCCAACAAAGGCCATAAACTTCCCTCTAACAAGTTCCAAGAACTCCATTGCATTGAAGAAAGGCAGCTCACATTCTTCTGGTCTCCACCTCCATTTCATGAACTCTGTATCAGGTCTTCCAAATTTCATGCAGTTCTGTTGGTCAATGATCAGACGGCAGGTTTCATTGGTGTAGTAAGGCCCTTTAGAGTAGGGAATCCACCGTCCACTGAACACATCACATTCCTTCACCTTCCCTAAGCTTCTCAAACCACTGATGCCTATCTTAGGAGATGGCTTTGGTTCGGGTGACTGTGAATGGTTCAACAGATAAAGAGGGATTATGGTAAGAAAAATTAGGATCAGGGTAAGGAGGAGTAGGCTTGTTTGGATGCTATGGGGTTTGCTCTTTCCATTGCAAAGCTCTACAACATGAACCTTCATAGTGTAGAAGTGAAGCAAGAAACTGTCTTTGTTCCATTTTTATATGTTGGCGTGACAATGCTTTGATTTAGTTATGTTTTGGGAATGGATGGCTTTAAACGAAGTTGACAACAGCTATGGGAAGAGAAAGTAGAAGTTACCAGTTGTAAATCACCATCCTGATGGTACACCTCTGCGATAAATGAGGTTAAGCAGGAGGAATTTCCTACCTTTTCTTATCATCTTATTGATTTTATTTATTTTTTTGCCTAAGAGATTCATAAATCACTATTCAATTCTATCCTATATTTCGATGTTTGTCTTGCAGTGGATGACAGAACAATGCTTCTTTTCTTCATGGTTTTGATATCTAGATTACGAAGTGGTCCGAAACCTTAAGCTATGGAGTCTAACAAGTATCTAAACTACTAAACCAAAGAGATTGCCTTAGCAATTGATTTACTTTGCGGAGGAAATGTAATTCTCTTTATTTCTTAAATATATCCTTAAACAATAAGCCTCATGAGTACATGTGATACCTCATCGTGAGGGTAAGGCTTAAAGATGTCTTGGGAAATAAGTGAGTTAGCTTTAATGATAATAAATGGAGCTAGAAAAAGTCTCATCAAGCGTGACTTGGGAGGGAAGTGACTGATGATTGCAAAATTGTTCCATCCGTAGGAAAAAAAAAAAAAAGAAATGGCTTTTTGGCTCCGAGCCTGACAACGTTGAGCTGATCATTCACATTTCATAACCTTTACGATTCGCCAAAATTTGGGTGTCGCTGGGACCTATGAGGTTTTTGAGCTTGGTAGACAACCAGCCACAATACGGATATCCTATAAAATTATAAGAGGTATTAAGTGATTTCCACATACTATAGTCTTGTGTATATAGAAGCTAACCTATGTAATCACGTAAATGTACATGAGCTGTGCTGTTAGGAGACTTATGAAAGAAAGTGAAAATCAACATATTAGCTGAAGGCATAGAAAGTTTATATACGGTGTATAGATTTGAGATTAGTACGTGTAAGAAACTCTTTGAGGACTTTTGGTACAACAATATTAGATTCAGATTCAATAAAACAATCTCAAAGAACTCGAAGCCTACCAACTCCAAGGAAAATCTTAAATTATCGTTTCCGATTCAAGTTTCTTCGTTGAGTTTGCTCTTTGCATGCAACATGATTGAAGAAGCTATATGCCAGGGTTGATCATGCCTATCTTAATATGGATTCGGTATGAGTTTTTGATGCAATCTAAGGTTAAAAAAAATAATCATAAATTAAGAGATGGCCAGCGATTGAAATGAACATCTAAACTTTAGTTGGAGGTCAATTTGAGAGAAATTAATGAGGCCTCTTATTTACAAATCGCCCTTAATTTCTCTCTAGACAAAGTTATTCTTAGTTAATTTGTACGTACACATGAAAAACAAAAATAACATATGCCACTTCACAAAACAACTTCCCTGCTATTGAAGATGATGCATTTCTATTATACATAAATGTCATCTTTTAAGTCCAATACAATGTTATTTTTGACAAGTCTAAGGCTATGTTTGGTTGGATATAATGTTTTTAATAAAATGGAATCAAATAGTTTATAATGGAATGAAATGGATTTAATATTAGAAAATCATTGTTTGGGAGAGATGGAAGGGTTCATAATGTAATGTAGTGAAATGTTGTTTGAATGAAAGGTTTATAATGTAATATAGTGTAAAAATATTTATCATTGTACATTTTACCCTAAGCCCCACAAATTGAAGGTTTTTCATATTTACTGTTTAGGATGGAATGAGTAATATGAAACCCTCATCACATTCCATTCCATTCCATTATAAACCCTCCTCCCAAACGATGAAATAATATTACATTCCATTCCATTCCATTAATAAGCCTCCAACCAAACATAGCGTGAAGAAGAATGCAATCCTAGAAATGTCCTCATCCTATCCTGCGTAATTGTGTCTAAACTATGTGTTTAACTTATGCTTTTAGACAAGAACATGACTTAATATATGCTTTTATCCTAGATTGTTTATTGCATTTGTATCTACTTCATAACATGACACTGTGCTTTTTACATCAAATATCTAGTGAGGAATATGTCTTGAAACACAACCATATGCCAAGTTGTGTTTAAGCTGATGAACCTTGAAAATGATATTTTGATTTTTTGATGATTTTTGTGATGAAGAAATCTTCTTATTAGATTATTATTTTAATACTAACAAGATGATTATGCTAATACATCTCTTTTGTGAAGTTAGTTATAGCGCTTATACTATTATGACAAGTTTAGCTTAACTATGATATTTGTTAAGTTTTTATTTCTTGTATTCATGATTTTTGAGATTTTTCAATCATGGCATGTCATTTAACTTATAATATATTTCATCTTATATATTTAAACATTTGTATGGAATAAAAAAGAAAGAAGTATTCTCTTTTTATTATTCAGCCTTGTTTTTGCATATACAGTGAATGTAGAGAGTTAAACATCATATAACTTGAGAATTTCGATACGATGTTAGAGTCTTAAGGATCTTAAGCAATAGTGTGACTGAATATACTTTCTTCTTTAAAGAAAACCAAATGATTTCAAACTTGTATTGCTATGATGGTTTTAATAAGCTTCTTTACATCGATATCCTAATTGTTCAATAAGAATAACTAAGATGTTTGGATAGTCAAAATTAAGACTTATTAGAGGCATTTGATCTTTGGGATGTGGTTAAGAAAGAGGCTACTAAAAAAAGAGATTTTTCCTTATATAGCTTAAGTAGAAGACCAAGGGAAGTTTAAGAAAGATAGGGAGACCTAAATTGCTCATTAAGGTAGGATATTTTGTTCCTTCACAACCCTCCAATCTCAACTCCCATAGAGTCTAAAAATAAATCAACTACAGAAAAGTTAAGAAAATGTGAAGAAGTATAAGGCATTGGTTGGTATATATCCTTCACTTCAAAGGCAATCTTTGTTAGAATTATAGCTTGTGAGACTGGAAAAGAAGTTCGAGAAAAGATCAAAGAGGAGTTTCAAAGATCTAAAAGAACAAAGAAATTTCAAATTCTTAATTTATGGAGGGAATTTAAACTGTTGAAGAAGGGGAGTCTAAAACTATAAAAGAGTGTAGACACATAAAACTATAAAAGAGTGTATACACATAAAAGAAAAGTTAGCATGATCTTTATCAGTATTCTTGAGAGGTTTGAGACTAAGATTTCAATTTTGGAGGAGTCCAAAGGGAAGATGCAATCAACTTGATGGAACTTGTAAACTCTCTTCAAGCTTTAAAGTAAAGGAGAATGTCAAGGCACGATGGTCAAGTTAAAGGAGCCTTCAAGGCTAATGCTAAACCTAATCAAGCTATTAAAAGCTAGAGAGAAGGAAAAAAGAAGACTAAAAAGAAAAATAAATGGAGAAAGGAAGGAGGTTAGTATGCTATAGGGTAAACTTGTCCCTTATCCTTATTATAATAGCAGAAATCAGACTCCTAACTATTATTAGTTTAGACCCACTATGAAGTGTAGCATGTTGGAGTTATGTAAATATAGTGTCTTGGAAAGCAAGTGTATTTACATGTACCTTAATCTTCTTCAGTTACAGTTTTGTAATGGAAATATTTATTATTAATAAAATAAAAGAGTTTGGTTTTAATGAGCATTATATATCTAGTCATAAGGTACCGAGATTCTTTTGTAAGTAATATACATATACATAGAGATGTATGGGAAACATGTATATTATAAGAATCTAAAATATTTGATTTACAATTGAATAATCAAGTTGGTCGCTTAATTATGATTTAGACTTGTTGGATACCCTGCCCTCGTGGTTTATGAGCCCGACGTCCTAAATGACATCTGGACACGTGTCCCACAAGACAAACACCAAGACAACTTACGTCTACCTTTTTCGAAAAGATTTTATCGCCTGGAGGGTCGAAAAGTACCAGAAGGTAGGTACAGATGAAACCAAATGAAAAAGCAGATGAATGGGGAAAATTGCCATAACTTTCCCTACAGATATCGGATTGAGATGTTCTTTATATGGTTCTAAAGAGGACTTCAATACAACTTTCATGAAGATCTTGAAGACATATTCTATCTTCTAAAAGATAAAAAATGGAACAGAAGATAGGTACAGACAAAAAGTAGACTAATGGAAAAAGACAGATGAACGGGGAAAATTGCCATAACTTTCCCTACAGATATTGGATTGGGGTGTTCTTTAGATGGTTTGAAAGAGGATTTCAAGATCTACAACGTTTATGAAGACCTCAAAGAAAGATTCTATCTTCTGAAGGGTCAAAAATGGAACATAATATAGGTCAGGCGAGAAAACAGAAGAAGCAAAACATATAAGATATTACGTCATCACAGACCGTGTGACATCATCACAGAAGAACAAAAAGCAGAAGAAGCAAAACATAGAAGAAGCAAAAAGCAGAAGAAGCAAAACATAGAAGATATGACGTCATCACAGACCATGTGACGTCATCACAGAAGAAGCAAACAACAATAGAAGCAAAACATAGAAGATATGACGTCATCACATACCATATGACGTCATCATAGAAGAAGCAAAAAGCAGAAGAAGCAAAAAGTAGAAGAAGCAAAACATAGAAGATACAACTTCACTCTTGAACATCTTCCCTCATGAGGACCACAAATTTCAGCTCAGATGTCAAAAAATTTCATACTATATACCATTGGAAAGATAAAGGAAAGACCTACAACTTTCTAGAAGACACATTTAGCTAAATCAGCCTAGATTAATCCAGATCTTCCCCCGAAGTCAGAACACGAATTTTAAATTCATCTCCCAATGTACTACGCCTAGTTCTCAAATTTATGACAAATTTTGAGATTCTTAGAGATGGAATTTAAATTCAATGTCTTCATAAAAAATGTAGCCATATGTTTCTAGTTTAATCCAAATTAAGAATCATCTCGTTTGGATAACTAGAGAAAGAGTTGTATCTAAAAGACTGAAGCATACTCAGTGAACATTTTCTAGATCAACTACCCATTTTGTTTCAAAAATCTTTCCTTAACATAACTCATACCAAAATTACATTTTCTACTTCATTTACTCCTCATTCTCAACTCTATTTCAAATCAACATCATCCATAAAGAAGATTATAATCCATGACTAATCATGAACACCAATAACAGAACATACACATATATACATATTCTAATTTACTACATAAATATTGATTTCATTTTACTGCTAACTTTCACCTTAAGTCTTCCTATTTCAAAATCTCTTATCCACCAAAAACACCATAGCAAATCATAAATCTATCCACATCTCTCATTCCCTACTTTTCTCTTGTCTATAAATTCTTGGTTCAAGAACTTTCATTCTTTTGTTCTTTACTCGTGACTAATCACCAAAATTTCTCATTCAATAGTTTTAATCTTCTATAAAAAGTTTGGGGTTCAACATAGAGAGAGAGATCACAACTAGAGAGAGGAGCAGAGTAGCAGAAAAAAGAATCGCAGGGGGTGGGGGGAAGGGGGTAATTAGGGTTAAGTTTCGAAAATTGCAATGTAGTCCTTGCAATTTTCAAAACTTACGGTATCGGTCAGATTCTTTTATTCCGGCTGGTACTGACCGGTAAACGCCAGTGCTGACCGGTATTTGAGGCCAATATTGACGTTGTCTGATTTCGTACCATTTTTTGGCTGGTACGGTACCTTCCGGCCGGAACGATACGAAATCCATAACACTGGGTACAAGTCTATAAAGAACACAATCAAATATTTGGTATTACATATTGCAGCAAACACATGTGTGGAAATGAGTCTTTTCTCTTAAATTAATAAATTCTTTCTATTATAATTTTTGGAGATTGTTCTACTGTGGATATAATTGGACAGAGTGATATTGATATAAAAACAAAGAATGATTATGTAGAAATAATTTTTAATGTTTTTAATGCTATTTAATTGAAAAGCGGTTTATTAAGTGTTCATCAATTACTTATAAAGGAGTATATAAGAATTTTAATAAAGTGCTTATAAGATGTACGATCTTTTGAGAGGAGTTATTTTTGTTATCCAAATAAGTTCAAATAGGTTGTTTCCATTAAAAATCGATAGTGTTCAACCTTACTTGCTGGATGGTGTGAAAGACCCTTTATGGCTTTGCCATTTTCACTAACATTTGAAATTTGATGGATTAAAGACTCTAAAATAGAAAAATATAGTGATTGATCTTCCTTAAATTGTTATTCCTTCAAATATTTGTGGAGAATGTGTTGTTAACAGACAACACTAGAAAAAGAAAATGTATTTAAAACTCATTCATTTAAATATATATGGTCTAATAACACCATTATTATCATTAATGATTATACTCGAAAAACTTGCATTTACTTTACAAAACAAATAAGCATTTAGAGCATTAAAAGCTTCAAGGCACGTGTTGAGAATGAAAAGGAGAAAATTGCTCAGATTCTCTATGCACATTATAGTGAAGGATATTCCTTAAAAGAGTTTGAATTTTTTTAAAAACTCATGGTATTTAAAGAAAGCACACAACTGCTTATGCACCACATCAAAGTGGTGTATTAGAGAGGAAACTAGGACTATTCTTATCATAATGAAAAGGTCGTTAGCAAGGGGAAGAACTTCAAAGAACTATGGCTTGAAGCAATAAATTGAAGCAACCATATATTAAGCAGAATTCCTACCTTCACTATTTAAAAAATGATCTTATAAGAGGCTTAAAGTAGGTAAAAATCATAGGTAGATTATTTGATAATAAGGGCGAGAAGTGTCTTTATCAATGTAAGTAAAGCATATATTTTGTTTAATCCACTAACGAAGAAGATTATGATTAGCAAAAATGTTAATTTTTTATATGGAAAGTAATTGGAATCAGAATAAGTAGCAATTTATATTGGGCACAGCAGGTGTATTTTGTGAAAAGAAAAACTAAAATGAGCAAAATGGACACAGAATATTTAACGTGGTTCACCCTTAACTTTGGGCTATATCCACGGACAAAACTCAGAATATTTCTTCCACTATTATAAATAGTAGGTATACAGAGATAAAACCAAAATAGTGGCTCACAAGGTTGTAAGTGATCTAGAAGGGGGGGGGGGTTAAATAGATCCTTAATCTTTT
Source organism: Erythroxylum roigii (assembly GCA_027576455.1). NCBI lineage: Eukaryota > Viridiplantae > Streptophyta > Magnoliopsida > Malpighiales > Erythroxylaceae > Erythroxylum > Erythroxylum roigii. Next base: position 14,194,082 of record JANZXV010000008.1, on the reverse strand, counting down.
GTAATTTTCTACAATAAAATCAGAAGTTAAAACACACAAAAACGATTTAAATAAATTTAAATAAGTAGAGTAGGAAAGAAGATCAAACGCTGTTTTATAGAGGTTCGGTGCTAAGACCTACGTCCTCTACCTAAGCTCCCACTTAGGATTTTGCCAACCACTTTAT
>JANZXV010000008.1:14166215-14178324 GCA_027576455.1 Erythroxylum roigii | reverse complement strand
ATGGTAAATGAAATGCTTATGAATTATAGTTGTTCATGAAATTTCAAATCTTTGCATGGCTATTTTCAGTTTTCATGGGGGTTGGTTTGTGCATGCAGAATTCAAGGGGAAAATCTGGAAAAATATGTGTAGAATTAGTGAAAATGGTCCTCTTGGATGTTGTAGAGGATCCTTTGATCTTTCCGATGGCATAAAGTTTATGATATTTGGATGTGGGATTAGGGAGATATGAATGTCACAAGTTACAATGCTGTTTATGATTGGTTTTTGAGATGGCTTGAATGAATGTTTGGAATTGATAAATTTGATGAACTTTTTGAGTTGGTGTTTGAGAATTGGATGAGTTGATGTTGGTGTTTAAGAGATTATGAAGTGTTTTGGCATGGAATAGATGAATTTTGGAAGATTAGAAGTGTTCATGATGTTTGGATAGGTTTTGGGCAAGCTTTGGAGTGGCATGGGGGCTTTGGGGAGTCCCCATGTCCATTAAACGGACATAGGTGTCCGTTTAACGGACCTTCTCGGGTGAAAAAATACCCTTTGGCCACTTCATGTCCGTTGACAGTCTCAGGTCAAATTGGCCTCCAAAGCTCGAGCCATGTCGGTTTAACGGACATGCATGCACTGGAAAGATTGTGCTTTTTGGCTATCTTAGAGGCAGATTTGGGTTTTGTGTCTTCAGCAAAGTTGTAGGTCTAGATGTCTTCTTTCCAATGGTACAAAAACGAACTCAATCCGACATCTAGAGTAAAAGTTATGACATTCGCGCCAAAGGGGGTTAAAATTGATTTTGGGTGTGAACCTGGTCCACTAATTTGGATATAACTCCCTCATCCGACCTCCAATTAGGGCGATTCTTGAACCAATAGTTTCCTAAGACATATATCTTCTTCCCTTTAAAATTTGGTAACATTTAGAGTTGAATTAAAGAAGTTTGAACTAAAACAAGTGAGAGGTCGGTTAGGAGAGAATGATTGGAATAAGTGTACTTTGGGGTGTTTTGAGGATATCTTGAGATATACAACTCCAATTGAGGTGATTTTGTTTCAAAATGAACCAGAGACTTAAAGTTACAATTGCTATGAAGAAGTCAACTTATGATTTTGAGGTTTTATTAGTGTACGCTCACCACCATTACGGAATGACAGCAAGTGACCATTTAGGGTTTTTAGCAAGGCTCATGTCTCAGGGCGTTGGGCTCCGGTTTTGGGGGTCCAACAATAATAATAATAATAATAGAAATTTAATTAAAGGTTAATTGCCAAAAAACCCTAAACTTTCTTCAGTTTTTTAATTATAGCCCAAACTTTAAAAAGTAATAATAAAATACCCAAACTTTCAAAATTTTCAATTTTAGGCCAAACTTTAAAAAGCGGCAATAAAATGCTCAAACTTTCAATTTCCTTCAATTCTAGCCTAATGTTATCTATTATTCTCCCGATGCCTTAAGCCCTTTGTTTTCTATTTGTTCTTCTGAAGCTCCAAACTATTCTCGCATTATAGCGTACTACACCAATAACCTCCTCGTTTTTAGTTCGTTCTCCTGATGTCCTTAGTGTAAGGGCATTGGGGTTGTGTAATCTAAAAATCAAAGGGTGAGGGTGTCGAGAGAACAAGCTAAAAATAAGAGAAAAAACTAAAATCAAAATGTAAGGTCGTTGAGGCAGCGTAATCTAATTTAGATATTTTTAAACATTGACGACTTTTTAATTATGTGATTAAATGATGTTGTTTCATTAATCTTCATTTGTTGTGTTAATTTTGGTTGACGGGTATTAATAGTTAAGGTTTTTGAAATACTTGACAAGTCAAGTCAACAAACTTAACGGAAGTACCAACGTTGGGTTAGAATTGAAAAAAATTTGAAAGTTTGGGAATTTTATTGCTATTTTTTGAATTTTGGGCTAGAATTGAAAAAAAATGAAAGTTTGGACATTTTATCGCGAATTTTTAAAGTTTGGGCTATAATTAAAAAATTGACAAAAGTTTGGGCTTTGTTTGGTAATTAACTCTTAATTAAAAATAACAGATGGTAATTTTAGCTACCTTTTCATTATATTGTTGACGAATAACAATTTTAATATTAATAAGATAAAAATATTATAAATTTAAGTTAACTACTATTCTTAATCATTAATATTTATTAACAATAATACAATGATTCTATAAGTGTAGAATTAAATTTAGTGAAAATTTTGTCATTTATATTTTTGTTATTTATTTAATATATATGATTTCATAATCTAACGTGGTAACATAAATCTGTATTTATTATATATAATTTCTATAGTAATTTATGTTTATGCTATATTTAAAAATTTTGAAAAATGTAAAAATCTATACAAAAAGCTTAGTGTTGGTGATGAATACTAAATTAGGACTCTTTAGTATACAACAACCAATTTAATTTTATTAACAATGATTGTAAGTATAAAACTAAATTCATTTAAGTAAAATGTAATTTAAGATGTTTATAAAACAAAACAGCATTTTATAAATTGAAACATAAAGACTTGAACTTTAATGTGATTAATTCAAATTTAGTATTAACATTAGAAGCCAACGTAATAGGAATGACAATCCTTTATATAATAAACCCTTAGGATAGTATATAGGTTGGAAACCTGTGATACAGCTCCCATGAGCCTCATAGGTGAAAATTTTCACGAGCCTAGGAGTCACAACCAGAACTTGCTTTCTTGATTCATTTGGTGTAATAATGTCACGTACCATAGTGTAAGTTTAAATTCAAATATAAAGACTTAAACTTCAATGTGATTAATTCAAATTTAGAATGAACATTAGAAGCCAACGTAATGGGAATCACAATCCTTTGCAAAAATAAACTCCTAGGATGATATATAAGCTGGAAACCCATGATGCAACTCCCATGAGGCTTATTGGTGAAAAATTCCACGAGCTTAGGAGTCGCAGCAAGAACTTAGTTTCTCGATTAATTTGGTGTAACAATGCCACATACTATAGTGTAAGTTTAAATTCAAACTTAATTTATGAACTTCAATGTGATTAATTCAAACTTAGCATTAAAAACCGAGGATTGCACTTAGTAGTTAAGTTATTTACTTTCAATTGCATAGCTAGATGGACAAAAGTTGGACATCTCATCAGAAATGGTCTATTGAATACTTAGAAGGAGTTCAAAGTTTCATGCAATTAGTAAAAGATCAAATGAGTGATGAAAATCATTGATAAATCATTATAGATATTCAATATAATAAATAAGGGAAAGAACGTAGCAATTAGTGAAGATGTTCCTTCCCCACAACAACCAGATCAATCCGAAACTATCTAACAACAATAATAGACTTCATCCATCAATGAAGTCAGTCAACAACAACCACTATCTACATCAACTAGTGCTGAGGGAACTTCATGTTTGTGAATCTTTACCACCTATAATTACAGTTATCCTCAAATATATCTTTACATGTTTAATGCATTTTTTGTTATAATTTTTTTAAGTTTCAATACTAGCATCAGAAAAAGAGGTAGAGGTATCACTAAAGGTTCTAAGTTGCAAAGCATGAATGTTGCAATGAACAGTAAGTTGTCTGTTTATGTTTACACCTTGCAAGGTCATCCTATTGACAAGATCCAATCAACAAAATTGTTCAGTGAGTTTGGGGTCATTGTCAGGACTGAATTGCCTTATCTTTAATATGTAAAGTAGTTGAAGGAAGATCACTTACTACAAAATGCTTTGGACAAAGTTTCAGTAATTTCTCAATTTATTTAATTATATGCATTTTTATTTATTTAAAGACTAATTTCACTTTCAATTATTGTTCACAAATGAAGTTCAATATCGTTGATATCGAGAAGCCTGAAGTGTCAAGCTGTGTGAGTTCATAGTTGAAAAAAAGGGCCAAGGATCATCATTATCGACTACATAAATACTACAAATCTTTTCCTTTCAGATAAGGAGGCAATGAGACATGTTCCTGAGTGGGTGACTCTAGAAAATTGGATCCAAATATGTGATTATTGGTCTTCTGCCAACGTTAAGGTTTGTGTTCTTTCTCTTCACATTTGGTTCAATTAATATTATTTCACAATTTAACGACAATTTCTTTTTTTATTTAGGAAAGGTATGAAAAAGCTAAGGTTAATAGAGAAAAAAAGAAAACTCCTCACAACCAAGGCTCCAAATCATTTGTGGTTAAACGAAATGATTTTGTAATATTTTAAATTTTAGAATAAGATGCAGAAGTTCTTGCAAAGATCATTGTCTGACAGAATGAGCCAAAGGTAGATGAGATTTGCAAGGTACAAGATCAGGGTAAATCAAATGTCTTGGGCATGACCCTAAGTTAATTGGTTCATCATCGTCATAACTAGCATATGTAACGACGCTTTAAGAGGACAATCAGTTGCTTAAGGCTCAGTTACAATGTAATGAGCAAAAGTTAAACCGTATCGAATGAAAGTTGGCTAAGCTTGAAAAAATGGTCAAACAAATAATTGACCCAAATTATGTAAGTAGTAGTAACGGTGAGAACGAATCTTAGTTTGTACATAACATTCTTTTGTTAACATTTGCAATTAACATTTTAATTTTTATACAAAAATTCTTCTAATTTTTAATTATTTTTCATTTAATTAATCATAAGAAAATTCGAAGTATTACAATCAATAAAATGGATTAAAAATCTTGCCATTAATTATAATTAAAAGAAAAAAATATTACTAGGATTGTTTAGTCCAAAATAAAAAATCCTCAGCAAAAATTTTTAACTATGTTATTAAAAATGTCGACAATAATTTTTTAAGATAATTAAAAATTGAATCAAAATTTTTAAAAAATAAAAAAACAAATGTAGCTAAAAAGTTTTGGCTACGATTCCAAAATAGTTTTGGCTACGATTCCAAAATCTTTGCCAAAAGTTTTTAGATACGTTACAAAAATCGTCTACGAAACGTGACACGTCGCATAATATTATTACCTACACATATGGTAATGCAGCTAATAACTTTTAACAAAAAAAACAAAGCGTCCGTAAGTATATTTGGGGACGATTTATCTTTTCTTCGCATATCACTTTTAGCAATGTATATGAGATCGAAGTTAAATATAATTTGCGACGATATTTGAAAAAACGTTGTTGGTAGTATTTTGCTATCAGGAGTTTGCGATGATTCGTGTGATGATTTTTTATCGTTGCTAAAAATTATTGGCAACAAGTTTTTATCTTTACTAAATAAAATTTTGATAGCCAAAAGCTTCTTCTATTGTGATATCAATAATAACAAGTCAAGGATCAAGTAATCAGGTTCCTACATCTATCATGTATTTTCTTCCATTTTAATTCTAAACGAAGAATGTGCTCCAATAATTATTCTAAGGCAGAAGCAACCAAATATTTAGTAAACAGTACATGTGTTAAATACCATGTAACATGTAAAATTTCAATAAAATTCTTTAATCATTTAGCCCCCTAAAATTTTAGAATACTAACATTCGTAAGGTGCGATCACGCATTATACATGTTAGTAGTCTATTTGGGTTTCAAAGAAACTTGTCATTTTTATTTAAATTATATTAATAAAATTTTAAAATTAATAATTAATAAAAGAGAGTAAAATAAAATTAAAAAATTTTATAATATTATAACTTTTTTAAAAAAAGAAAACAAAAACCTTAGTATGTTTGTTTTTCTTTTAATAGGCGACATCACAAAGTAGCTCCAGCCAATCATGAAATGTACTGGTAGCGCTAAAGCCGCCCAACTCCAACATAACAACCCCACCAAATGCACACCCAGTCAACCAACAGAAGCAAGCAACATCACTAGTAGTGCCCTACAGTAACACAAGCCAACAAAGAACCAGAAGCACAAACCCAACCCCATTTTGCTCCAACCAACTAGCCACTCAGATTCCCACATTCACCATAACAACACCCACTAGTATTGTTTTAATGTTCTATTTATTTTCTATTTAATTATTTTTACTTCATTTTTTTTCATTACTTTTAGTTTCTTTCATTTTAATTTTAATTATTATTAGGTTGTTTTAATTATTTTTTGAATTAATTTTCTATTTATAATTGTTACAATTATGGGACGTTCTAAAGATGCTACTAGGACAACAGTGAAAGGAAAGTCTATGATGAATCCAACTACACAAGATTAATCTGCCATATGATCTACCATAAGGACTCATTAGAAGCGTGTTCGAATAGCCAAAGGATGTGATAGATTGAAAAAAAAAGAGAGTTCAGTTATGTGTCACATGATACCTCCATGTCCACCCAGACTATAACACATCTGCTTTTGGACGTTGACAACTCAAGAGAGCCTTCTATTCTATGCTTTATTTTTGTTGATTATTTTTGTGAGATATGGGTATCCTATACGTACATTGGGGGCAATGTATGATTTAGGTGTGGGGGAGTGAGTGTATATATTATGATGAACTCTGTGATTTTTGCTTAAACTCATGATACTATGATTCATATATTGATTATTCCTCATGATAGCCTCATAATTTTCTGATTGTTTTTTGTAAATAATCCTTAAGTTAGGATACATTTATTGTTTAAGAAATAATACATAAAAGAGACAAGCATGATTAGTATTTTCACTAAATTATTTTAAGTATCTCATTAGTTTTATTGAATGAAAGTATGTAAGACTTGATGCATTTTTGACAACTACGTGAGCTTTAAGCCTAAGAGCATTCATCACATTGTGATCATATTTATCTTTTTTGTTTTGTGTTTTCAAGCATAGCTTGTTTATGCTAGAACTTGCTTTTGAATACATGTTGAGACCACATTTTCGATAAATTTGTATATAAAGATGATAAGGGTACTTAGGATAATCATTTTTGACTTAAACAAAGCCTACCTTACTTTTTGTCCCTAAAAAACTAAATTGAGACTTATCTTTTCTCTTGTTGAATAATACCCTTGTTACAGGCCACTTTTATCCTTCTTCTTATTGATGCTTTTATTGATTTTGAGTCTCGAAATTGAAGGAATTGTTTAACGCTTATTTGCATATAATTTTGACTATTTCCATGAAAAGTAAATTAGTTGATTTAAGTTGCAATGTTTTTTATTTTGCATTTTTATAAAAATGGGGGACAAGTATAAAAAAAGAGAAGTCTCCTATTTGATGTTGTTGTTTGAAAAAAAGAAAAGAGAAAAAAAGAGGTGATTTAAAAGGATGCTATTTGAATCAAGTAAATTTGGATTGATTTAAGTTGAAACTTGTGTGGATAAGTTTGAATGATTTCCTTCAATTTACTTAACTTAAAAACTTCTTTTTGTCATACCTTACCTAAGCCTTATTATAACCCTTATCAAGTTTCCTTTGATTTATGCATTAAGTTCACTTTTATTAAGTGCTGGAAATATGATTCATGAGCAAACTTATGGAAATAACTCGCTATGCTTGAATTGAGTGCTTAATGAACCCTAAACACTTTGAGTGTACAGAGTGAAATCTTTGAGAAGGTGTCAAGTCTTGATTCATTTGATTTTGATGGAATTAATGAGATGCTATGTTTTAATTATAACAACGTGTCTTATGAGTGTTTGTTCTCTCGAATGTTATTTTATCCTAAACGTTTAATGTGAATTAGTTTTTGGACATTTCTGGATAACTTGAAAGGGAGATATGAGATTGTTATGCGGATAATTGATGTATGCTTGAAGAGAAGCATGAGTCTACTGTGGCGGAATTTGATAAGATGTTATTTTGATATATTAATTAAAACTATCTCTTTTATTTTGGTTATATTTTGGTGCTTAAACAAGAAAATTAATGTTTTTCTTATTTTTAGGAGATAAAATGTGGAGATTGTATCAAATTGGAGAATTATTGGTGAAAATCACATATTTTGGGAAAAAAAAAGTGGATAGATTACTGTAGTGGATAAGGCGAGATCATGTCTAATGTCAGATTCACTTGAAGAGTTGTGGTTTAATTGGGAAACTTCTTTCCATCCCTGTTATGTAAGGATTTTTACTTATTTTAGATAGGAATCTTTGAAAGATAGAACTAGACTAAGGTTTGAGTAGAAAAACAATATGATATATGTCTGACACCTCTCCAGCCTTCTGTTTGTTTCTTTTGAGTTTTCTCTTAATCTTTCAGCTTTCTTTTATTTTTGGTGTTGGAACAAAAGTCACGTGTGACTAAACTCAAATATTCTAATTCAAGGGGATTTAAAACTTTAATTGTAACCTTATGAGGTTTTATTCTAAACTTATATTCCTGTTTTAATTTAAGCATTTCTTGTTTTATGTTCTTATACTTTATGAACAATTAATATTAATTGAACTGACAAATTCATTTGATGTTGATTATTCTATAGTTATCCAGGAATTCAATGACTCGTAATTGTCATTAAGGATTGGTATAAGTAGCAAAAAAGTTATTTATAAATTTACATGTTTAACTTATGATAAACAAGAAAAATAAGTTGAGTAGTTCCAACTGTCTCAATAGTCTTTTTCACTAAGCTTATTACTATCGTTTAATTGATATGGAATGTTATCATACCCAATCAATTGATGGTAAGTTTTAGTTTGGATGTTGTATTTGAACTAATTAATTTAGGAATATCTGAGAGTTATTTTAACTATTCCAATATATTTCGAACTAATTGTTTAAATAGTGACAATTATTCTTTTTAGACCAATGATTAATGTTACAATTAGAAGAGATCATTTCCCTGAATTGGAGTTAAGTATTCTTAAATTCTCCTTTTATATTCAGTTGATTTATTTTGATTTCTTGTTAATTTTAGTTAATTAGTTAATTAATCGAAAACCCCACTTTATTTTATTAATTAACATTAAGAAAATAGTGTTTAGTTCTCTTGGAGTTCGACTTAAATCTATGGCTACTATAAGAATGTAAAGAATTGAATTTAATTTTAAGGGCTTTGACAACCTGACCACTCAGACTAACTGCCTTGTACCTGATTGGGACTTGGGCTGGGCTTAGGCACCAACAGCAAAAGGTCAAGCCTAGCTAGGACTTAGGGTAGCTTATTTCACTATCTTAAAAGAACATTCAACACCTTAAATGCCCCAAGGAAGATCCCTCATTAGGGCTAGGCTAAAGCCTAAGTAGGTCCAGACCTAACCCAGCCTATTGCCATCCTTAATGAGGGATCTTCCTTTGGGTATTTAAAGTGTTGAATGTTATTTTAAGGTAGTGAAATAAGCTACCATAATTATATGTATTATAACTGCTATGAATGAAAGTTTGAAGTATGCTTCTTTGAGGCTTAAAGGTGTGTGAATAGTTTTGCACATTATCGTAGAAGTTATGTGCATTTTTCCTTGAGAATATTGAAGTCTATGCGTATGTGTAGAATTATATATGAAATCAAGTGGCTTGATTTTAAATTGACATCTACTGGTCATACTATACGCATATGTTTTCTTAGATATGAGTGTATCATACTTATTTGCTATCTTAGGTAAAGGCTCTTCATTATGCATATGCTCTCTTTTAACAAATGCAGACTTGGTATTAACTGCACTCCTATAGATATTCCTAATCTCATGCTTATTATGAGAATTCTTTTAAGGTCCTAGCACGTTTTCTACTTTTGTACTCTCTTTAGTGAATTTAGATAAATAATAAATATTAATGTCATTTCCAATGTCTTGTTTCATGTTTTAATACGTCTAATATATGATTGTCCTTAATGATCACATTTTTGGAAGTCTTACTGCTATATAATTCACTTTTCATTTGATTCATGCATGCATCTAACTACTTTTGAACTTCCTTGAGTTCGAAAGATAATTTCTTCCTTTTTGTACTCATGATTTCTAATTTTTTTACTAGTTTAACATATACAAAATCATTATTACTATCACACAAATTAGAGTTGGATGTTACTGTAGTATCTTCCTTAGAGACATATGTGAGCTATCTCTCTTTCTAGATACTCATTTTCATATTCACTTATGTGGTCTTAAGTTTAGGTTTTGACTGTTTTTTCTTGGTTTTATCCTTTTTCTCCTTTTTATTATTTTTTATATTTGTCATTATCTTTAAGGGGAGGATATTGCGACTTAAGTGGCCTAATTTTTACATCAGAATAGATAATATAAGAGAATTTATAATTTGAATTACTTTTACCTTACTTAAAGTCCTTTCTTTTATAGAAATTATTTCTCTTCAGAAACTTCTTAAAATTTTCTAGTGATGAAGGTAAGGTTTTCATTATCACTTCTACATGTAGATGTCTCTTCTTCACTTGATTCCTCCTTTGAGACTTTGAATGCTAGGTCCTTTTTCTTCTGAGGCATTTGTTTTTCTCGCCTCTTGAACTGCCATTTCATTTGTGAGAAGAGATCTAATGGTATTATTGTCAAATCTTTGGCTTCTTGTATAATCATCACTTTAGCTTTCCATGTTCCTAAAAATGACGTAAGCAACTTTCTTATTATTTCAATATTAGTATAAGTCTTTTCAAGATCTTTGAGAACATTAATAATATCAATGAACCTTGTGTATATACTATAACTGTTTTCATCATTCTTTATTTAAAATAACTTATATTGGTGGATTAACATATTCACTTTGCTCTCCTTAATTTGATTTGTTTCCTCATACATAATTTCTAATGTATGCCAAATTTTGTGAGCTGTTTCATACAACTCTATTATTCAAGAAAAGTAATCTTTTTATTTTAAGGACCTCGTTCTTCCTTTAGTATGGGGCCTTTTTTATTATCAACAATTTGTAGGTATAAATGGTTCATTTGAAAGTATTTACCATAGTTGTACACTTTTGGCCATTAAGAAAAATATCATTATGTTTTTTTTCTAATAGGGATAGTCATTTACATCAAAGAAGGGGCTCTACTAATGTTTAGTCTCTCTTGGTTGAACTATGATCATGATGCTTTTAAATATTTCATTATGATCTTTGATAAATGATTTTGTTTGAAATGTTAACATCATAGACTTGTTCTAATACTACTTATTAGTCTTTAATGGCACCTTAAAAGGCATAAATTCAATAAATTTTAAATAAAATATTTATTAACTTGGTATGTTACTTAGCACAATTTACAAAAGATGAAAATATGATATAAATAATAAATATCAATAACATACTTAAGTAATAATATACAAAAAGGTAAGGGAAAAGAAATGTAAACCGATTTATAATGGTCTACAAATAACTTTTACTTACATCTACCCTAATACTCTTTAAAATTCCTCTTTAACTCTTCTTTTAAGGTGAAGAATGAAATTTATATAATCTTTTCTTAGTAAAAAAAACTTTTGCAATCTTCCTTGTTAATGAAAAGGACGCTAATGCCACTTAGAACACCTCTAATTATAATATAAAACACCTTAACAAAAGCTTACAACTTAAATTCTCTCACTTTTTCATTTTTCATAAAACAATAAAGACTATTTCACTCAAATATGAGATAATAAATGATCAAACGCTTTAATTATGGCTACGTCTTGTTCTTATATAACATCTCATCAAAATAATAAGCTTATTAGTAGTATTTATATTTTTTATCATTAAAATATGGGTTAGAATCTCCCTTAGTTTAACATATTAAATATTATAAAATAAAAAATATTTAAGATTTTCTCAAAGTTCACCATATTTTAGATAGTTTACGTTGAAAGCTACTAGCCCAATCTTCTTATTGTATTACCACTATGATATGTTATATTTACGGGAAAATTATAAGACTCTTGAAATTTTGTAAATTTTGAAATACTAGTATAAAATTTTAAAACTAGTAATAAAATGTTACAACTTTTATTTGTTTTGTAAAAAAATTAATTGTTAACCCTACAATTAACAGTGTTAACATGACAACTAACGCCATGGTAGATTAAATGTAAAATAAAAATCTAAGAACCAATAATATAAAACATTAAGCCGAGATAAAAGACCGAAAAACTAACCACACCAGTGATGTGAGATTTGTACCGTACCGGTCGGATAACGGTACCGAAAATCTAACCTCAGTATTGGCCAAAAATATCAGCCAGTTCCGGGGTTTTCCGTTGGGTACCGGCCGGTACCCAACATACCAGAAAATACCGGGCGATTTCGAAAAATTAAAAAAATTGGAGGACCAT
>JANZXV010000008.1:14138814-14155808 GCA_027576455.1 Erythroxylum roigii | reverse complement strand
GCATGTGGGAGACTGAGGACGCCAGCTCCAACCATGGCAGTGACATTGTGGAAAGCTGAATGCCACCATTTTGCTTTCCTAGAAGAAGTAATAGGTAGCCACTCATCAATTGCATTGTGCCTCGCCAATGCTTCACCATCAATCGACTGCTTATCGTACAACAAGTCGCTGTTAGTTTTTGTAAAGCCCACAAAATAAAAACAGCCGAGCGCATAAACTATTAAACATGTATAAAAGGCTAGCGGCTGGAAAATGATGAGAACTCCAACGAAGTTAGCTCTTCTTCTTCGTCTTTCTCTCCATTTTCCAGCTAGTAAGTATGCCTAAATGCACCATTCTTTCTCTTGCATGTGACATTTCTCTCATAGGTTTCTTCATTGTCTTTGTTTTGCAACAAATAGGGAGGAAATTGTGGAGGTTAACAACCCCAAAATCTGTTAACACATAGACAAATTTCCAGCAACTTATGTCTTTTTTGGTGACTTTTGATGATCCTATACTAGTTTATAGTTGGATTGCATGTTGCACTTGTTTAAGAAAGAGATAAGAAAATGGAGAAAAAGTGGACGGAAAATGAGGAAAGAAGAGGAGATAAAAGAGGAGGCGAGAGTACAATTTTGGAAATTTTAAGTTGCATTAAAGGGTAAAATAGGAAATGCAAATAGTTAAGGGTAAATTTAGAATTTAGTTCCAAGATGGGTATTTTTGGAATTAATTGAATAAATGAGGGTAAAGTAGAACTTTTAATTAGTTAGGGATATTTTAGTAATTATGATAGTTAGGTTAATAAGGATATTATTTTATAATTAAAATAAAGTGAAAAAAAGAATAATGTTGGATTATTAAGTGTATTTGAGTTTTTTTTTTAAATTAGTCTGATAGAATTTTTATAATGTCTAAGTTCGAAGGTCCGATTAAGGAGTAAATTGGACTATTAATTAGTTGAGCCCAAAATCGAGATAAGGATAATCTTGTACTGTAATCCTATAATACTATTTTGTTATTAATAAATTATTTCATAGTGAATCATATTTTTGAATTAGTCATTAATTAAATTAGTGACTAATAGTTACATACATGAATTATAAGGTATTTCGTGTTTATATTTTTTTAAAATGATTTTTTCTGAAAAAGAAAACATATTATAAAAGTAACTTTACCGATTGTTTCAAAGCTTAGAATATTCGTGTTTATATATTGTTATGTATATTGAGGCGTATCAAATGTTAATTCGGCGAAAATGTATTATTAAATAGAGACTAACTAATAATAAGTTTGAAATAAATGGTGAAAATCGAAAATCTGTGTCTTACATAAGATAAGCTACATTTGATGGTCTTAAATTGATAGGTTGTGTTTCTATCCGTGGAGTAAGTACCGAGGCATCTTGAATCCTGATAATGTCCTGTACCGATAGCTAGGTACTAGAGTAATATTCGGATATCCTAAGTTTTGGAGATATCTTGTGTCAATGGCTAAGTACTGAAGTAATACCGGAGTATCAAGTGAGATTGACAAATTGAAGTACCCTGTGCCGATATTTATATATCTAATTATATTTCCACATGATGAGAGTTTATGATGAGTAGAGATGAGCCGACAGCCCATTGAATATAAGCTTACCAATTAAGTTAATTATTGGATAAAACATAAATGACAGTTATAAATTAATATTTTGTGTTAGGTAAAATTTTGAGAAGTTTTGTGTTAGGTAATATTTTAATATTAAAAATTTTCATAAATTTAAAAAAATAATATTAAGAACTAAAATCTTGAATAATTCCAAAGATTTTAGTTATTAAGTTTTCAGTTTTCGCTTTTATCTATTTCTTAGCCAAAAATACAAACAAGAGACGAAGGCAGATACAACTGGAACATGGAAAGAAACAAATCAATACAAAACAAAAAAAACATATATAAAGTTATAAACAGATATATCAGAGAGAGAAAGATACTAACAATTTGGTGACCGTTGGGCTGATCCGTTTGAGAAACCATGTTTGGTACTCAGAAGCTGCTCGGAAGCTGCAGAGAGACAAAGGAAAGAAGAAGAAGAAGATGGAGAAAAGAACGAGTCGTGAAGTTGTGTTTGGAGTGTCTTAACTACTTATATTTATAATGTGTGTTTGGTTGACTTTTCTCTGCAGCGCCAGCTTCCTCCGGTTCTTTGAATCTTCTAAGGACGTTAAGATTCTCGGTTGGAGGAGGTCTTAAATTAAATTGCCGTTGAATGTGTAAGAATACGACGAATGCACTCGTCATTGAAGGCGGCCGGTGTGATATGGTGCTTGGAGTTTAGTGGTTAGCAACGCTGGATTATGTTCTGTGCAATTTCAAGGAACGCACAATGTTGTTTCACTGGAAAGCTCGGGCTACTCTAGGACCTCAATGGAGTACCATATGTACAACAATGACCGTTGGCGGACCAAACAAACACCTGAGAGGAAATTTAAAAACTCCTTGCAGATTTCACTGAAGTGTTTCAGAAATCAGAACATTGCCTACAAAATTAATATTTTAAAAATTGAACTGAACATTAAACCAATTAAACGAAAATTTTAAGGTTTAAAAAGTTAATCAATATTAGACCATATTAATAACTAATAAATAATAAATAAATATTATTTATTCTTACTATAATACCTAACAACTGTTAATAATCAATCATGAAGGTGCGTACTGTAGTATTTGAAAATAATCAAATGGTTAAGTTAAAACACAGAGTTGGCATGTCTAGAGTGTTGGAAGCAGAACGGGAATGTCTGCACTGGTCTAATAATATTGGAGTAGATGCCACCAACCTACTTGGCAAATTGGCAACTAGTGTGATAGTTTACCTTTAAATCTGAGAGACCAACTTCTATTTGAAGATAAGAGCCAACAAATATATAAAAAGAAAGAAGTTAAAAATGGTCAGGCCGCCCATGTGGGTTCCTGTTCCATTTTAGCTTACCCCGTGGTTTGATCCCAGTCTGGCGAGATTTTGTCCTGGGGACTTCATTAATAATACTATAATTAATAAGGAAGGCCAGGCCAGGGTCGACTAGCCGTAAAGAGGTGACTGAATCTTTCTGTACTCGTTTGTACCATTGACGTAACATTTCACGTGTCAGTGCGGAAAAGACAACACGTTGCTTGTTGGAACCAATAGAGAGTCAAATTTAATAGTGCAAGTGGGCCGGGTGAGTCATACTTAATAGTAGAATTAAGTGTTTGCTGTCTGTTTCCCTGACGTTCAGTCCATTTCTTCCACTTTCTGCCTCCAATTGAGGTGAACTTTTGATAACGATGATCAAGTATTTGCTTTTACTGAGTAATGATAGTAAAGTTGGTTTGAGGGTTGTGGAGGGACTCGCAATTTCAGAGAAGGAAACGATGAGAAGAGAAGATGACCGGCTTTCACTGGTTCACCGAGAAAGTCTTTAGTAAAATTTCTTACGATGGTAATAATCTGAAAAAGAGTGGAAACCATTTTTATTGTATATTTCAATCACTATTTACAGACTACTCTTATAGTATTACATCTCCTCTAACTATGGCAATAATCGTACAATAATTCCATTTAATTGTAGAAATATTCTCTGCTGATTTAACTCCTGATTTGTAGTGATTTGGTTTGACTGTGGAAGCTTCTAACACTCCCCCTCAAGTTGAGTAGTGGGATCACCAATACCCAACTTGCACAACACAGAGTTGAATATCCGTCCTGTTACTGCTTTCGTGAGAATATCCGCCAACTGATCTTCTGATCTAACAAATGGAAGCTCAACCACCCCATCTTCAATCTTTTCCTTTATGAAGTGTCTGTCTACTTCCACATGTTTAGTCCTATCATGTTGCACAGGATTCTCGGAAATACTGATTGCTGCCTTATTGTCACATCTGAGCTGACATGGAAGTCGTGGTGCAAATCCGATCTCAGTCATTAACTTTCTTACCCACAAAATCTCTGCTAGCCCTTTTGCAACTCCTCGGAATTCGGCTTCAGCACTAGATAGTGCTACCACCTTCTGTTTCTTGCTTCTCCAAGTCACCAAGTTTCCACCAACTAATGTAAAATATCCTGAAGTTGATCTTCTATCAACAGGATTGCCCGCCCAGTCTGCATCAGTGTAAGCTTCAATATCCAAATGATCATTCTTCTTGAACAGAATCCCTCTTCCTGGTGTTCCCTTTAAGTATCGTATTATTCTCATCACTGCCTCCATATGGTCTTCCTGTGGTTGGTGCATGAATTGACTCACAACTCCAACGGCATAGGCTATGTCAGGTCTAGTGTGTGACAGATAGATTAGCTTTCCAACTAGCCTCTGATATCGTTCTCTGTCTGCTAACTGTGAACCTTCCACTATCTGAAGTCCATGGTTCACTATCATCGGAGTTTCAGAAGGCTTACAATCCATCATCCCAGTTTCAGCAAGTAGGTCCAGAATATACTTCCTTTGAGATATAAAGATCCCTTTGTTTGATCTCAGGACCTCAATACCAAGAAAGTACTTAAGCCCGCCCAAGTCTTTCATTTCAAACTCTGTGAATAGCTTCTTCCGAAGGCACGCAATTTCTTCGGTATCATTTCCTGTTATTATCATGTCATCCACATATATTATCAAACATGTTATCAGTTCTCCTCGTCTTTTGAAAAACAAAGTGTGATCGGAATTGCTTTGTCTGTATCCGTACCGCTTTATTGCCACTGTAAATCTCCCAAACCATGCTCGTGGAGATTGTTTAAGTCCATATAGTGATTTCTTGAGCCGACATACTTCATTCCTCCGAAACTCATCAGAGAAACCAGGAGGAGCTTCCATGTATACTTCCTCCTTAAGGTCTCCATGAAGGAAGGCGTTCTTTACGTCAAATTGATGAAGCGGCCAATCTTTATTTGCTGCCACAGAGAGCAGGACCCTGATTGTATCCATTTTTGCCACTGGTGAGAACGTTTCGGAGTAATCGATGCCATAGGTCTGCATATATCCTTTTGCTACCAAGCGAGCCTTGTACCTTTCTACAGTTCCATCAGCTTTATGCTTTATTGTGTAGACCCATTTGCAGCCTACTGGTCGTTTTCCTGGTGGAAGTTGACACTTCTCCCAAGTTCCATTCTTCGCCAGTGCATCCATTTCTACCTTCATTGCTTGCCACCATTCTTCCTTCTGTCGTGCCTCATGTACTGTTCTCAGGATTTCTTCCAAAAATAATGTTGTGTAAAACACCTTTGCTGCATCTGAGATACTCCCCCTGACCATATTTCCCACTGGATATCTTGAGGATCGAGGCACATGTTCTGGAGAATACCGTTTAGGAGGTATTCCTCTAGTACTCCTTGAAGGTAGGACATATCCTACGGTTTCTTCGCCAATTAATTCAGGAACCACACTGTCATGATTAGCAGCATCATCATCTAAAGCGGAAGCTAATGGAGTTTGTGATTCACTTACCTCTTGTTGGACATTCACTGAGGGAGCATCACTGGATGAGGTATCTGGTTCGGTAGTCTGTTCCATGTTTTCCAAGGCAGGCTCGGTGGTTCCACTTGTGTGCTCTGTTGGGACAACATCTGACAGAATCGTGCTTTGTAACCAACGTAGTGGATCACTACTAATCTCCCCCTGACCACTAGGTTGGTGACTATAGTAATACTCAGACTCGAGGAAGTCACAGTCCAAAGTGACATGGATGTGACGGGTGACTGGGTTGTAACAGCGATGCCCCTTTTGATGAATAACGTAACCCACAAAGATACATTTAATGGCACAAGGGTCAAGTTTTGAGCATTCTGTTTTTGGGATGTGAACAAAGACAGAGCATCCAAAGACGAGTGGTGGTAAGGTGAAAGTGGAGGGAACTGTAACCTGGGTGGCTAGAGCTTGTAAGGGTGTTTTGTGGTTAAGGATTTGCGTAGATAATCGATTGAGCAGGTAGGCTGTAGTGGCCACTGCTTCTGGCCAGAAGGATTTAGGAACATTCGATTCAAGCATCACAGCTCGGGTCATTTCAAGAAGGATGCGATTCTTACGTTTCGCAACCCCATTCTGTTGAGGTGTATTTGGGCAGGTAGTTTGGTGGATCAGGCCATGTTGCTGAAAGAAATTTTTCATGGATTGGTTAACATATTCTCCCCCATTATCTGAGCGTAAAATCTGGATTTTTTTATTGAACTGGGTTTGAATCATGTTAAAAAAGGCAACAAATTTATCATGCACCTCAGATTTATGTTTCAAAAAATAAACCCAAGTCATACGAGAGTAATCATCCACAAATAACATAAAATATTAGAATCGACTATGATTGTAGTGCGGGGCAAGCCCCCACACATCTGAATGTATCAATGAGAAAACAGAGTCCACTCGACTGTTATTAGGCCGAAAAGGCACTCGATGATTTTTTGCCAAAATGCAAGTTTCACAAGTCATACGAGCATTATTACTTTTAAATAATGCAGGAAATAAGAATCGGAGATAACTAAAGGATGGGTGACCTAGACGTCGGTGCCATAGCCAGATCTGCCTATCAGTCGTCCCGTGAGCCAACATGACTGTACGCTGGTGAGCCACCTCGTCAACATAGTAGAGGCCACCGCGCTCAGTACCACGTCCAATTATCTCCTGA
Source organism: Erythroxylum roigii (assembly GCA_027576455.1). Lineage (NCBI taxonomy): Eukaryota > Viridiplantae > Streptophyta > Magnoliopsida > Malpighiales > Erythroxylaceae > Erythroxylum > Erythroxylum roigii. Next base: position 14,149,199 of record JANZXV010000008.1, on the reverse strand, counting down.
GTATGAATGTCCTGCAAAAGGCAAAATTTTGGATACATTAAAACCACAGAATTTAGTTATTTGGTGACATGACTCAAAGATAATAGCTTGCACGATAATGATGGAACATAGAGGTAGTTGGACAATTTTAATTTCGTAGATATTGCAATAGATCCGGCCCCTTTGACTTCTGATAACCCCCCGTTGGTAGTTTGAATATAGGTTTTATTGGATACTGTTGGAACAATAATATCTGAAAGGTCGTGGGTCATGGTGTCTGTAACACCACAGTCAAAAATCCACTTGGTGGTTTTTTTTCCGATTTGGGTTCATTGTAAAGGCCTTAGATATTTTCGGCCACCCAGTTTGGTTTAAAGTGTAGGTTGCTGGGATACTCGCTTGTAATTTTTCAAAGCTGCAGGTGTTAGATTTCTCATCACATAAATCATCTATACTCAAATCATGATCACCGAAACACTTTGGTTTAAAAAACCTAGGGTTAAAACATGAAGGGTTTGGGAGAAATTTCCCAAACCCTTTACCTCTTTGTTCCGCCTCATTAGGGTTCGTTTTTGTTCCATTCGCAATTGCCGCAAAACCTTTTTGACCTCCACCGCCTCCTTCGCTCTCTGCTTCATAGCTACCACCGCTACTATTGGCGACCTCCGGGATGCCCACGACAGCGGCAGCTTTGCTGCTGATGGTGCGATTTCCAGTAGGTTGTTTGTGGTTATCCTCCCACCATTCTGGGTAACCCATGATTTTGAAGCAATTCTCTATAGTGTGTTTGTGCATACCATAATGGGTGCAAAAAAGCTTTGATTTATCCTCCCGTGGTGATGATCTTCACTGTTTTCTAGTGGATCCTGAACGCTCCTTTGTCATTTGATTTGCTGGTTCTGATTTGGGCTTTCCTTCTGGTGTTCTTACGATTAACCTTGCACCAATCCCTGATGATGAAGAATCCTACTGGTTGCCGGCTTCATGATTTGAAGCCTGGCGGCCTCTCTCCTCATGGTGGCGTAGGCGGATTCCACTGAGGGGAGAGGATTTTTCTTTAAAATGTCTCTGCGAATGGCATCAAACTTCCCATCAATCCTAGCGAGAAATTGAAAGAGCCTGTGTTCCTGTATGATTCTGTTGTAGATTATAATGTCTGCAGTGCAACCCATTGGGTTTGGTTGCCTTCGATCGATGCTACGCCATAAGCCTTGCATAGTGTTCCGGAACTGCTCCAATGTATTGCCTCCTTGTTGCTGTTTATTAGCCTGCATATACAGGTCAAATATCTATAAAAGCATCTACTCCACTGCCATATGTAATGGCCAGCTCGTCCCACAATTCCTTCGCTGAAGGATATTCTGCCATATTGTTAACCAAGTTTGGTTCTATATTCTGAATGATCCAGGAGAAGACATTCAGATCAGATTGCTCCCATCTCAAGAATCCTGGATCATTTCTTGGTGGTGCAGGTGGTTCTCCAGTGATGTGTTGCGTTCTGCCTCTACCCCAATGGCAGCTCTCATCAGACGTGCCCATAATGGGTAGTTGTCTCCGTCCAGTTTAAGCCCAATTGTCAGGTTGTCTGAATTGGATTGGCTTGGTTGATTACTGAGACTGTTTCTCAGCAAGTTTGAAATATGGATTGTTATGTCATCAGGAACTGTTTGGTTTGTAGGACCTGTTTGATTGTTTTGGTTGGTTTGATTACTAGAAGAGCCCTCTGACATTGTTTCTAGTTTGCAGGTTTCGAAGGAAGGGGTTTGGAAAGAAAACGGTGTATGGCTTCAAACTGCTAAGGATATGGTAGATGATGAGCAATTGAACAATAGGTCTAAGACCATAACTCTGCTCTGATACCATCTTACGATGGTTATAGTCTGAAAAGGCTGGAAATCATTTCCATTTTTTTATATCTCAATCACTGCTTACAATCCCTACTCTTATAGTATTACGTCTCCTCTAACTATGGTAATAATCGTACAATAATTACATTTAATTGTGGAAGTATTCTCTGCTGATTTAACTCCTAATTTGCAGTGATTTGGTTTGACTGTGGAAGCTTTTAACAGAACATCATACTATGAATTAATCTATAAGAAGAAAAAGCACTAGTTTGATGAGGAATCTTGATAGTGATTAGGTTAGTTATATTGATGATGAAAGAAGTACTTTTGGCCTTTTTTTAATAGTTATTTACTTGGCATTCAAACAACCAAGAAGTTGTTGCTCAATCCTCTCCTAAAGTTAGTATATTATAGCTAATAGTTTCAAATCAATGCATATGATTGAGGAAGTTGTTAATTGATCTTGGAATGAAACAAGAGGGTGGTACTTCTATTAACATTGAAAATGGGTTAATTATAACTATTGAAAAAAATTATGTTCAACATGGGAGAACCAGACATATTACAGTTAAGTTTCATGTTATTAGAGAAGTTGAAAAGGAGGTGAACTAAAACTTAAGCATTGTTCTTAAAAGGAGCAAGTGGGTCATAATGATTAGAGGTTGAGCTAGAGATAAATTCATTTATATGAAGTTCAAACTTAGTATTTTTAAGAAATACATGAAGAAAGTGTGTTTCTGATGCATTTATGTGAAACATAAAAGTCGTCATTACATTAAGTTCACTTCAACTTGGTTTTTTGATAAATTCCAAATAAGAACACGGGCACAGACACACTTGTGTCCTAGACCGTGTTAGGCATTTATTGAAGCTTCATCTGAAGATTTGACGATGCAGATTTTTGAATAGCAGAAGATTGGAAGATATCAGACTCCTCGGTAGCAGACTCTTTGGCACTAGACGATTATACTTTTTAATCATTCTACTCAACGGTACAAGTCGGTCGGAAGAAAGCAAACAGTTCAACGATGGCTCGGTCTTGTGAGTTTTCCCCTATTGAAGTTGGAGTCCTTAGTACTATCTAACTCTTTTTGGGTCTTTGTGTAAAAGAGTACTCTTTTATAATGGAACTTGTTTGTTAGCTTTTGGTTATCAAAAGGAAGCTGTTTAGGGTTTTATCCCTTCCAAGCTTTCTAAAATCAAGTAAAAGAAGGAACTATAAATCTAGACCTTTAGTTAAGATCAATCCTAGAATATAAAGATTCGAATAGGCGAAGGTACTCGAGCAAGCGAGAAAGGTGGTTGGCATTGTCACTGGTCTTTTTTGTTCCTTTCTTTTTGGTCTCACTTGGGACGATCTCATTTTAATCACTCTTGCGCGTATGTTAAGCATTCATTTTGCGCATTATTCTATCTTTCTAGACCATTCGTTTGAGTTTTGAGCGGATCGTCATGTGTTCTATGGACGATTAGTTAGATGGGACGGGGGAATCAAGCTTTTCAAATTGGATATCCCTGACTCCTTAAAAAATGCCCCGTACTAGTCTTTTGCGAAAGCTGGAATCCTTGGTGAAGTCAGCTGATGATTCTTCTTTTATAAAACGAAGTTCCCAAGGCTACGCCTCTTTTTATTTGCAAGGTAGGTAAAAGATCTTGCTTTTAACCCTCCTTCAAGAGGGCTATAGTTTAATCGTTAGATGAATGTCCCGATATTGAAAATGTTTCATGGGCAGAGCTGTCATCTCTATCTGAACAAACAAATCTCCTTTCCTTGCATTGCCCGGCATAAATCGTATGGTATACTTTAGGTGGATATAGCACCATTAAGTCATGCATTTAGCAACTTTGGACCACAAAGTTGATAGATGAATTGAAACTCTACTGACCACCAATGAGATAAATCTCGGTGGTTCTGACCTAACCCTCTAGCCCAAAAGGATTAAGACAAAGAAAGGGGGAATCTCCTACTTACTTAGGCTACAAGTAGTCTACATCATAGACCAAGCAAATCCTTGAAGAAAAAAAATGTGTTAAGGAAGATGTAAGGTGTTGCATGTGAGGATGAACGGGAAAGGAAGGGCAGAAGACCTGCTGAGGGATTCTAGCTTAATAGCTCCAAAAGGAGAATTGGGATTCTAAGGTTCCCCACCTATATAGCACGGACACGGCAAAATGGAAATGGAGCCGTGTTCGTGTCGGACACCCACTGACATACGCTGGACATAGGTCGGACACGTCTGGAGACCGCCCAGATGTTGCTTAATAGAATATATGCTCTATAGAATATATGTTCCCTGTTTTTTTGGAGGGGCTTATAAAGTATCAAATATGTATGAACTATCAAGATGTTGAAAGTCTTGAAATACATCAATCAATATATATCATATTATGAATTCTGATTTTTTTTTCCTAATTTTAAATTTTATAGTATATATATATGTCGTATCCATGTCCACCAGATTTTATAAGTTGGTGTGTCCTTGTGTCTGTGTCCGTGTCATGTCCTGTATCTGTGTCCGTGTCTGTGCTTCTTAATTCCCGGTCAAGGGCAAACCATATTCATACTTTCTTCCAAACCTCCAACCATATGCTATCGCTGACGTTCTTCTTCCTCTAGCCGCCCGATAGGCCAATAAAAGCCTTTCATCCACAACATCTAACTGAGCTAACCTGTTTTAGCCTCCCAGATCCACTCATTGCCTTAAGCACCTAAGGAAAGCATATTACGTGCGCTTCTTTCGATGAGTTGATTTACCTACTTACAATGTAATAAGAAAAAGTGCAATAAAATGAAATAGAAATCACTCTCCCTCTTAGCGCTATTATTCTTTCCTACCCTTGAAAGATATAGATTTATATTACCAAATAGCTTGATCGGTTGAATGATACGCCTATATTGATCATGGCATAAACCATGCCTAGATACACGAAAATAGGTTTTCCTGCAAAAGTCGAAATGATATGACTTATGATATCGGAACCAGGCAGAATGGAAATATACAACTCTGGACGACCGAAGAATCAAAAGAGATGCTGGTATAATATGGGGTCTCCCCCTCCAGCGGGGGTCAAAAATAGTTATATTAAAGTTTCGATTGGTTAATAACATGATAATTGCCCCTGCCAGTACCCGAAGTGATAATAAAAGTAAGAGAGCTGTCACTAGAACAGACCACAACTCCATCTTATGACATGGTCTTTGAGTTGACCGTGTATGATACTGTGTACTCTCTTCATACTTTCAGAGAAAAATACTCTTTATAACATAGCCATGCGTCAAGTCGTATTTGCTAAGCATGTCCAAGATTTAATGCTAGTGTAGCAACTAGCAAGCCTTCGCATAACTTCATGCTTTCAGAGAAGAGCTCGTCTTAATACACGACTGTGTTCCTAATTGAGTTAGAATCAAATATGACGTTAATTGAGTTTCTAATATTGTAATAATTAGTTTATCTTATTCTGCTTCAAATTTTCTTATCTTTTTATTTATAATTTTTGGAATGTTTTCACATTATGACATGTATTTAATTTATCTTCTGAACATACTTTTTTGAATACAACGAAAAAGTAAGAAGCAATTCTTTTCGGGAGCTACCAAATGAGGCTGTGATGAGATTGATCGGGCCGATGGTACCAGACCACTGATTGCATAAATACTACCACGTTTTCCAAGTTGACCGGAAACCAAAAATTTCGATAGTACCAAAATGCAAATTAGCTAAATGCATGGGTTTTTCCCCTTTTTTTCCTCATCCTATAGCTGTTCTGTTTCTACTTGTATCATTATGTAAAAACATTAAAATGAAAATTTCATTATTTTTTATAAAATTTTTCTTCGAATTCCTTTAGGATCTAGAGAAGAAAAACCATGAGCGACAATCATTCTGATCAAGTGAAATTTGGAATGAATAGTTAATGAAAATAGGATCAGTTCAACTCAAACTTGATACATTCTCTTTTGGTCTTAATAACTCATCATTGTTGGGTAAAAGAGAAAAACTTCGTTCCACGGTGAATTCTATAATGCCAACAATTAACAAGATGATCCACATGAATTTTCTGGTAGAGGATGCGACTACGTTGTTTATGTTTCAAAAGGAAGATGTTGGATATAGGTGAACCACAGTGATTACGAAGACCGAAAGAAAGAAAACTTGAACAAAGGGGGTTATCAATCACTAACAGCATACCAACAGAAGGTGGCCGCTGTAACAGACTTGCTGATCTGAAAGCAAATGAGAGATGTACAAAGACTAACATCTTCATACAGGGTTATGTTTGACGATGTTTAACTTCAGATGTATTATCTGGGTTCATCTCCTTGCAGGGTTTCCACTACGAGTTGGTATCTCGTATCCACTTCCAGTTCCAGCACGTGTAGGCGGTGTTGCAGACCCATACGGCACACTGTTTGCAGGGGCCACTTGGCCATGCGATCCAGTTGGCCCTCTTGACATTGCATCATGACTGGGCGCTCTTTGCACCTCATAACCTGGTCCTCTTTGAGCCAGGTAGTTCTGCCCTCTGTGAATGTCATAACCATGCATTCTCTGTGGATCATAGCCAGGCATTCTCTGCGTATCATAGACAGGTCCTCCATAGCTTGGTCCTCTTTGAGCATCTTGACTAAGTCCTCTTGGTGCATTATAACCCGATCCTTTTGGTGCGTCGTAAACTGGACCTTTTGTGGGTGCAGTACTCGATTGAGCTCCAACATAAGCTGAAGTGCTGTTAACAGCACTGACACTAGTAGCTGCTGTAACATTTCTAGAAGCAGCAGCAGGGTTTGCAGGAATGGTGGCATGCACCTGTTACACAAGACTCCAAAACTTCTGATAAGTCTCTTTCAATTGCAAGAGCATCAAGAAATGCGATTCTTTAATGCACATCACATGCTTACAATACTTCCTGAAATACAGTCAAATGAGACCAACAAACTGGAGCTAGAATACATACTGTAGAATGATTTCAATGCACGAGGAAGATTACCAGATGAAACATGAATGCCTAACATAACATAGTAAGTTTACCATTGAGAACTGCTAATCAACAAAATAGAATATGTCCCATGTACAACTCCATTTGTCCAAATTCACAGTAGGAAATACATGACCACATTTGGGTTCCTTATTTCTCTTCCGAAAAGAGTGCACTATCTACCTAGAACTAAGCTTACTTAAAACGGAACCTCCATTCCCAAGAAAAGCATAATCAAGATAACACATCAGGATACTTCCCAACTTTGACATTTTGTAGAGTCTCCTTTCCTAAAATCCATCCAGGGCAAAACCAACCTAGGCTGGTGATTAGCATCTAATAAAATTTAGGATGACTTTTAAGCAATTATTAGAAATGTGGACATCCATTTGAGGACCAATATGCATATGTCCCTCCTATCTTTCAATCTTAAAAACAGGACTTAAAAGTAGATTCAGGATCAGTGTACAATTAAGACAATTAAGCGAGTCTCAGAGAAAATACATGCCAATAGCTCTCCAGATGAAATCAAAATTCTGAAAGCACAATGTTGTGGACGCATTCTTGGGGATTTTTATCGATTTATTAGATAGTTGTTTTATGGTTATTTCTTTATTAGGATAATAATATGGTAGGAATCCTATTATTGATAGGATAATAATAAGGTAGGATTTGGTAGGAATCCTATTATTGATAGGATAATAATAAGGTAGGATTTGGTAAGAATCCTATTATTGATAGGATAATAATAAGGTAGGATTATCGAAAATAGGAAACATGCTTAGAGTAGGAATTATATTATTGTAAGGAGACTTGCCTATTTCAAGGCAATCGGAATTAATAAAGAGCAAGTCAGAATTTATTCAAATAAGAGATCAGAGTTCTCTCTATCGCATTCTAAGGTATCAGCCTCCCTTTGAAGAGCTAAAATTCTATTCAAGATAGGTCGACAAAAAAATCACAACAAAGGGAAGAGAGTTGAGTTTGATTTTCCGATCAATTGCCCGATAACTCGATCCTACTCTCAGAAACATAACACACAACTATTCTAAGTTTGTAGAAGACATTTTCCTTTTCTTGCCCAAACTCAAAAGGACAAAAAGAGAGATATACATGAGCCCCTGAAGTTCGCTTAGTGTTTTATGAAATGGTAGAATAAAGATCAGAGTCAAGAAGCCAATTATTTTTATTCGTAATATCGGCATGCAGCAATAGTGTAAAGTATTTTATCAAATGAAAACAATAAATATCAATGGAAGAATTTTCTACAAGCACGCATATCAAATATTTAATGAGGTTAGCCATATTCACTTTTGAAGAATAAAACCAATGGGGCTAGGATATCAAAGATGAAAGTAAAACAGATCCATATTTGGAAGTTTGGCCCACCTGGCTTTGAGAAGTACCATAACTATCCTCATACAGATTTTGTCCCACAGGATGCCCAGTAACCTCATTCTCATTATTGCCAGAGGCAGCACCATAATGTCCACCTGGAAATGAAAGTAGAAGATGGACCTCAAAATCTGATGGAGGAAAAGAAGCAAAGGCCTAAGAAATTACCAGTTCTAATATCAACATTAGAAGTATTAGTCAATTCTGAACGAAGCTTTTCCACTTCCCTAGCCATCGTCATGTAGTTCTTCTCCATCGCCTGAAGTTGCTCAAGATGGTCATTAAATAACTTCTTCTCGTAGTCATATGAAATCCTGCATTGTTAAATGAATAAAAAGGCGGCAGATATGTGATACAGTGTAACAAAAATGCATAAAGAAAATATTTTGATAGGAATAGCACATACAAACGCACTGTTGATGAAGCAAACTACATATATATATATATGTACACAAAATAAACTTACGTGAAGAAATAGCACGAAAGAATTTAGTAGAAGGATTCCCAAATCCATTTTCAAGAACATTGTTCAGGTTAATTGTTACAGTGAGAAAATCTGTAAAGCATCGAGTAGAAAAGAAATTATCCAAAAGCAACAATTAGAAAAGGTACCTGCATTGCTGATATTCTTGTCTGAGACCATCAAGCTCTGACATCAGAGCAGGAATCTGCTGCACATCTGCATGGGCTCGGTGAAGATCTTGAGTCAACTGATGCATTTTAGTCATAAGCTCCTGTCTTGCTGCAACCAAGTTGTCAGCATCTGTCCGTGCTTGTTGCAATTCCAACCTTACAGGTTCAGCATCTTTCAATTCAGCTTCCATCTTGGCAATCTTATCCATAAGACCCCTCATTTGTTGTTCTCTTTCAGACTTTATAAGTCCTATATGAGCATGTAATATCTGCAACTCATGCTTTGCTGCAGCCAATTCCTGTCTCAATGTTCCGTGAGTAGCAGCGAGTCTCTGGTTCTCTGTTGCAATTCTTTGCATCTCCACATGTTGTGCAGCCAACTTCTGTTCCATAACCTCTGGGTGAGATAACATCTCAAAAGGAGGAAAGGGACCAGGTGGAGGGTGTACTCCTGGACCGAAAGTATCGGGATGTACTATACCAGTTCCTGGAGGTGGTCGTCTCAAATGAGGAGGCAGCATACGACCTTTACTTCCCATTTATGGTAGCTAATTTTATCCTGTAGAGAAGAACAAATTGATCAGTGTAAGAAGATATATAAATAAATAAACCTCAGAAGGAAACTACAAATTGGAACAACATAGATCCTCAACTATGTTCACCTAATTGAGACAAGACAAGTCAAGCCAATAACAACTCTAATTTCTGCTCCAATAGTTCCAATATCTTCAAGCAACACGCCAACCCAACCAAGAAAAACCAAAAAAACTGAAAAAGGGAAACCTCAAAAATAATCAAGGAAATTACTTTCCATGTTAATGAATAAGTTAATTACATTTAGCTGACAAGAATGTAAATTACTAATATACAGGTCTAAAGGACCAGTTAAGGGACATATTTAATCACGGTGAACTCATCACACAAGCAAGTTCACTAGCCTAAAAAATTTCAAAATAAATAAAATCGTAAGAGAACATTAACAACAGAGCCCCCGCATATATCCACGGACTGTCGCATGCGATTCCCATATTAAACAGTACCTAAATCTTGTGAGCAAAAATAGGTATCATCAAAGGCAGACTGAAAAAATACTGAAGAAAAGTAAAACTGAAACAAATTCCTTTTTGAAAATTGTGGATTGGGAAAGTCAGCAACTTTATATGTTCGGCCTATTAAACCTAGAGCTGAACTCAATGTAAATCAATTGATTAAGGGATGAATGCCAAAGAGGAGGAAGGCAGGAGCCGGCGGTTTTGGTGCTAACCTCAACGAAGGTGGCGACGGAGCAGACAGCAAAGAACGGCGAACGGACAGAGGAGGATAGAAAGAAATCGGAAGAAAGTGGGTGCACAGAATAATCGTCAGAGAGTTAGCTGCTTCCCTTAGCTTAGATTAGATCACATTAGGAGACCCTACGTCGCCGTTTTTTCAGTTTTATGTTTCTTTACTTGTGGTTTTCTTTTTTATTTAGTGGTAAAGTTTAAATCTTTATAGAGTTTTTTTTTTAATATATAATATAATCATACCGAAATAAAATCTAATAGAAAATATTAT
>JANZXV010000008.1:14068794-14091408 GCA_027576455.1 Erythroxylum roigii | reverse complement strand
TCATGATTTATGATTATGAATTATTTAATTGGAGAATTAAAGATAAATTAAAAGAAGTTTTAATTTATCCAATTCTAATTGTGAATTAGAATTATAATTTATAATCATTGTCAATTTATTAGGAATCTTATGGATCACACATAAAAGAGTAATTTGTGAAAGAAAAATCAATTTAATTAAGTTAGACTTAATTATAAATTTTGAGAAATTTTGGGGATCAAATATGAGATATTTAATTTTATTAAAATGAAATTAATTATAATTAAAATTAGATTTTGATTATAATTATAATTATAATTATAATTAAAGTGATTTAATTTTAATAAAAGACTGTTATGATTTTTTCTATTTAATAGGAAGAGCTTTTTGAAAGCTAGCACTTTTTGTCTTCTTCCTTTCAAACCAGTTTGAGAATTGCTTTATGTATACCATCAGAGGTTGGACACTTGAACAACTTGTAATTGATTAATCGGAAAAAGTTTCAAAGATTTTTCAACAGAAAGCAAACAAGGTACGATTTCTAAATCGTATTATGTTTTATTCAAGTTATTCAATTATTAAGATTCGCTCGGAATCTGTAAAAAAATTTATTTTCCATTACGCCCTTGATTTGATCACGGTCGGATTCCAATAATAAAATCCAGCTTCCAAAACTTTGTGCATACTATTTATGTTAAGAACACTTTATAAAACATTTTTCTACCAATTTTTCAATGTCCAACTATGGACCAAAAAAAGTGCAATTATTTATCCATAAAGAACCTAACTAGTTTGCTTGAACACTTAGTCACTCTTTATTGAAGCACCTTGATGGGAGGAGACACTAAGTGGGACCAGAAGGTGGGAGTTCTAGTGAAAGGAGCTAAGAACCTCAACTTGTCAAAAATGACTATACAACCATTTGGGGCTTCTAAATGGGTTAGAGAGAGATGCTCTACCTTCTCTCTAACTTTACCTCTGATTCTCATCCTAAGCCCCATTCATCTCTCCGGCTAACTCCTCCCTTGAACCTTTTTCTAAGGTCATCTCCGTCTTTTCCTCCCTTCTTTTCAACTTTCCCGCCTCTGACACCATGCCCGCTTTTTCACCCTCTCAGGTTGAGGATTTCTCGCCTCTACCTTCTGACCCAACTCCTCCTTCACAACCCCTGTAGCCTTCACCTTCTACTGCTGTCTCTAATCCTCTGAAGACATGGAAGCAAGTGGTAGGGGACACCATTGGCTCCACGCTATCTTATAAAACTCCATCTGAAATTAAAGGGAAGCTCACCGTCTGCCCAAATCTTGCTACACTACAAGACGGAGCTAATTCTTGGAAAACTACACTAGTTGGTTTCTTCTTTGACCAAAGACAGACTTTTCCTCTTGTTATACATTGGGCTAACAAATTATGGAAAAACAGAGGACTTGTTGACATCTTGGTCACAGAAGACAATCTTATCCTCTTCTCTTTCTTATCCACATCTATAGCTAACAAAATTATGGAAGAGGGTCCATGGCATTTCGGCAGTCAGCCACTCTTTCTGCAACTTTAGCAACCCGGCTTGAAATTGAAAACCATAAAAATCTAGAACCTCCCTGTCTGGATTAACTTCTATAACGTCCCTCTAAAGTATTGGACTACTTAAGGGCTCAACCAGTTAACTAGCTATATCAGACGACCTTTGTGCATGGACGAAAAACATGGTAACTAATAAGCGAATAGGTTATGCCCGTCTCTGTGTGAGTATTAAAGTTTTAAAAAAATTACTTAATGAAATGTCAATTATGAGACTTGGGGAGGGAAATCAACTATGGGAAGACAGCATTGCTATTTCTTATCATTGGATGCCTCCTGCAAAAGTTCAAATTGCTGTTTGGAAACCCACAGGTAGAATTTTCAAAACCGGTAACTATCATGAGTTGATGAATCAAGAGGATGAAGGTCAGTTAGCTAGCCATCAAAATAATAGTAGTTTGAATGTTTCTGAGACTTCTGATTGTGTTGAGGATAGAGTTACTTCTGTTGCAGTTCAAACAAAAACAACACTGACTAAGGACAAGGATACCTCCGATGTAGGCCTGAGCAATGGTTCTGTGCCTGATTCTAAAGTTATGGAAGCAATTACATGTAATACAACCCTTCCTTATTCTGAGAATGTCCCTATAGTTGCAGACTCTCAACACAAAGAGGTGTCGCGCGATAATGCTTCATCTCAGGATAGTATGGCTACGGCAGAGGGCATTCCAAGCTCAACTCCAGAATGTTCTAAGGACGAAGACAGTGGTAATTCCCATTCCCTCTCTACAAGAAAATCTCAACGAGGAAAAGGTAAAGGCCTCAAAACTACCCCTAAACCTATATGACTATCTTGGCATGGAATGTCAGAGGAATAAACTGTCCATCAAAATTGTTAGCCCTGAAGGATTTTGTTTGGCGAGAGAAACCTATTATACTTGGATTATTGGAAACAAAAATAAGGTTGGAGAATCTGAATAAGTTAAATGTTTTGGGTCCTCAATGGCGTGTTTGTTATAATCATACTCATCACGCTTATAGAAGGATCATCGTATGTTATAACTCAGAAGAGGTTAAAGTGGATCTCCTCGAAGCACCTGATCAGCTCATGCACTTTCACATTCTAATACTGCAGGGGAAAGTTGACCTGCATGTCTCTTTCATTTATGCAAGCAATTATGAATTTCAACGGCGAGATCTTTGGCGCACCCTCCGATAGATTAGTGCTACCATCACTAAACCATGGCTTGTTTATGGGGATTTCAATTCCACTCTTTATGCTGCTGAGGCTCAAGGTAATATTAGTCTCAAGTCTTCCTCAACAGACTTGTGGGAGTGTGTTGAACATGTAAGGTTAACCAACCTAAAATTCATTGGTCACTCCTTAACATGGTCAAACAAACAACAAGCTAGATGGTTCATCAGGAAAAAACTAGACAGAGCTCTTGTCAACGATCTATGGCTTCATCACTTTCCCGACAGCCTAGCTAATTTTATGGATCCTTTGTTTTCGGATCATACACCCATTCTTGTGTCGAAGTTGTCTTTTCCTGCTACTAGACATCACCCTTTCAGATTCAATAAGTTTCTGGTTCAGGATCCTGGTTTTGTTATTACTTGCAGGGCAGGAGTTCTATACAATATCAGAGGGACAAAACAATACTATTTTACACAGAAGTTAAAAGTTATTAAACAACAACTGAAACTTCCAAACTCTTCCAATGGGCCTACTACTAAAACTATCAACAAAACTTAGTTAGAGTTGACAAGAATTCAGTCCTTATTATCCTCTAACCTAGACATACAATCTCTTATTGATCAGGAGAAGCATGCCCTCTCAAATTACCTTCAGGCAATAAACAACCACTCCTCACTACTGCAACAGAGAGCTAGGGTGCATTGGCTAAAGGATGGAGATAGCTGCACCTAATTCTTTTTCCATTCCATTCTCGCCCGAAAGAATAGCAAAAAAATCTTTTCCATCTCTTCCCAAAATAGCTCTATCATCATGGACCTGCAAGAAATACAAGAAGAAGCATTCAGATTCTTTAGCTCTTCCCTTGGTACTAATGTATCTACTAATATCACAAGTGGCGACCTACAACATCTTAACTTGCACCAAATTTCTCCTACAGATTTTACTCTGTTAACCAAGCTAGTGGAAGACAAAGACAAAGAGATTGAGAAATGCGTTTTCAAAATTAATGGAAAGAAATCCCCAGGCCTTGATGGACTTAATGGCTACTTTTACCAACATTCTTGGAATATAATTGGTGGATTCGTCAAGGAGGCAATACATGAATTCTTCAGAAACGGTGTTCTACTTAAGGAACTCAATAAAACTTTTTTGTGTTTAATCCCTAAAGGGTCAAATCCTCGAAGCTATGTTGATTACCATCCCATTTCTTGTGCAAATTTCCTGTATAAAGTGATATCAAAAATTCTGGCAGATAGATTGAAACAAGTTCTTGCTCCTTTGATCAATGAAAATCAAAATGATTTCCTGTCGAAAAGGCATATTGGAGATAACATACTTATTGTTCAAGAATTGTTGAAGGGATACTCTACTACGACTTGTCCTCTGAATTGCACTATGAAGATTGACTCCTATAAAGCTTTTGACAGTATCAGTTGGAAATTCATTCGGTATATGTTGGATGCTTTTGGGTTTCCAACTCAGTTTATCACGTGGATCATTGAATGTATTACTTCAGCCTCCTTCTCGGTACTTATTAATGGTTCCCCTTCCCCTTATTTTAAGGCAGCTCGGGGTCTCAGGCAGGGAGATCCAATCTCCCCTTACCTCTTCATACTTGCTATGGAAGTCTTTAACGCCATCATAAAAAAGGAGACCACCTCGGACTCCAACTTCAAACACTATTCAAAGTGCAAGAAACTCGATCTCACTAATCTATGTTTTATCGATGACCTTCTTTTTTATAGGGCTAATATGGAATCTATTCGCTCTTTTATGCATGCTCTCAATGATTTCTAACAAGCTTCTAGGCTTCATCTTAATCTGCAAAAATGCCTTTTCCTCTTATCTAAAAGTGCAACCCACATGGAACACAGTATTGCAAAAGCAATTGGAATGAGACGACAAACTCGCCCTCTACTTTACCTTGGTCTTCTGGTGTCGACAAAGAGGCTAACTTTTTCAGAATGCCGCCCTCTCTTAGACAAGATACAAAGAAGAGTAAAGTCGTGGATGAACAAATCACTTTCATATTATGGTAAGCTTCAACTTATCAAATCTGTCCTAAATTCTTTACATGTGTACTGGAGCTCTCGTATGTTTTTATCTCAAAGTACCATCAAAGAAACTGAAAGAATCCTTAGATCTTTCCTCTGGAGTCATCCAAATGGTCACCCTGAAGCCGCAAAGGTAAAATGGGATGATATATGCTTTCCGAAACAAGAATGAGGACCAAACATTCTCTCCATTAAAGCTGCTAATTATTCTCTCATTCTCAAAATACTATGGTGGATATTGGAAGACAAGAAGAATTGTGGATAAAATAGCTACATATATATTTCCTTAAGGGGCATAGTATATGGGCCATCAAACCGAAAAATACCCACTCTTTTTTTCTCACTCAATTGCTGAAATTTAGAGATGCAGTTCATTATGAGAGCTCATATGTGATTAAGGATGGTCGCCTTGCCTCCTTATGGTTCGACAATTGGTCCACTAGGGGACCTATAATACAAACGTTGCATTTTCCACGAGCTACTTCTTCTTTTCCTTTAAAAACTTAGATGAATTCATTTATAGAAGGCCATGGTTGTAATTTTCCTAGAAGCCTAATCCAGTTTTAGCCTAACTATCCTCCCTCCCCACAGGAACCCAACATATTTTTCTGGAAAGATACTCCCATGGTGAAGCTTACCATCAGAGTTATTTATGATAATATACGCAGTCATCGCCACGCAGTCCGTTGGGCCACAAAGGTTTGGAATAAGCAATTATTGCCGAAAATATCTTTCATATACTGGTTAGCTATCCAGAACAAGTTGTCTACAGTGGACCGACTTCCATATACCTAACTGAATAATAACTATCCAATGTGTTCCCTACAAAGTGAATCTTGCAACCATCTATTTTTTGAATGTCCTTTTAACAAGGCAATATGGGATTATGTCACTGCTTCTTGCTATTGGATGAATCCATGGTCAACCATCTTAGAGATTCAACAATTCACCTCATTGTCTTGGGAGTTTGTATTTACAGGTTATGGCAGGAACGCAACCTCTGACGATTCAAGGATCAATCATCCACTAAAGAGTATTTGGTATCTCTAATTTTAGCAGAGATTCGGGAGATCATTATGAATAAGAAGCGACAACAAAGATTTAACTCATCTATACGCTCCTCTTTACGTATTTAAGGATTCGTTGGAAAACAACCCTTCTTAATGCATCTTCGAGTGGGGTTGAAAATGAATCAATGATCTGATCACATTGCAACATATCTTTCCAACCATTATTGAAGTTCCAATGATTTTGTGTTATGTTCCCTTATGCTATATTTTCCAATATGATTAGATAGGTTTCGTTGCTTTTGTTGAATCGGTCTATACTTAGAACTCTCTTATTTTTGTTTCTTATTTCATTCAATCAATTTTACTTTTTAGAAAAAACCCTCAACTTGTCAAAGGATCTAGTAGCATCACCCACCACCTAACCCCATATTCCCTTAAGGGAGGAGATCGTGGTATTATTAATCATACCAAGAGCTACCAACATTTAAAGTTACAGAAGGATGCAAAATGAAGAGGGTTTGACAGAGTTAGAGGGACCACATTTTGCCTAGATTTTCAAAACATAAGCTAAGGTGTTTTTACTACAAACTACAATCTTTTGGAAACATGATTCTTTTAAGTTGTTGCAAAAATGAAATCCCAATTTGATACAATGTAACATTAGTAGAGTCTAGGTCACCTAAATATCAAAAGTTAGGAAATTTGGGCATGAAGAAAGATATTCAAATTGCTTTGCAGGACTCCGGAGCTTAGTAACCCATGCTACTTTACTAAACTGGGCATAACTGTGAAATTGATGTTAAAATCATCTCCTTCGTACTCAATAACTGCAGCATGCATTTTAGTTAGTTAGTAACCATCTAATTAGTCACTCACTACGCCAAAACAAAGTGTTGCTTATTTCCAATTTGTTTAACAGCTCAGCTACACATATTTTCCTTTTCAGCTCTTCCAAGGAAAAGAAAACCGATAAGCCAAAACAAACACTATATCGCCCTTTCACTTTCACTAAAATTATCGAAATCTCCTCATTGAACTCCGGGATTTCTTCAAGATGATCATGAATGACCATTGGCGGCTGGGCGACCTCTCTTCCTCTTGCGCTGCGGCGGTTTCAGCGAAGACGCCCCATCAGTCGTGGAAGAAGAAAAGTTATGGTCGTGAGCGGAGTTAAAACTTTGAATGGAGGTAATGCAACACTCCTGCCAATTCAGCTCCTCCAGATCGGCAGTTACGTCCTCCACAGTCATGAAGGCGCAAGGCGAGATCTCGTTGTCCTGGAGTGTAGAGCGCGACGGATTCACCAACGCAATAGTCTCCAGGGCGTCGCTTATCGCTTTCTGTTATTAGGAAAAAACAAAAGACACGCAGACTGAGCAAGCGACAATGAATGTGTTTGGCTGCTGTTGAAAAATTAAAGATAGAGAGGATAGAATAGAAACCTTGGGAAGTTTATAGATTCTCTTAAAACCGTGCATGAAAATGATCTGAAACGCAGATTAATGAAATTGATGAAAAGGATGGATGAGTTATGAAGAAGAAGAAGAAGAAGATGAATAGATGTGTACCTGATTGAGGGAAGTGAGAGTGAGAGCAGAGGGATTGTGAGAGTGAAAGAAATTGAAGTAATCTTCTAGAGATAGAGTGAGACTCCCTTTCATGTTCCCTTCTGGTTTGCTTAATTACAAAAATCTCTTCTCCTCTTCTATGTATTTATATATTACCTACTACTGCGCATTAGGTAACAATATTTGGCAGTTTCTAGAAAAGTTGAACAATTATTAACTGTATTTTTTGATTTAGAAAAAAATTCGCATTTAAGTTAATTAATTTAATCCATATAAAGATGATAAAGTGACTCAATAAATGATTTAGATTAATAGGTCGAAATTCGGATAAAAATTAAATTCTAATTAGTATGGACAGGACCCATACCAACCTTGTGATGGGAAGCCCAATATAAAAATTACGTTAAAAGATCTTACGTATTAAGAAAATTATAGAAAAACCTAAATATCGTATCAGGAAACACTTTTCGTAAAGGTTCCAAGATATTCATAATTGTTTGAAGTTCAGAATCGGTATCGAAATCAGTGATGAAGCTAAAATCAAGTATTCTGCATTATTTTCGTTTTTAATCCTTTCATATAGATCGGTCTGAACTGCGTATTACAATTAGTGCCAAGCAACAAATGGACGTGTGATTTTTTGAAGTTTGAACGCTATACAACTGAATGAAGTGTTTTGTTTACATCATTTGTTTGAAGTTTGAACGCTAATATTCTTAATTTCTTAAGGTCATAAACACATCCCAATTGATTCGGCAAGACACCAGCGAATGTCGTCACTTGTACGTCTGTCTCACCACAACCTCAATTCACAAATCAACGTTCAACTCAGACTACATTCCCACTCCCTCCCCTATATATACACTATACTACTCGTTCATTCCCATATTGTAACTTATCTCTTGCTAACAATGGACCATTCTCTTTGTGTGGGTTTCGTTTTCACTCTATTACTCACAGCATTGCCATCCCATTCTACAGCTCGTACTCTTCAAGGTTTATCAATGAAGCAGAGGCACGATCAGTGGATGGCTCTTTACGGACGTGTTTATAAGGACCTTCCAGAAAAAGAGATCCGGTTCAAAATATTCAGAGAGAACGTTCAACGAATTGACTCTTTCAATGCTGTTGGCAACAAAGCTTACAAGTTGGGTATCAATCAATTTGCGGACCTCAGGAACGAGGAGTTCAGAAGTAGGAGAAACAGATTCAAGGCTCACATGTGCGAAGCAGGTGGAGTTGCAGGTCCTTTCAGGTACGAAAACACAAGTGCTCTTCCGTCTACCATGGATTGGAGGAAAGAAGGAGCCGTAACACCCATCAAAGACCAAGGCCAATGCGGTACGTCACTTATGAAACCATACCAATCGTCGTTAATTAGACAGCCATTTCATTGTCCAATTAAAATTGCAGGATCTTGCTGGGCATTCTCAGCAGTTGCAGCCGTGGAAGGAATTACTCAGTTATCCACCAAGAACTTGACCTCTTTATCAGAACAAGAATTGGTTGACTGCGACACAAAGGGAGAGGATGAAGGATGTCAAGGTGGCCTCATGGATGACGCCTTCAAATTCATTATCCAAAACAAAGGCCTGACAACTGAGACCAATTACCCCTACACAGGAAGCAATGGAACTTGCAATGCCCAAGCAGAGGCAAGTAAGGCAGCCCAAATAACGGGGTACGAAGATGTGCCAGCCAACAATGAATCGGCCCTAATGAAAGCTGTGGCAAATCAACCAGTTTCAGTTGCCATTGACGCTGGAGATTTTTCATTTCAGTTCTACCAAAGTGGTATCTTTACTGGCGCATGCGGTAAACAACTCGATCATGGAGTTGCGGTTGTAGGATATGGAGAGACAAACAGAACGAAGTATTGGTTGGTGAAGAACTCATGGGGAACACAATGGGGAGAACAAGGATACATAAGGATGGAAAAAGATGTTGGTACAAAGGAAGGGCTTTGTGGAATTGCCATGCAACCTTCTTACCCCATTGCTTGATCCAATTACCCTTATGCGCATGTACATTGCAATTTATAGTCCTACGAGTTTTCGGTGTGCTGTAGAGTGTAGAAATGCTCGTAGCTTCTTGGTAGCATCGAGTAGTGTTTAGGCAGTTGCCTATTGTCGACGTACTCGTATGGGTACGAACATATGCCGTAGGATTTGTTTCCACAAATAATAGTAGGATATTGATACAACTGCGAACTACATATTTGTGAAAGTTAAGGCAATTTTCATCTTTATCTCCATCAACATCTTTAGATTTTCTGTCAGCTGGTCTCTTTTAAATTGTTTTGCCCATTTAGAAAAGGATATCATATCTGCATAATCGTTCCACAAGCAGGTCAACAGTTTTTTGTTTGCATTGCTAGAAATTAAATCTCAATGAAGATTGACCTAATTTTATAAAGTGATAAATTTTTATTTAAATATTATAGAGCAACACTGGAAGTTTCCCATAGAAAAATTCAATTCTTACTCAGTGGTACAAATTATGTGTCTTTTTTAGCCACTCTCCCTTGAGATTTATAAAATGTTGGGGCTCTTAGATGGGCTAAATGCCCAATTTAGGGCCAAACGTTTTTTGATTCTATCAATTTAGGGTTAAACATTTTAACATGCTCAATTAAGGTCTAAATTTTATCGAATTTGCTCAATGTTAGGCTATTTGGATGGAAACTTGACAGTGTCATACACGCGTCGTTATTATTTTGGAGGTCTAACACAAAACTCACACGCACTCACTCATCCCTTGGCCTTAACCATCAAATGAAAAATGAAAAACTGTAAAGAGAGGGAGTTAGGACAAAGTGCTTAGGTTTGTGAGCCCTCTCATTACTACAAGAAAAATGTGAATTAGCGACGGAAACTTAGCAACAGAAAAATTACCATTGGAAATTAGCGACGGAAAGCATATTTTTGTCGCTAAAATTGAGTGATTTAGCGACGGTACTAATACTCGTCGCTAAATTTGGAGGGAATGTGTCGCGGCAAAATTAGCGACGGAAAATATATCGTTGGAAATTAGAGACGAAAAAGATACCGTTGGAAATTAGCGACGAGTAGCATATTTCTGTCGCTAAAATTGAGTAGTTTAACGACGGTACTAATACTCGTCGCTAAATTTGGAGGGAATTCGTCACAGCAAAATTAGCGACGGAAGTTAGCAACGGAAAAATATAGCCGTCGGTAATCACTACAAGTTAGCGACGAAAAATTACCGATGAAAAATACCGTCGCTAAATATGGAGGGAATTTTTGGCGGAATAAAATTTTTTGAATTTATCTACGAAAAATTCCGTAGGTAAATTCCGTTGGTAAATGGATTTAGCGATGGAAATTTTTGTTCCGTCGGTAAAAAGACGTGAATTATTGACGGAATAAAAATTTTTGAGTTTACCTACGGAAATTTCCGTCGGTAAATTCTTTTTAAATTTAAACTCACCCGACATCTCCCTCCCACTTGTATCTTCTTCTTCCTTCTTCCTACATCTTCTCTTTGGTTTTCTTGGAGCCCATTTCCCTGTTGTGGACTCCTTTTCTGCTCGTCGACGTTGTCTTCTCTAGCTATTGTCATCGTGTCCTTCTGTGGAGGTATTTTTGCAACTACTATCATGTGTTTTTTCATATATTAGATGAAAGTTAATTTGGGTATTTATTACTTTCATTTATTTGTGTATTTTATTATTAGAAAGCAACTTTAAGGTATAAATGTTAGTGATAGAAGAGACAAGTCGTGATTTTAGTTGTGATGTTGAGATAAATTTCTTATGTATGTAAGGTATTTGATGAAATGTCTGTTATTTGAAAAAATAATTTCAGTTCTTTATTTTCAGTTCTGTTTTAGTATGAATTTCAATATTTCAATTCTTTTACTTGAAATGATGAAGTTCTCTCTATGGTGGCTTCCAGAGAAACTAAACACTTTGCAGGTATATTTTAAAAAATAGTTTTCAGCAAATTTACCGACGGAAAAAGAAATTCCATAAGTAAAATATATTAGATTTACCGACGGACAAATTCTGTAGGTAATTACCAACGGAAAAAAAATTCCGTTGGTAATTACCGATGGAATAACCAAATCTGTTGATAATTTTATCGGTAAATTTACTAACGGAAAATTTCCGTCGGTAAATTTACCAACGGCCATATCTCCGATACCTTTTTTTGTCAATAAATTCCGTCGTTAAATTAGCTTACCGACGGAATGTGTACAAATTCCGTCGATAATTTTCGTCGCTAAACTTCATTTTTCTTGTAGTGCATGTTCATCTTCTTCCATGTCTTACTAATCAGATAGTGTATCTATTCACGACTTTCTTTTTTAGAAGCCCTAGTTCGTGCATGTAACATGGGAGTGATTTCGGGGACATCACTTTTTAGTAACTCGTCCTATTTAAAAAATCCAAAAAAGGAAAATAAAAAATGGTACAAAAAACTTGTAGACTATGAATAGAAACAGAAGTAGAAAATTTTAGGTTTTCAATATGGAGGATGTTCCAAGATCCTCAAGTAGCCTAAAAATCATTTACGGCCATTTGATGATGTTAGGGTACCCATTTTCCTTGAGTAATTCCATAGCCTTATCTGAGATTGGATTTGCTATTAGAAAATATGTGTGGAATAGAACCAAAAGACCACCTATATAGATATCCGTGCATTGTCTATGTACTCTTGCAACGTCGGCTTATATCCACTGGCGTAACACTTGTGCTCCAATAAGTAAGATTTGCATAAATCTATCCTCTAAAAGAAATAGAAAGAAAAATTAAGAAAGTAATTATGCACTTAATTCCTATATGCAGATTAATAACTGTGAAACATGAAGTTTAGTACTGATTTCTTGAGGTAGTAGATGATGTCAATTCCATGATCCTGAATAGCAACATAAGCCACTTCATTTACGTAATTGACTAGATCAAAGAAAGTTAGCTTTATGTAAACTCAAGAAGCATAGGATTCATGGTAGTTTTTCTTTAAACTCAAGAAGCATAGATCAAAGAAAGTTAGCTATCCTATCTCTTGCAAATGGTAGTTTTTCTTTAAACCCCGTGTGAAGAGACCACCTTATGAAAAGTAAACATAACCTTTTGAGAAGTGAGTTGTTTTGATTTTACTATATCGAATGCATAGGGCACAAGCTTACTCAAATGCTCATTTTAGATCCTCCTGGTGATCTTCCTAAAGCCTGTTGTACTTCATTTTCGTAACTCAAGAAGCATAGGATCCATGGATTGTTTTTTTTTTTTGGTACATATATATGCACCACCTGGCTTCCAACCTTGGCATTCTGCAATGTAACGGGAGCTTTGGGTATATTTATGATCCTTCTCATCCTTCGGTCATGTAATTTGAAGATTGACGACGATTTAACATATTTAGAGCAACCTATTGCCATAGTAGATTATCATATTCGTTAGCTATGATCAAGAGAGATACCAAGCTAAAAGTGTTATGGAGTAATCATACGATGGATGATTGTATGTGGGAGACAGAGTTGGTTATGCAGAGTCAATACCCGCCTCTATTTGAACAATGAGGTGAGATTTAAAATTCGAGGACGAATTTTTTTTATAATGGGGAGAGAATGTAATGATCCAAATTTTTGTTAAATTACTCGTAATGGACCAATAAAGAGAAAAGCCTATAAAAGTATAAGTTAGAACTTAAGAAAGCTTCAGTTCATTTGTAACTTAAATTCTTTTCCCTATAGGTTACTATTTACTCCCAACTTCCGACACTCATACTTTCATCGTCCAGTCACCATTTCTGACTATCTAGGGCTCTACGGAAAGCTCTTGGGGCATTTTATGAAATCCTTAATCTTGTTTCTTTAAAAAAAACCCAAATTTAGAGAAATCACGATTGGAAATTTCGGTTCATTTAGGTAAGTCACCGATCTCTTATTTTTAGTCATTTTTTGGTGAAACTAACATCACCATCATGTCTAGCGGCCTTGAAAATGTAGGAAAGGAGAAAAATTAGACATCAATCGGCCCATTTTGCTGGCGAATAGAAATGAATCACCTTTGAGCTTTAAACCTTCGATTTTCATAAACCAAGAGGAGTTTCGACATGATACTAGTGCCATTGGATTCTTGGAGGTGAGTTCGTCATTTCTGGGTGGGCAGTGAAAGTCACCACCACTCCGACACCGGCACGTGCACCCTATGCTTCGGTAACGGTGGTGATTTTTCGACCAGACCAGAAATAGTCTGAAATAATTTTATAAATTCCCAAATATTATGTAAATCAAAATTTTAAAAGCAATTTGTTGAAATTATTCATAGCTTGTGAGATAAAAAGTTTTAAAGGGTTATAGAAATGCATGAATTTATTAAATTGAGTTGCTCTTGATTAGAATTGAGAATATCTTGATGTATTGAGTACAAATGAGGGTGTATGGGTTAGAAATTGGTATACTTGAATTATGATTAGATTTATTATGAAATTTTGCGATATAAATTTTGCACTTTTGTTGTCTAGTGGCTCATGAACTGTGTTTATACAGATACGCTTTATAATTTTGTAAACTAACTTTTGATTGCCTTGTGTTTTGTAAAAGATTTTACGTATGAACTTTGATATTGTTGTTGAGATTGCCTGGAGTTGAGATTGCCTTGAGTGGACTAGAGAGTCCTGGAGTTGTTGTTGGATGTGAATATAGAAGTGTGTTTGAAATCGTTTGCAGGTTTTGTGTTTTTAAGTTCTGCCCAAGTTTTCAAAAAAAAAGAAGAAAAAAATTAATATTCAGTTAGCCTTGCATAGTCGGATTAAGGATACCGTGAGTATCCTTAATCCGGTTATACGACGGTTGTCATAGGCCAGATGTGGTATTAGATCATGACAGATATAATGCTAAAATGAGTTATATAGAAGTTTACAAACCTACTAATGAAGGACTATTAATAAAGTATTCTTGGAGAATAGAATATAGAGATTGTTAACTAATAAGGATGCTCTATAAGTAAAGTGGATCTACATCTACTTCCTAAAAGAAAAAAGATTTTGGGAAGTTACTAATAAGTCATCTACTTCCTATTTTCTCTCCTAACTACTAAATCTAAAGAGTACTAATTAGGAACTTTATATGCATAGTTATGAATAGAGAAACATCAACTTTAATATTTAATAACTAGAGCAAAATCAGACCACTCTATGGCTCTTAGGAAATGTTAGAAGTGTTAAGCAGAATTTTAAGCTCTCCTAAAGTGAGTTTGTAGATCATTGACAACCAATGATATAACTTCCCTTTTAAAACTACTTATACCTGACTATAACTGAAATACAAAGAAGACTAATTGTTATCGGTGGCATGGACATAACTCTCGAAGTTTTATAAACATATCGTATAGAGAACTCTTGAAGATGAGAGGTACTAGACAAAACTAGAGTAGCACAATTTGGAGTAACAAGATGTTACCAAAACTATCCTTCTTCATATGCTTAATGGTCAAGAATAGATTAGCCACTTTGAATAGATTAAATTACCTCAATCTGTCTATTACTTGTTATCTATATATGCAAATGTTGACTTGAAACCCTAGAGAACCTTTATTTTTTTTAGATGTAACTATTCTAAACATATATGGAACACCCTTATGTCTTTTATACCAATTTAATTTCTTAACTTACAATCATGCATGTTGACATTCCGGAATGGATAGATTCCAATAGAAATATCACTAAAGGAAAAAAAAAAGTTGTTTACACAACAACTTTTTTCTTATGCACATGCAAAATATGGATGCAAAAAATAACTAATATTGTAAAGGGAGCAAAAGTAATATGGAGCAAGTTATGATCTAGCTAGGTTTCAAAATGGATAAGGGAATAAATTTTTTAGAGAAAGGAATTGCATTTATATATATGTTAGCCTCAGCTTGGAGATTAGATAACCAATAATTATAATATAGAGGAAGTATGACATTTCAAGGGTAATTTGAACCTTTTATTACAATGATTTGTATAATGAAACTTTGTAAGTAACACTTGAACAGGATAGAGTCTTAATTTATTTGTTTGGTAAGATACAACAAGGAGAGAAAGAAATGACTTTCAAGAGAGAATGTTGGAATCCATGAGAACAGAGCATTGAATGATGGGATTCATAATCATTAACTAGCAATAGGTGCTTCTTTGTTTGTTCCCTTCCAACTTCTTTCATAATTGAAAGGAGGATAAAGTTAGGAGTTATGTTGGGAGTGGAGTCTTCTAATATCACATAGCACTAATGTTCTTACACAAGCAAGGAAAAATTTTAAAAATTACGTCAACACTAATGTGACATTTAACTGATAAATTCCTAATAAAGTTTGGAGTTCTATTAGTTGGAAGTTCAATTTAGATAATTATGAAACATTAAGATTCTTTTTTATACAAAAGGGCAAGTTTGACCTTAATGTTTTCTTCCGGATACAAGTCAAACCTTATCATTTCAAATTGTTCGAAATAAATCTAAAATTTTTTAAAATGTTCAAATTGAACCGTTTATAAACGAAAAAGTAGATGGTTTCATACCTTCTTGAGTATACAATTTTTAATGAACTTTTGGACCATATAAGCCCATGTGGCAGCCATGTGACTCTAACCCTATGCAACTTAAAAACGGTCCATCAAATTTAATTTTTTAAATAATTTGATTAATTTTAATTAAGCCTAAATAAAACCAACTAGGTTAATTTAATCTAATACACCTAATCAATTAATCCTAATCTAATAAATTAATTATTTATTTATAGAATACACAAACTTATTAAGTTTATATATTACTCTTCTTTCCTTTCTTTTTTCGATGTGACATGAGTATATCGTATATGTGAATATTCTCAACTCTATCTTAGATGTAGTGCCTGCACAACCCAATCTGCAGGTTATCATTGCATGGATTCCAAGCAAGCTAGAGGGGTTATGCATCAGGCAAATTTTTACAATAAGTCCCAATAGCACCTTCATCACCAGAAATTTTGATTTTTCTGAATGGAAGATAGATTACAACAGTCCACATACATAGATTGGCAGGTTTCATGAATGGAAGGCACAATCTAAACTATCCTTACTAAACCTTGTACTGCATTAATGACAGATTACTTCCGAATTTGATTTTTTAATCATTTTAAGTGTAAGTTTGAGACAAGTTTCAAAAATTGAACAGTGTATTAGTCCATCCTATATTTAGTGCATCCTATTGGACAACATAGACAAAGACCTTCAAATCAGAAACGAATAAACCTTAACTAAATTCTGCAATAAGCCTTCCGTGACTTTGTCTAACGATGAAACCATGCATAACATTATTCTATCTAAATCGTCTTACAATAATGTAACCTTTTGCAACCTTAGATTCTCAATCCTCCTTACTGCTAGCAATGTTGCTGAGATAATGATTTAAACGCTGACCAAAAACCTTTGTTGAGAATGAATTGGCCACATGCTCTCGAGCCTCTTTCCCCATTCTCTCTGCCATCTGGGGATCCCGTATGAATTTGGCCATGGCTGTGCAGAAGTCTGGAGGAGTAGGATCACAAAGAAATCCAGTTACTCCGTCCTTAATGGTCTCCAAAGGGCCCCCACTATTACATGCAAGGACAGGCTTATGAGCAGCCATAGCTTCCAATGGAACAATTCCAAAGTGTTCATCCTACAATTATCAACAAAGCAAGACACCTCACAACTATCAACGAAGTAAGAGACCTCCCTTTTCACTTGCAGCATTACTACTAATGGATAGAGGACGGTAGTAAAAATATGGTAACATACCTTTGGCGTATAAACAACACAAAGACATTGGGAAAGAAGCTCATTTCTGTCTGTTGTTGAGCAAGAGGTGATGAAGTTAACTTGATGAGATATTCCATCCCTTTCTGCTAAGCTTTTAAGTTCCTCCAGGTATTCAACATTTTCCCTAAGTCGTTTATCATACCCACCTGAAACACAAGTGGCACATGGAGTACATGGTGGAATCTTAGCTGTCATTGAGCCTTCCTTTAAAATATAATAATCCCTTTATTTCCTTTGTAAAAATCAAGCTAACTAATTTATCCAAAGAAAAGCTTCATCCTTCACTGTCCGTTACAAAATTTTACAGTTGAATTTTTAGAAAGATTACTTAAAGCATGAACTTATTTATTATCAGAAAGAAAAAAAAAAGGACTTGCCATGAGAAAACCGTATTCTTTATTCATGTAAAAAGTCCTTGCAAAATACAAGCAAATTGTCCATGTAGGTGACAACGAACTTTTTCATTCAAATTTTCACCGCTGGCACTTTGTCTAACCAGAACATTTTCTACAAATTCACAGCCTAATAATTGGTGGGCTAAGGAATCCTGGCACAAAGTTTTTTTTTGGAAAAATAATCCTGGGACAAAGTTGATGAAGACTTGCCTGCAATAGTCAAAGTAGCGTTTTTGAAAACATGCTGAAACTGATGTTCTTTAAGGTCACGAAGCATGGCAAAGGCTGAAACGGCCAAGTCTATATTCTTTTTCCTTTCAAAGCGGTTAATGGACAGAAAATTTAACCTACACCACATTGACAAGATTAAATTACAGTACAAAATGATGCTGACTAATATTAAAGATCAATGTCCCAGTTGGCATTTGAAGACCATGGAAAGATCAATAAGAAGAAAAGAGATATACAAACATGTCTGTTACTTGTAAGATTTAGGCTCATGAAATTGATCCACATTAACTGCAGGGTAAAGAACAGCTGGCCGAATTCCTTGTGCATGAAGGTACTTGAATGTACTTGCAAACGTAGATGCAGTAAATCTGCTATTAACAAGAATCAAATCTGCCATTCCTGCAGTTGCCAAGTAGCACTATTTTAAGAATTAGTAAAAGTTGCAGAAAAACATTTAGACGAAGATAGACATATCACATGAACACCATCAAAACGATGGACCATACCAGTTGTAGCTTCTTCTATGAAGTCAATGGGTTTCCTGTATAACCTCCGTAGAAAAGTTGTGTGTTGAGCCAACAACATATCCGGAAAATGACAATAGAAAACCACCTGGTGAATCATACAATTGGTGAAATAACTTGATCCTTCTACCAATGCATTACAGCTCACATTAAAAACTAAATGAAAGAGAAAAGTAAAAGAATAGAAAAGAACAGAAGTACATATACCTTTGTTAATCTTTTCAATTTAAACAATGGGACAACAACTGACACTTGATCCACCAGTATAATGTCAAAAGATGGCCACATGAAGACCACACAGAGAGCAACAAAAATGCACCTCAAATATGCACATACAGCATGAAGATGGTAGAATATATGCCGGGGGAGGAAAGAGCCATATACGATAACTGGGAAGGTGCCTGTATGGTAAATTGGCATCATATTTGAGCCAGAGAATATCACCTTGAGTGAGATAAAGAGATAAGATATAAGACAAATATCTAAGTAGAAAAAAGGCATTCAAGGGCCATATACAAGATATCCTAAAACAATTTAATTAAAGAAAATGAAGCATTTAACTCAAGGTACAAGTTATGTGGATAGTTCGCAAGTGTAAACTAAAGAAAGGATAGAAGAAGAAAACAGAGGAGGGAAAAAAAATAAAAAAGGAGCTGAACAAAGAGAAAAGAGAACAACAATTCATATTGCTTTCTTAAAGGAGTTGGTTACAGCCGGGTTTTACTTCTGAACATCCAGCTTCTTAACCAGGCTGCTGGTCACTAAATGGTAACTACGTCCTACAATGAAATTGAAAACTTAGTAAAATGCTGCATTTCACCCCCTCTCTTACTTCAGCTCTCTTTATTGTAACAATCCCTCCTTTCACAAAAACCTTGTGTATGAGGTTTAAATAACTTCAGATAAAGTTGAAGGAACATGAACTGAAATCTGATACCCTCAATCCCTCCTTTCAAGAAAACCTTGTCTATGAGGTTCAAAGAACTTCAGAAAGAGTTGAAGGAACGTGAACTAAAATCTGATACCCTCATCTGGTGTGGCATTAGAAGCTTCATGAATGAGATATGAAACAAGCAACTCAAAGATTTGGATTCCAAGTGTTTCTCAATTGTCAGGTCTATAAATCAGAATTGCAAAACCTTTTCCTCTGTTTTCAGCAAGTGACCTATTGTTGGCCTCAAAAATTTGTCATGGTAAAACTTACATCAAATCAACCTACACTTCAGCTTTCTTTCTTGCTTGAGGCTGTCAGTCCAACCATACTAATTTTAGGATGAGTGAAACAGGCCGGTAGAAAGCTTAGATGATCTAGCACATGATGTCTTCAAGCAACAAACTCACAAAAAAAAAAAAAAATCCTTGAATACTAGCTGCATGGGTAATAATATTTGATCATTTGCATCACCAATTTAATAGAATTAAGGTCCCGGATTTCCATTGGATGAACAAATTGTATTTGCTCATTGACAGGAATCAAACCACATTTGAGTTTTCAAATTGATGTTCTCTTTAACGAAACTCTTTTGAGCAACCTTCAGTCCAACCACCATTGAAGGACACCCAAAAGACCAGACTGACCTTCTGGAACAGAAGTGGCTCATTATAGCAATTGTTACACAGATAAGACGAAGAAGAAATAGAAAGCCTATCTGATCTTATTTTGTATTCCATTGTCCCTGGTGCTTATAATTTCTGTTGTGGTCCACAGTAGCCACGGGAAAAACCTCAAGTTGAAAATAAGGCTATAGTTCCCTCTAAAGAAGAGTTAGCCTGTGTCTTTTTATCCAGGATTGCTCAAAAGTTCAGCTCGTAACACAACATTTCACAAAAGATCCTACCATTTACTGGTAGAAGCACTTCCACTTCATTGACCACACAAAGAAGTAAGCAACTAAATGCCAATTAGCTTATAATACATATATATATAGGAACTTGCCTTCAAGGGTTTCCTCGAAACATCTGTTATTGTCATGGTGAGCAGTAAAGACATGAACTTGATGGCCATGTGAGGAAAGCTGAACAGCAGCATCAACAATTAATCTCTCAGCACCACCTTGAAAAGGAAATAGATCAGGTTTTAACAATCAAAATTTGAAGGGAAAAAGGAAAGGGTCAAAAGGAGAGTCACCCAAAATATTATAAAAAGACAAGCATATTACCTATACCGAGATCTGGGTGTATGATAGCTATCTTGAGATTCGACTTTGGTTCTCCCTCCATTTTTCTCTTGGACGCGGCAGACGTAGGAAGAAGAGGATGACTCTATACGCAGTCTGTTTCCTTTTCTTTTGGGGAGAACATATTAACAGCCGTATGGTTTTAAAATCCTTCTTATTTCAAGTATCTAAGATTTCCACCCAGCTGCACTCTAGGTGCAGTCGAGGCTTAGCTCTCTCCTGGAGAGTCTAGCCCCCGACACACCCATATTTTCAAGCAAGGAAATTTCAGGGGAGGGAGGACATGGTACTAACCTGCTTGCTATCTAGTTGCCCCCTTTCCGTTTTCCAGTCAGGTGTTGCTCTTCAGGCAGCCCACAGAGAGATCGTCTCGTTCCCCTTCCGATCTTCCTGTAGATATACAAATCTCAATCAGCTCGGTGAAGCACCTACAAATTTCAACTTTATCACTTACCGTTGGATCCTCACCAGCGAGCGGTAGCAGGAAGAGTCGCCGAGGGCGCCCCAGTTTCGTGCCCTAGCTGCTCCTTTTTTCCTTTCTTTACGTAACCTCTGGATGGACTGCGAATGTTTATTTTGTTTTTACCCTAATTGATATCTCTCCGTTAGCTATGGTCGTCCGGATGTTGCCCATTCGTCATGTCGTTTTGGAGGTTATCTCTAAAGGGTTGTGTATGGTTTTTCTGTTGGGTTCAATGCTCCTTGTAACTCTTATTTATTATTATTCAATTCAATTTAACTTTTCAAAAAAAAAATATTTATCTACTTAGAAATAAATTTATCAATTAAATAAATTTTTAGAATTTTAAAAAAATAAATAACTAAAATCCTGCTCTATTCAAATAGAATTATGATTTTATCTCTCGTTCTTCTTCTTTCATACATTTTTAAAATAGAATAAAATTAAATCTTTAATAAAGAGAAGAGTAATTAAACTCAAACTATAACTTATAAATTTTTTATTTAAACCTAAAAATTAAAAATAATTATTTTATTGAATAATTATCTCCTTTAAGTTGTCAATAGAATTTGAACATTTAAATAATTAAACCACAAAATGAAAATATTTAATAATCTCATTTTGCCTATGTATTGTAATTATAGTTTAGCAATATAACATACTATGCATACAATAAAGCTAAACTTTTTTTTTCCATTCACAACATTAATCATAATTAAGCTAAAACTAGAGAGGATCATAGCGATTGTATATTTCATAAAATTAGTTCAAAACTTAATATCATTTATAATGAGATGTATCTTAATGGGCCAATAATAATATCTTTGCAAAAGATAATTCCTGTTAAAATTCACATAATCATTCATGTATATACTAATAATAATTATCAATATACCTAAATATAAAAAAAATCATCAATACACATTTATCAATTTCCTTCTTTGATATTGGTTACTCAATTTCCTTTTTCTTGTTGCAGAATAGGAATGTTAAAAACTTGCGTACTTTTCCATGTCAAAATTTGAATGTAATATCCTCTGTGTCAAAGCCATTTGGTACCATAAAATCAACACAAATATGAAAGTTAGAGCCAGATTTCTTAGGGATGAATGGAATATTTCACATAAAATCTACATTGCGGTTTTAGCTAAACTATTAGATGATGGAATGAAATGATTACAACAAGGAAAACATTGGATATACTTGGTCTTACAAGAGTGCATGATTTTACTATCACCTCTCACTTTCTAACTACCTTAAGGTCCAATGAAGTCATAAAATCAAGGATTTGATAGTTTATTGGTTGTGCTATATTTGACATATATCTACTAAGAAACATCTATGAATCAAGAAAGTTGCCACAGAATTAGGATCATTGAAAAAGAATGGGAAACTTCTGAAAATGCAAGTGGTTATATTGCTGGACTTCAGATTTTTCTACACTAGTATGCATAATGCTCATCTTTACGAAGGTTACTAACAAGACCTCCACATTGTAAACAAATAAACCTGCTCCCATCACATAAGGCATCTAAAACAATTTGCATCATGTATGTCTCTCGTAGTTCCCATTATTTATTTTTTTTAAGAGCAAAATACTCAAATTCTCATTCATGATGATAAAATTAACTCAGAAATTGAGGAGTAGAAACCCAAATCCGTAGATGCGCAAAGCGAATAGATGCTCGAGCTAAAGAATGAGCACGTCTATTGGC
>JANZXV010000008.1:14058355-14068694 GCA_027576455.1 Erythroxylum roigii | reverse complement strand
TACCTGAATTCACGAAACATCACTTCTGGTTCTAAAAACGCGCTCTAACCCCATTATTATAGTAATCAAATGGGCATCTTTAGCTCAATGCAGATTTTCTGTAGCGAAGTTAACATAATCCCTGCCTAAACAGTGAAGACAGCAAGGAAGGAGCAGACAGTAACAAGGTGAAACAAATCCTTACACAGGGGGAAATCCAAGATGGAGCAAGAAAGCCCGAGGAATGCTGAAGCTACATAAAAAAACTAGCGGAGATGAAAAGGAGACTAGATGTATAAAGAGTTATTAGGGATTTTCTTTTTCCAAATTTATCAAATTATAAAATAATTATGTGAAAAAATTGAAAATGTGGCAAAATGGTTAATTTGACATGGAATGTCATAGCAACGACATTAACGGAGAACTTAACGTAAGATTATTTTCATAATAAATTGAAAGTTTGAATATTTTATCGTCATTTTTTAAAATTTGAGTTAGTAATGAAAAATTAAGTAAAGTTTAAGTTTTTTTACAATTAACTCTTAAATATATGATTAACCCTTTTAAATCATAAGTAACTAATTTTTTAAAATTTAATAATTATGAAACTTTTTAATTTCGTCAATTTAATGACTAATAAATTATTTATTATATAACTATCAAACTAAAAAAATTATACAATTATCATTTAGCACGATCTATTACTAATCAATTGCTAATTAAAATAGTTGCATGATTAGAAAACTTAATTATTTATAACAATAATTTTAATGTCTAAAAGAATGCAATTTAAAATCCAAAACAACCGAATCTTAATAAGATTTCACGATTTTTATACTTCAAATGCGTTCACTTTATTATAAAATTCACATGTTTAATCCATGAAATTTAACCTGTAAAATAATCAATGCAAATAATGGCATAGACAGAAGGACAAAGTTTCAATCATGGAAGTGGTACTTTTATGCTAAAACGTTTGGCTTAGAAACAAACGAGACCACTTTCCTTTTTTATTATTTTTAATATATAATGTCTACCTCGAATTATAAATACAACCTTTCATTCATCCAAAAGCTCTATCCGTATAATCACCAACAAATCAAATAATTTTCAAATCAGCATTTTCTTTGTTTTGTAATGTATATCTTAGCAATTAAAACTAATACTATATGTAAACTTTTTTAAAATTCACAATGAAGATGTTGGTCATTTTTTAATTTTTGTTCACAACGTTTTTTATAATTAAACTAAAACTAAAGAGAATTATATTGGTTGTACATTTTTAATGCGACATGCTCCTTTTTATGTATCATAAAATTAGTTCAAATTTTAATATATTCTATAATTTTAATGGTCCAACAATAATATTTTTGTAAAAGAAAAGGCTTTGAGACGTGATAAGCCCGCAGCGAAAGGGAGCTTGCGAGGAGACAGACTAATTCATAACATATCTATAGAAGATAATCGGATTAACAGGGACGAAGCATAGAAGAGAAAATCATATTTGCTTATTTACTGCATCTGAAATAACTCGGGGAAAATTTTCCTTGATCGGAAAAAAAAAAAAAGGTGGGACATCAAGATTTATGCGAAGCTAGAACACGATAGACGGAAGAATCTAAAACAAGATTGAGGAGAAATATGGTTTCTCTCTCTCATTTGTTGCCGCTCACTGCATTCTTGACTGCGTCAGCAGCACCTTGTGCCTTTTCCTGAAGTTGCTGACCAGCCTGCAAAATTTCCACAAAAACAACAGTTAATATGCTTTGATGTTTCCTGCTGTAGGAGTAAAGAGCTTCATGTACCTGTTGGGTTGACTCCATGGCAGAGTGAGCCATGTCCTTGGCCTTGTCCATCATTTGGCTGCCCTTTTCCTGTTAAAGAAAAATGTTAAAAGGACATCAGTTCACGTCAAATTCTGAGAACAATGTGAATTAAAAAAGCTCACCTCAGCTTGGCCCTTGGCCTGACCAGCCTGGAAACTAGTGTTCTGGGATTGGTTCATCTCGAATATATAATTGAGTCTCTCTCTTAGTAGTAATACAAATATAATTGATTGTTGAACTGTTGGTTATGCAATTACTGGCTTCTCAGGCCAAATTTATGCATCACTGCTTCACAGGTATCATTCCTAAATTCCATGTGTGTTTGCCATGTGTCACCACCTCCGTCAACGCCAGACGTTTAGGCCCTGGGACCAGGACACCTGTTGACATGGCTTCATTTTCAAATATTTTCGTTACGATAATCAAGGGGCTACTGAAATTTAGACGTAAGTGCATTGGATAATAAGGGTCCTACTATTATAAACCCTTTTTGTTATTCAAAATCATACTACTTACCTTGGTCTTTCGTCTGCCACGCCTAATTTTAACTTGTAAACTTTAAATGATTAGTTTGATCGAAATATGCAGTTTAATAATTATTACAAAATGCTCTTCCAACGCAACCGAAGAAGATGGTGAAGTGAAACATTGAACCAGTTTGAATTTCTCAGTAGGTAATTCTCTTGTCATTTGCATTTTCATGTAAAAGTTTAAATTTGAGACCTCTTATTCTTAATGTGAAAGTATTAAAACTTAATTACATCGACACAGGTTACGTTTTTATATATATATTTAATCCTTTTCTTTACGGTTTCAATTAGTTTTTAATAATTTTAGTTACAACTCTCCAATACATTCTTCACTTTTTTCTTTTTTTTGAGAAATTCCTGTCCAATAAATTCTACTAACATTTTGTTTAAACTTCAAAATTATATGATCATTTTGAATTTCTTTATATAGGTTTAAAAAAATTAAATTAAAAAAGTGATGTACATAAAAATAAGTTGAAGGAGTCATGGTGAGCCGTGCAATTTCCTTTATAAATTACTATACGTAAACAAGGATTCAATTTAAGTAAGGCCAAAAGGGCTAATTAGCTCCTAACGTTTTTATAGATGTACAAAATAGCTCTTAATGTTTCACAGCATTCAAATTGAACCTAACGTTTATCAAATGTTCAAACGAAACTCTAACGTTTGGAAAACGTTCAAATTGAACACTAACCACTGATAGCGTTAGGGCACCATCAATTATCTACTAACATGGCCCGTTCAAATATGACGTGGATTTTTCTTTTTATTCTATGGATGCCAAATGCTGACATGGTTATAGATGTGGGCCCCACATCCATATGAATTGCAACGTCTCTGTGTGAGAAGGACACATTGTGTTTCGAAACATCAAACACAACATTTTTGGACAGATGAAACACAACGTCTTTGCGTGAGGAGGAAATGATGTGTTTCAAACCAAACTCCTCCCTCACATGCTCCATTTTGGACATATGAAACATAACGTCTGACGTAACGTTTCTGGATAAACATCCTCCAATCCCTAATCCCTAATCTGCTATCTTCTTCCTATACAATCCCTCATCTCGCGTTTCTTCCCTCTTCTCCCCTATGTGTAATTATTTATTATTGTTGTCACACATACCAAGCAACTCAACTCACATGCTCATCGAGTGTCTATTTCTGGAGGTCAACATTTCATCGTGGTAGGTCGACTGTTGTCTGGCTTTTATGTTTTGTGGTCCCCTAAATCTAATTGTTTTTGTGCTTGTTGTCTTCCTCAGCTTGTGCTTCGTGTGTCTTCTTCTTTAGCAAACAACAATCTATGTATTGTTTCTAAATAAAATTGATTGAATATGGACCTTAGCTTGATTAAGAGAGTATCAATGTATCTTCCAGAAATTTCTTCTTTGTTCATGATCTCTGGCTTGCCTCCATATATAAGAGATAAGGAAATGTCTGCAATATTGACTTTATCTTTGCCTAAACATAGAGTATAAGTAAAAAAAAAATTATTGTAAGAGCCTGTCATATGATCTAATGTTGTAGAATTTATATCCCATAAATTATTATGCAGGTTGGAAATCTTGATAATAGTCTAATTCTTGTCGTAGACCACTTAATTTAGCAAAGTATTATGTTATAGTCATCTCTCTTTGTTTAGTCTCATGTAACTTAATTCCATCTTATTGGTCTGAGCAGCATTACCCCCTTAAGAATAAGTATGAACACTTTGAACTGCATTATGTGGTTTATTGTGTTGAGGTAAATTTTGAAGATATTAAGAGATTTATTTATGTACCCCTAATGTTTACACTATTAAACTAAAGTTTAAAGTCTCGGGCTAAGTGGGAGAATACAAGAATGTGGCCTAATTAATGGCCAAATTCTATATATTTAATAATATTATTAATATAGTTAAAGAGTTATAGTTGGCCTATATTTCCTATTTAATAGTAGAATAAATATTAAACGTTTATTTTTGGTCATTTGATGAATGCACCAGATTAAAAATCATTCATAGATATACAAATTGGTCATCTCTCTACTAATTAGGGTTACAAATTGTTTACCATCAAGTTTTTGTAGTCGAAAGAGAGTCAAGAAAGAGAAACTAATTTTAACCAAGAACTTGGTAAAATTTATTAATTTCTTATTTATAATAGCATCTTCCTCATTAGGTACGCAACATTACACTCTTATGATTTATAACAATTGCTTATTCAAGATTATAAAGTTATGAATGTCAATTTTGATTTATGTCATAAAAATAATGTTTTTACATGATTTTTAGAAACTAGTTCTTGGTCAGTATTATTTCTTTTTATGCTTAACAACTTTTATAAATAGTTTGTATGTCTATTTTTAATTGATATTTACATATTTAATTTTGCATGATGGTTTCATATTTTATAACCTTAGTTATCTAATTTTATTTAGAAATTAGAATTTATTTCTTAATTTTTAAAATTTTATTATTCAATTTTTACTTAAATTTATTATGTTAATCTCTAAAATTTATATGTATTTTACTGTAACACCTTTTAATTTATTTTTATTTTAAAATATAAGTTATCATTTTTTTTATAAATCTTTGCAAATAGGTGATTAATATATGAGAAATATTTTTTACAATTGAATGAGTTTTCACAGTTTGTGGTGCCTCCTTTATTTATATGACATTTCACAAAAGTAGGATATAGATTAATAGGGATAGAATTAGGATGGGTAGTGATGCTAGTTCTTCTTTCAATGATGTAAGATCAATTGCTTCTAAACATAGGAATAATAACAACTCTGAGTATAGTAGGACTGGTTGTTCTCATTTTGACTACCATATAGTTTTAAGGCACCTGGTATAGAAATCCTATGAATTTGAATTTTACATATAAGAGTTTGAGTAATTAATCATATAACTCCCTTCTTAGTGATTATGATGATGACTATAAGGTAAAACTTAAACCTAATAAATCTAGAAAGAATAATTTCTAAAAGATGCATGAAAAGTCTAACTTCTTTGAGAGTATAGGTATTAGTTATCCTAGTATAGATGAAAGGATATATAACATGGTAGCAGATCTGATCAGATTACCTTTTCATGAATTTGATTTGATTCTGGGTATGGATTGGTTGTCTAAGCATCAGGTAGTTATTGACTATAATGCTAAGACAGTTATGTTTAGGAGACCCGATCAGTTTGAGATAGTATTGCATGGCGTATGCACTAGTTCTTTAACTAATGTGGTATCTACTATGCAAGCTTGGAAGCTCCTCAGGAAGGAATGTGAAGCATATTTGGCTTTTGTGTTTGATTATAAGAAGGAGGTTGGTAAATTGCTAGATATTCCAGTGGTGAAAGAGTTTCCAGATGTGTTTAAGGAAGAATTGCCTAGACTCTCTCCTGAAAGGGATGTGGAGTTATCTGTTGAAGTTATGCCTAGAACTGCTCCTATATCCAGAGCACCGTATAGAATGGCTCCTACAAAATTGAAGGAGTTGAAGGTGTAGTTACAAGAGCTTCTTGATAAGGGGTTTATTAGATCTAGTGTATCACCGTGGGGAGCACCAGTGTTGTTTATTAAGAAGAAGGATGGCACACTACGGATGTGCAACGAGTACAGACAATTGAATAGAGTCACAGTGAAGAATAAGTATCTGTTGCCAAGGATTGAAGACTTATTTGATCAGTTGAAAGATGCAGGAGTGTTTTCAAAGATAGATCTGCGATCGAGGTACTATCAGCTTCGGGTAAAAGATGTGGATGTACCGAAGATTGCATTTAGGACCCGTTATAGACATTATGAATTTCTAGTAATGCCATTCGGGTTAACTAATGCTTGAACAACATTTATGGATCTGATGAATAGAGTGTTCAGGCCTGATTTTGTATAAGTCTCGTTACCCGCTTCTATAAAAGACTTAGCAGTCATCTGATTTTGTGTTCTGATATATGTTTAATTCTGACATAAACAAAATGTTTTCTGATTTTGAAGGGTTTATACCCTCTTGGGATATTCAGCTTTGTTAACTATAAAATCTGTTCTGAAATGCATTATGTCTGATTTATTGTTTAAACAATTTGTTAATGCATGCTTATGCTATTACATGATTCAGTATGATGAGTTATCACTTTATCTATAGATTAGTTATTACTCACTAAGCTATATGCTTAGCATGATGGATTTACCTCGTGTAGGTTCAGAGCGAAGATTATAAAGACTGGGACGAGTCAACCGCAATAGCCAATAGAGTCTGAGTCTTGTTTTGATAAAAATGTATTTTTAGTTTATTTTGGCTTGTATATAAAGTGTATGATTCTGAATTGTTGTAGGTTTTTGTAATAACTATGTTTCAAGCTGGTTTCGGTTTTTTGAACTAATTTGTATTAAGTTCATGTAACATCATATATGTATGTTTTAAACAAGTTTGGAATGAATTGTAGTGTATGTTTGGTTCAGTTTCTCAAAATACATGTAATGAATGTGTAGTGTGTTTTGAAATGCTGCCATATCGGTCTATTATTTGTTTCTGTTTGTGAATCCGATGTGGTACTCCCTTATCCTCCCAAGGGGTATTAGGGCATCACATTAAACTTAATTATGTAACTCATTCTTGTATTTTTACTAATTTTTATTTTCGCAAACATTGTTTAAATATATTTTGATAGTTTAGCTTTTTATTTGGAAGATTCAAATACGTCACTTTATTTTAAAGTTCCTCGTAAGCTTTTTCACTTGAGATATTTTTCCTAAGTAGTTTTAGTTTGTGATCTTTCATTTTTTTTCATAAATCTTAAAAAAACTTTTAAATGTTACATTTTTTTATATGGGATTTATTTTATTTTAACTAAAAAATTGACTTCTTTTACTAGTTGGGGAGTTTTAGCCTCCAAGTTTTCACCTTGTTTTATGAAGTTAAAAGACTTATCTTGTATTTAAGGTTTTTTATTTGTAAGTTTTTATCTTATACTAGCAAGCTGAAAGTCTTTTCCTAGACTTAAGGTTTTTAGCTTGCAAAATTTTTATTTTTTTTACTAGGGAATTTAGAGACTTGTTTTGGAATTGAGATATTTTGACTTACAAATGTTTATTCTTTTGTTAAAGAGTTGAAAGACTTCTCTTAGACCTAAGGTTCTTTAACTTATAAGCTTTTTTTTTTCTAGAAAGCTAGTAGACTTTTCTTAAACATGAGATTTTTTTAACCTAAAGGTTTTTACTTTTTGTTAAAAAGTTTAGAGATCTCTTATACCTAAGGTATTTTGACTTTTAGGTTTTAATTTTTACTAGGGAGTTAAAAGACTTTTTTATTTTTTAACTTATAGATTCTTATCTTGTCTAGGAAATTGAGAGACTTCCCTTGGACCTAAGAAATGTTTTACTTGTAAGTTTTTTTTAGTTTTTTGTTAGGAAGGTAAGAGACCTATTTTGGACCTATTATTTTTAACCTACAAACTTTTATCTTATGTCAAGAAGTTAAGAGACTTCTCTTATAACTGAGGATTTCTACAAGTTTATTTTTTTGAGCAAATAGTTTTTTAGACCCAAATATGCGCTTTTATTTATTTAAAAAAATAACACAAAGAAATAATAGACAAAGTACATTCTGAATGTCTTTTCTATCAGAAATATTTCCTTA
This sequence comes from Erythroxylum roigii, assembly GCA_027576455.1. NCBI lineage: Eukaryota > Viridiplantae > Streptophyta > Magnoliopsida > Malpighiales > Erythroxylaceae > Erythroxylum > Erythroxylum roigii. The sequence continues at coordinate 14,060,743 of JANZXV010000008.1, read as the reverse complement.
AATATGTTCCACTATGGAGATGTGGTGCTTATAGACCATTCATCCTCTCGAGTTTGTAACTCTCTAGGTTTTTGTCTATATGATATGAGCTTGATTTGTTTGGTGCTAGCTTTCCTTGCGAGTTTTATCTTCTAAAGAACTTAAATTGTCACAAAACTAAGTCACCATTCCTAAGGTTTTGATAATTAATCCTTTAAGAGTTTATTTCCTGATCTTTTGTTTATACATCTCATTTATTATGTTTATCAATTACCTACCCTCTTTAATGATATCCTATTCCAAGTGAGTTGCTTATATTTTTTAAGTGTATTATATGTTTGTACGCTTAAAATTTTGGTAATTTTAACTTTATGGTATCAAGGTTTCTACTTTAAAGACAAGATTAAAGGATGTTTCCACTTATGAGTGTTCTTAGAGTTGTTCGATACATCCATACCATATTGTATAGCTCATCAACCCAAGTACCTTTGGCATCTTCAACTTTACCCTTTAGTTCTTCTATTTCTAACTTCTACTAAGTTATGTAGTCTATCTATAAGCTAATAAAACAAAACAGTTCTTTATTTCTTAATCATTATAAATTTCTCTAAAAGTACTACTTTAAAATTGAGTATCATTATTAGTGATTATAGCTAAACAAGTCCCATATTTACTCCATTTAGTGGGGTGAAAGTATTGCTTGTGATATACATAGAGAAGGATTGATAATTATAAAATTGTAAGTTGAAGTTCCATAATCACATAAAATTATGTCATATTTATGACCTACTTTAGATCTTAGGCATTGATGATTATAAAATTGTAAGTAGAGGGTCCATGATCATATGAAATTATGTCATATTTATAACCTACTTTAGACCTATTCCTAATATCATAGGCAAATATTTTTCCCATTGTGTAAATATAATCTCCTTTAAAACCTAATAAGAGTATGGTTTTTAGTTTGTCTATAGAGATGGCATTTCCTTAAAGGTATCATAAAATAGAATATCACTATTCTCTATATCTATCAAGATTCTTTTAAAGTTGACTATGGAAAATATTACTACTATGATATCCTCGTGGGGGTGATTAAAGATCTATTACTAGTCTTCTGGAAAGTAATTTTAGACACTCTTATTCTCTTCTCAAACTTGTCTACCTTAGTTTGTTCCTCATGACTTTCTTTCTTTAGGGCCTTCTTATTTGTGACCTAAAGGTCTTTACAATCTCCTCTCATGTTCTTATGGATTACCCTCTATGTGCCACGTGTCTCATTATTTGCTCCCCAATTATGGATAAGGTTATACATACATAATTGTGATTGGGTTATTCTTGTTGGTGAGGAGGAAAAGGAAATTATGTCTGACAATCCATATAAGTTCATAAACTTTCTATATATGTTGTTATAATCAATAAAATCATGTATATCATTATAAGTATCAATAGTTGAAATTTTAACCTGATTTAATAGTTGCTCCACTAGAATACTAAAGGTCAAAGGCCACCAATCATCAAATTAGCTCCTCTTATATAGTGTTCTAAATGTATTAATGAGAGTTCTTATAGTCAAAGATGTGAGGAGAGTGTTTATTATCTCCGTTGCATTAGCAAATTGACTTATTGTTTTAATATCGTCATTGTGACATATTGATCATTATGATGTGGGTCTATTGGCTAGTCACTAAAGTGGACAATTTTAGTGTGACCAATAAGCCTAATGCTTCTTTAGATATCAATTATTTCTTCTCCCAATATGAATACTAAAAGATAGTGAAGATTTACTCAAGTAATGATTGAAAATTATGTGTTTCCTAAAAACAACATCAAATTATATAGACTTGAATTAGGATGATTTTATTAGATTATTTTTAAGTTAGTAGGTCTACATAATGTCAAAAAAATTCTCAATTTATATACTCCAATGCTTAAGTTAATAAAGTATGTAAATACATGAGAAATTTTTTTATGATTAAGTGAGTTTTCATATTTTGCTTTCTATATATATATATATGCTTCATAAAGATTTTTTTGTAGTACAAGTTTATTATAAGATTGTATCAGTTTAAATAAGATCTTATTTTTATATTTGAACTAGATTTTATCTACTCAATGTCTTAGACCTCCCTATATATGAAACAAACAAAATAGAATTCTTTGAACTTATGTTGTGTTGGACCCCGAACTTTTCTTGGAAGTTAGAATTATTAAATGAAATTAAATGAGGAATTGGTGGTGATTTATTCAGGTACAAAGAAAAGGAAAATTCTTGAATTTAAAATGATATACAAGATTAAGGTAGTGAATGCGGTAAGTTGATGAAGAGTGAATTATTAATTTTGGTTTTTGATGATTATGAGATTTTTTAGTAAACTTGTATGTTTAAGGGTACTATGAAATTTATGATGA
>JANZXV010000008.1:14022314-14037274 GCA_027576455.1 Erythroxylum roigii | reverse complement strand
AAATCAAAAGAAATAATAAAAAGAACAATCTCCATAACTGTTCTTTAATAATAAAATCGAAAATAACAAGGGAATTGTGCAGAAACTCTAAGAACAAGAAACCAGAAATTAAATCAGTCCAACAACCTACGATTAAACTACTTGAAAAGTGCAAAAGAAATAAACTATGAAGACTAATTAAAGCAATATGCGGCAGCGTAGGAAAAAGGATATGCGATGGTCCATTGGAAAACGCCAACAACGTGAATAGAGGAGAATGAAATTACGGCAGCAAGGAGAATGAGTGTATGCGATGGTCTTTAGAAATCGATCTCTGGAAAAACAAGAACAAAGGTGCGGCAATCCAAGTATAAGAAACTTATGAAAGTAATGCTGGAACTTTGATGCAAATCAGAGAAAACAAGAGAATCAAGGTTGCGGCAATCCTAATTGAGAAGAGAATCTGCGATAGCCAAAGGAAAAAAATAAATCCTATTCTACGATAAACCCTAATCTAATGTTGTTTTTGCCTTCTCCCCTAATACATGTATATAATGTGCGGCAATCACCAAGCTTCCTCTTTTAATTGAATCTCTCTATTATCTTCCTTTGATTTCCTCTAGATTCTGGTATTTCAATTTCGGTAGAAGATATCTTGAAAAGAAGTCCAGCAGATCTTGGGCGTTTGTGTTCTAATTGGAAACAAAATCTGAAAAATCTGCAGATTTGGGATTCTGTCCTTAGGTGTGCCTACGCCTAATCTTTGAATTTCGGCCAGACTGGAGTTTCGGATTTCCTTCCTTCTTTTGCGCCTTTTTGGTCCTTTTTTGTCCTTAGAGTGTTGAAAATCATTGGTAAACAATTATAGAACAATTCCATTAAATTTTGGATAATAATTTCAACACCTTAATAATAATTACGCCCAAAATATATGTAATTAAATTGACTTATCAGAATCAGTATGTGCTGATCTGTTCTCAGATTTATTGTCCAAAAACATGACCTCTGGTTCCTTTTTAAAGTGATTGTTATCTATCACTTCCTCCATCAAAGAGTCAAGAACTCTCTTTACTGTTAGAGCATCACCACTAGCATGCTTAACCACTTTTCTGAAAGCAATATACACCTGTGGCAGTGACTTTAGAATCACCACTGTTTGGTGTTCTTCGGAAATTACCTCTTCAGTAGCTTCAAGATCCTAAATTAGTTTAAAGAAGTAATCAAGATTATCTTCTAGGGTTACTGTTGTGTTCATCTTGAAGTTGACAAGATTGTGCAGCACTGTCACCTTATTTGGTGAGCATTTTCTGGAATAAATCTCATCTAGTTTATCCCATAACATCTTTGTTGTGTTGCAATCTTTCACTTTTCTGATGACAATTGGCGAAAAATGCAACATTAGCTTGTAATGTGCTAATCTTGCCTTCTTGAGATTCTTCACAGGATCTTGTTCATCTTCATATGTTGCATCTATGGCTCCAAAGCACTCATAGGATGCAAGAAGGTCTTGCATCTATAATTTTCAGATTATAAAGTCCTCCTTTCTTGTGAATACTTCCATCTCTTTTCCCACCATCATGTAGGATCTTTGTAAAGACTTGTGCTTGAACTTTCTTTGATGGATTCTTTGACTTGTGATTGAGGGCATAAACTTGAATGGCTCTGATACCAATCTGTTAGAAATCTTTATATAATTTCTGTAATATTTCTGAATTACTGATAACTAAATCTTAGATTTTGTTTGTGCAGAATGGAAGTTTGCAAGAAAATAAAGAAGACACTCAGAGTTTACTTGGTTCGATAGCACAAAGCTATCTATGTCCAAGGATCAATCACCCACATCGGATTTTTACTAAGATCAAGGAAGAAAAGTACAAGAGATTGAGTGTTCAATCACACCTGCAAGAGTTCTAAAACTCTCTAGTACCCTCTGTAATGTACTCTAGCACTCTCTATTTTTCCTCACTTGAAAATACAAGAAAAATGTAAACTAGGCAGACTTGATTGTATTGATATTGTTCTCTATTTCTGGAGCTTTAGGCTTGGCTATTTATAAGTGTTGTGGATGATTATAGCCTTCGGTTATGTTTGGACTGAATCACTGTATATGCATGCCTTGTCCAAGTGACTTCACTTAAAGACTCTGCCTATGTTCCTTTGTTGACTTCTATCATAGTTAATGAATCCATTAAAATGTTGCGTTTTGATTAATAAGTCCCCTTGTGCTGTGCAGTTTTTTGTGCCTATTGGATGTGTCTGCATTTTGAGTAAATGCTGGTCTCTATGCTCTGCGTTTTGGTTATGTTTCTGACTATTCCACGTGGGCCTTACAAGTGTAAGACTTAACTTGAACTTATGTCTGCAGTCACTTCTTTCGAACACTCCAGAACTCTTCGTCATCGTAAGCTTCTCTTTCTTTTCTTCTTCGATTTTTAGCTGTATTCTTTGGTCTGAAGCATTTGAGTGTTGATTTATGGAGAATCTTGTGATTTTCTTCACATAATCTTTTTGTAACATTGTGAAATTGGTAACACTTTGAGATATACCCGTACTTGAGGTTATAGATTCTTGTAATTTTATAAAATTAGACATGATTTGGAACATGCTTATGGAATTGAGACTATGTTTTGCAACTGAATTCTTCAGAAAATTATACAGACAAATACATATTCATGTTCAAGTTGAAGTCTTCACCAATCTTAAATTAAATCAAGTTAACTAATAGTTAGTCTAGCTTGGTCAACATTTATGCCTTGAATAAGCCAATGCGAAGTTTTCTTTAACACGTTTTCTCTTAACACTTGTAACCCATTTGCTAAACATAAGTGATGGATCCTTAAACTTAACTAGTCACACTCGTATTAGAAAGAGGAAGAGACGGTAGAGTTGAAGTGCAACCATAAAGCGCTTCAAAATGACTATTATAAGCTTCTTGTTACGAGTATATAACTAGAAGAGTTGAAGAGGGCGGGGCTCAAATGACTACCGAATAAAAGTTACAAGTCTATCAAGAATTCCTGGAGATAAGAACGTTCGAGTCATTTAATTACGACAAGATGGCGGACTCATTTATTGAAGATTTCAACTGCTGAAGCTAAGCTGTCCAAATCTAGACCTTGATAATTTGCTCCCTCAAGATATTCAAGTTGAAGGCAACATTACAGAGGGTTCTGCAGAGGACGAGTCAATGGGTGAGTTTGTAGGTTTGGTGCGAGATCAACGTGTTGCACTTGCACCTATGGTTGTGCAGTTCCCTGCTTCTGATGATGAGACCGTCTCGAGTGTGATTCTTTATGCTTCAATTGCTAAACCACGTCCTATTACTGGCCATGATCTAAGCAAGTGGGTTTGATGATGTTAATTGCTCCAAAATCTTACTGGTAATTGTCGCGAAGACTTTAGTCTCTACTCATTTAGTGAAATAATATATTAACATGGGTATAAACTTAATTTGTCTCGTAGTTGGGAAAATAATATACATAACACAAATAACCATGACGATAATAGATCAGCTTGCTTGATTCTTCAAAATTTGCTCTTGTTCTTCCTAATTCCGTAAAATTCTTCTATTAGGTGATGAACGACATCTAATGACTGGTCTCTATTAGAGATCCTATCACCTTGCATAATACCTTAAAAGTGCTCTTATTCAACTTGATGAAGTACATCTTAAGATTCAAATCTGCATCAACACGAGTGTGATTGATTGAAAATTCAGTTTAGCCGGTCACAGGCGGCTTTCTCCAAATCCAGTTTAAGCATGACGCAAATGGTAGAGTAATGACATTTTCTGTAATGTTTCTTCCTACACAATTGCATAGAGTAGCTTCCACAATGGAAGGCAGACATACTTTGTAAGAAACATAATGCCAACTAGTCATTTTCAGAATTAGTGCTAATAAAGTTGACATGGTCAAACCAGAGATGACATGCAAAATTAGGGACAGTAAACTAATAACTTTTTGATATGGACAGCTGATCAACTCTTTACTTTAATTGGGAACCCACATGCTCCCTCTAAACACCAGGTTAAGCCACTTGATACAAGATAACTCTTGGAATTTCTTGTTGAAATTGAGACATCTTTGGACAAGCTTGATATTTTTCTCTGGAAAGACAAGTTGGTCCACAGCATCACAAACAAGGATGTCAAGAAGTTGTTACAGGGTAGAATGAAGCTATTTAGAAGATTGGTTCAAGATTGTCTGGTGTAAGGCTTTAACTCGATTTTCCTTCATCCTTTGGCTAGCGGTTAAAAATAAACTGAGCACCCCATATCGCATGACCTTCCTATAGGTTAATAAAACTTGTCCAATGTGCTTGGCTCACGAGGAAACAAGAGACACGAGAAAACAAGAAACCATCTCTTTTTCGAATGCTCTTTCAACAAGGATATGGAACTATATCACCATGAAATGTTAATGGCTCAATTTGGGAGAATCCCATCCTGACATATATCCCTTTAGTCTATCAACTTAGAATGCGTTCATGGGAGCGAATTGGTTAATCCACCGCATTGTTCTAGTCCTCTATGTCTAAAAGAAATCTCAGACAATTCGTCACACAAATTTTTCCAAAGAAACATTAAAATCCATGATCCTCTATGAAGTTAGGGAGCACATTCTGTTGCAGAACCTGACGTAGTTCAAATATCCTAACATCTTTGCACCTCTAACAAATGAGCTATCCTCATCCTTTTGTTCTTAATATCTACCTGTATACCAAGGCTCTCAAGGGTACTCTCTTATGGATTTTTTCTCTTTTGTAAAACTCTTAACTCCTATTTATTAATTTCATTTTCCCCTTTTCAAAAAAAAAGTTTGAAGTTTATTTATTGGATTCATTTTTTACTCTTTTTGATGTCGAGAACCAATCTTCGTTTTTTTTTTAGAAATACCGTAGCACTCTCCCTTCTTTCTACTAAAATGACCCATATCGTTGATCATAAGCCTAGTGGTTCAATATTTTCCAGAAATCCACCACAAATGTCCAGTTGAATCTGAAAGAAGTTTTCCTGGACCTGGGCCTAGGACAACTTTTATATATATATATATCATATTTCATTAGGCCGAGGTCTTTATAGGATTAAATTTAGTCTCGTATACAGAACTTAATTTTGTTTCTAAAAACCATTGGAGAAGGTTTGTTTGTTTATCAATCAATCGTGCCTTCAACTCCTACCTTATTTCAATTCAGTTATATTATTTCATTCTAAACAATTATTTTTGGGTATCTTGGATGGTGCACTCCGATTTCAGCGGAACTCTCGAAATTTTTACCGGGTTGATCCTCGTGTGAAATTTGGGGTATCAACAAACTTGAAGTAAATTCCACAGCAGTTATTGACATCCTTTCTTTCTCGAAATACCGAGCTAGATCACATAACTCTATCGTTCGTGAAATTCATGAACTATTCAGTACGAATTGGACTGTTGTATATCGACACATATATCGATGAAGCAAATAAATGCACTGACTAATTTGCTACTTATGCAGGTTATTTTGATATTAGCGTCATTTACTTTGACACTACACCTATCGAATGACACCTGCTTCTTTTGAAGTCTTTTGTTTAATAGTGTAATTTTGGTTTCATTTTCTTAAAAAAAAAAAAAGTAATGCTCTTCGTTACTGGCAACAATAACTCGGGCAAGCAGATCGATTAGTGTTTCCATTCCAACTGCCCTTTCCTACAACAACGTCAACATTATCTAATAAAAATTCTGCCGACATGGGAGTAAAGGTCCAACTTTATCTTCCTTTTTATCACGTTAAATTCTCTTTTTTGGTAATTGTTTTGACTCAAAGATGATAATAACACCGTAAATGAACAGGAAATCTTACCCCCTCTTTCATATGACTCCAGCTGGCCTTTGCTCATGGGTGCTAATTCTTCACAAATCATCGACAAACCCATAATTCGGTTCTCTGCTGTCGTTTTGAAGCTCCAAAAGCAAGGAAACGACACTTAAATGTTCATCAATGGTCACTTTCCTTTGAAACACACGCATTCAATGGCAATTGGTTCCCGCAAACTACCAGTCCTTCAGATTCATTTGTCGCTATATCCTTGACATTAGATATTTCTATATTTAAGTGGGATCTTCTTGTTTGAAGCCGTATGTTTAACTCACACTCCTGTGGATAGATTGCCAGAGAAGCTGATCGTTCTTAAACGCAGAATCTAAAATACCCAGGTCAGTTTCGTGGTTCTACGTATTTTTAGTGGTTTCTTCGTCGTGGGTTTTCATCAAAATTTAAAATTTCCTTTCATCGAAATGTTTTGGTGGTAAATATAGGATTTGAAGATAGACCCATTTGCTATGCGTTGTAAAGATCCTGGTTTCTCTCGTTTCTTATTAACATGCGTCATTTTTTCATTAAGAGTTGGGACTTTCACAGCTTAGTGTAGTGGAAATTCGTGATCTTTTGAGGCCGCTTTTGTTTTTTACTAACATGTTAAATTAAAATAAAGTCGTGCAACTTGTTGTTTATTCAATTCCTTACTTGCATTGCGGTTAGTAATCTTGATAGTTTCTCCTTATATGTTTTGTTTGTTGGATACGGTCCTACTTCCACTTGTGCCGAGTTGATATTATTAGAATGAGGGTCATATGCAATAGGGTGCTAGTTGCTACCTGTTATTAAAATTACATGAACCGGAGAATTTGACAATATTCTGAATGTGTTTAAACTGACCTACCAATGTTTTTTGATCGTTGTGCTTGAAGGCTTGCATCTAGTTAGGTGCTGTAACTGGTCGGAAGCGGTCTGCTCTATTTGGTCTCTGCTTACTCTTCTGTACCCAACGATCAGAGTGACGGTGGCTGAAGGTTTTTGAGTGGTTTGCCTGAAACGTGGATACGTCCGTTGACTTACCCTATTGATTTTTTAATCGGTCCCACCCTGATAACTTTTAAGGTAAAGAATGCTGATAATAACTTTTTATCTGTCTATGCATATCATGTTTCACTAAACATATAGATTTTGTTTCTCAGCTGTCAGAGTTTCGCTCTTGGTGTGATGGTGTTCACCAGTTGATTCAATGTTAGGGAAGTCAAAGATAAGTTTTATGCTTTGTGGCAGACTGTTGTTTCTTTGACATGGTGCAATGGAAAAGAAAATAGATGATTGTGACATAGGGAATCTTCATTCACCTAGACTGGTGGAAAAATTTGGCAGCATAAAGCAAGAACTCAATAATCTTTCCGAGAGTTTAACCAAGGGCCGCTCAGCAAATGAGTTTGAGAGGTATGGTTTACCTTGGTGAATTTTCTTGAATTTGAAGTCGTAGTTGACATAAACAATTCAATAAATTGATTCCTGATGCAAAAGAGCTTATAGTTTATAAAGAAATAAAAGAGGACAAATCACTCAATTACAAGCTTTAATTTGGTGGAATGAAGATTGTGATTAAGGTAACAACAAGAAGAAGAAAGGTTGAATTATTTTTTTTGAAATGTAAGAAAGGTTGAATTATGCTAAGCTTTTATATTAGATAGGAAGTAGTAATAAGTTAGATATATTATCCTAGTTTAAAACGTAATCTTATTTAAGAATAAAGAAGCTTATTAGAGTAGGATTGGTTACTTTAGTTGGAAAATTTTTTACTACTAGAATAAAGGTTTCAAGAACTTTTGTATTTATGTGTACTCAACCCATCAATAATAATACGTTGAATTTTCTCTAAAACTTCGAGTTTTCTATTAGAAGATGTGATGCTTTCTTCTAAGCTTGATTCCTAGTTCTTTACCCTTTGCTACTTCTTTACCTTTCCAACACTTTTATCCTGAATTTCTAGCAATCAAAACTCTAAAATTCTAGCCTACATTTCCAACAACGAAAACCTAAATTTTTAGTTATTTTGAACTTGAAATTCCAATAACTTGAGCTGAAATCTCAAACCAAAAATTCAAATTTCAGCAACCAAATTTTATAATCCTCTATGAGTTATATACCTACTAGTTTGATATATCTTCTACTTTTCTACGTCAATTTGGTATTAGAAATTTGGTTCACGATAGCGACACGTAGTGAAAGGGCGTATAGAAAACTACTTAGTGACTGAGAGGATAGATGAAATACTTTTGAAACTTATGGAAAGATTGGACTTTAACGACCCTCGATCACAAGGTACTCCAAGAACTAGTCTAGAAAAAACACTGGACAATAAACTACACTTGACATTGAGGGTGGAGAAAGTGAAATCCAGGTTGAAGAGGCTGAAACTAATGAACAATAAGTGGTGTTAGAGAATTAAGACCTATCGAGAGATTCAAGACAAAGAAACTATCCAACAACACTTGGAGAGCACATGCGAGATGTTAGAGGTCATGATAAAGTTGAAACACGTAACATACTTGATAATATTACCAAGAAAATTCGTGTTGAAGTACTTGATTTTGTTGGGAAGATAGGTTTACACCTATTCTTGGACTCGATGGTAACAATGTAAGACTTCTTAAACGGGTTAAACATGTCAGAAGATTGAAAGGTTCGATTTATGACGATGAAGCTAGTTGGACATTTTAAAATCTTTTGGAGATCGATAGAGGATAGACTTTGAAAAATAGACCAGCTGCTAATTGTTGATTAGGAAGATATGAAGTTGAAGTTATCGAAAAATATACTTACCATTTCATTACCAAAAATATCTCTCAGATCAACTCACAACACTTAGACAAGGAATTATGTTTGTAACAAAGTGTACGAAAATATTTGATGAACTTTCTATCTGCTATGAAGAATGAAATTTGAATGGCAACTCTTATCTCTCTACAAAATATTTGAAGGATAGAAATTTGCAAGAAGTTGACAATGGAAAGAATTTATAGCCTTGAAATGCATATCACTTAGCTTTAAGAGCAAAATAATACCTTACACAGCGAGTAACTAAGAAGTTTAGAAAGCAGGCCATGGAGCTCAACATGAAGAGTCACGACTGTGCACAGGCTAGAACCTAAGTTATCAAAATTTGCACTACATAACAACTACAAAGCTTCTCAAGGTGCTGAACCTAAAGGTAAAGCCATGGTTGAAATTGGGACAAAAGAACGCAACTATGACAAGAAGTGTTGCCGGTACAATGGGAGGGGCTACTTTGCTTATGAATGTACTAATATAGGTCTGCACATGATGGAAGAAGAAGAGGAGAAAGAATGTAATGAATATGTGTGTGAACATAAAGCTGGGGAGGAGTGGAAACGGGGATATGTGAAGATTCTATTTGATATGATGTTATTCCTATGAAGTCTCATATATTTTACTTGATCATTTGTAACTTAATGACTGTGATGTGTTGCATCTTGGAAAAGCTAGCAACCAATTATTATATTTTTCACGGAAGATGATTTTGAGCCTTATGAAGTTGGGCAAGGTAGAGAAGCAAAGAGAAAGTAATAAGGCAGCCATAAATACCAAGAAAAAACCTCTTAATATCATTAAAAAGAGAGAGAGAGACAGAGAGAGTTTGAAACTGTCAGTAAGGGGAAGAGCATTGTGTTTTCAATGGTAGTGAAGGAAGTAATACAAACAACAGTTAAAACACCCCTTGCATTACCAAAAGCAGTGAGCGAACTACTGGTTAATTTTTTAGACCTTATGCCAGATGATATAGCAAGTAATTTACTTCTTTTAGGAGATGTTCAACATGCTACTAAATTCATATTTGGATCTACGCTACCAAATTTTCCAGCATATCGCTTAAATATTATCAAGAATGGAGAGATGAAGAGGCCATATCAATTAAGTAGAAACTGTAATTTGGCGAGATAAAGAGTAGGAGTTGAGGTGACAACAAAGAAAACTAGGATTGGAATTTACTTTATAATAGATTTCTTTATTAGATAGGAAATAGTAATAAGTTAGATATATTGTCCTAGTTATTTAGGACTTAAATTTATTTTAAGAATAAAGAGGCCTTATTAGAGTGGGATTTAATATTATTTTGAACATTTTAGTTGGGAATCTTTTTACTACTAGAATAAGGGTTTAAAGAATTTATATATATATATATGTGTACTAGGCCCTTCAATAACTATATCCTGAATTCTTTTTTATAAACTTGACTTTACTATTAGAAGTTTTGATGGTTTTTTTCTAAGAGTGATTCTTAGTCTCTAGGTGTAATTTCTAGTTCCTTACCCTCCACTAATTTTTTAACTCATTAAAATTCTAATGCTTTTAACTTAAAATTTCACCAACTAATTCTAGCCTAAATTTCTGGCAACCAAATCCTAAATTTTCAATTATGCTAAGCATGAAATTCCAATAGCCTAAGCTGAAATTCCATACCTAAAACATGAAGTCCAACGACCAGATTTTATAAGCTTTGTGTGTTCTAACTACTAATTAATATCTTCTTCTTATCCTACATTATTCACTCTTGTTGTATATACATTGGTTTTGGACATTTCCTATGTGAATTATTTTTAGGGAGGAAAGAAGAATAAGGAAATGGAGAAAGATGATTGGTCTAGGAGGGAGCGACTGGAAGTATTATGCCAGGAGGAAACCTCATGTTGTTAAGAGGAGGATAAGGAAAGGAATTCCCGATTGTTTAAGGGGCCTTGTTTGGCAGTTGATATCTGGAAGTCGAGACCTTCTGCTTATGAACCCTGGGGTTTACGAGGTACTTGTATTGTATACATGTTTTTTATGAAACCAGCCTTCGTGTCTCTGCTAATCAAGAATTTGTTGATGAAATTATACATTTGTTGCAGCAACTGGTCATATATGAGACATCAGCATCAGAGCTGGATATAATTCGTGATATTTCTCGTACGTTTCCTTCGCATGTTTTCTTCCAGCAGAGACATGGGCCTGGGCAGAGGTCTCTCTACAATGTTTTAAAGGCATATTCTGTGTATGATAGAGATGTTGGCTATGTTCAGGTATGAATCTTTTGCTGCTTCATTTAGTTTGGTTAAGATACTGAGTGAAGAATTACATTTGATGAAAAGTGCAGGGAATGGGTTTCCTAGCTGGTTTATTGCTTCTTTATATGAGTGAAGAGGATGCATTCTGGTTATTGGTTGCATTGCTTAAGGGGGCTGTTCATGCCCCAATGGAAGGACTGTATCAGGTAATCATATCATTTATGGAGTTGATATTTACCATGTCAGATTCCTAATTGAATTATTGACATTGGATGTTTTTATTGTCTGCAAAGTCTAGCTGTTGTCTGATAAAATGACTGTAGGCCTTTGTTTGGTCGGACTGGTGTTACTAAGAATATAACTTCTGAAAGTAATTCTCGATAAAACGCAGAATTCTTTTCTTATGCACCGGTTTTACATCCATCTGAGGTCTCAATCACATGTACAAGTATGACTTTCAGCTTAAGTGTTTTTACATCCATCTGAGGTCTCAATCAAATGTACAAGTATGACTTTCAGCTTATGTGTAGCTTGTCCAAATATATCTGATCCTTATGTTTATAGTTTCTAGTCTTCAATACTTGCGCTTTTCTTGTATTCTAATTTTCCTTTTCTTTCTAGTTGACCTCTTCATAAGGAGGTGGAGATCCGACTTAAGATACTTGATTACGCCAACTTTGAAATGCTAATTCTAAATTGATCCACTTTCTCATATGAACATTTGTTCTTCAAAAAAGTTATTATACCGAAGGGAGCAATGGTCTCCTGGATACAAAAACTGGGACAAGACAATATAGGAAAAGAAATAAAAAGAGAATAAAGATTTGAAGGAAGAGAATGTGAGGTAGAATAATTGACTATTTTCTTATGAAATCTAGATGAGGAGCGATAAGTTCAGCTCCAAAGTTATAAATCATTTGTAAATGATGAACCCATGGTTAAGCTATAAGAGTAATGCTTATCCTTAACTAACATTTTAACCATTTTGACTAGGGATCAGCAAAAAGCTATAAACAATTCTTATGGTCTTGTTGGGATATTCTGAGGACTAGCCTCTCTACTTCTGCTGCAGGTAGGTCTGCCTCTAGTACAGCAATATTTGTTCCAGTTTGACCTCTTGATGAAGGAGCATTTGCCAAAGCTGGGAGAACATTTCACCCAAGAAATGATTAATCCTAGCATGTATGCAAGCCAGTGGTTTATTACTGTCTTTTCGTATTCTTTTCCATTCCATTTGACTCTTCGAATATGGGATGTTTTTTTATACGAGGTCAGTAATCATTGATATTAGTCTATTTTCTGTATTTTATTGTTGCGTCTGCTAGGAATTGACATTTATATACCTATCTATTATGCTAGGGGGTTAAAATTGTCTTTAAAATTGGCTTGGCTTTGTTAAAGTATTGCCATGATGACTTGGTAAGTATTCAAAAGCTTATTTTCTGATACTCAAAAATTCTAGCAATTATGTTTCTGCTCATAAACTACTATTTTGTCAGGTTAAATTGCCCTTTGAGAAGCTTATACATGCTTTACGTAACTTCCCTGAAGATGCTATGGACCCCGATAGATTACTACCAATGGCTTACTCATTCAAGGTTCACTCTGTCTCTCTCGTATGCTTACTGCAATGCTTACACTATCTAATTTGTTTCAGTGTGGAAGTGCATTCAGTGGTTGGGTTTTGCTATTATCCTCATAACTTGCTGATTTCTTATTGTGATCTGTGTGATAACATCTGCTCATTATATGATAGAATAAAACTTTGATGAATTTTTAAGCTTTTTGGTTATCAAACCTCTTAGCATGTTGTTTCTGAACTAATGTTAGAACTTCAGATATGGGAGAAAGGTGAATATGGCCTACACATCCTAGTTTTGTGTGAAATCTTTCTGCAGTTAATAATGAATATCAATCTCCAAGGGCATAAGTGACCTGTACCAATATAATAAGTGGTTATTTTCTTGGAGTATATGTGATTGACTTATATTTCCTTTATGACTCTTTTGGCTATTACTTGGGCACCTTGATCACTTCTTTGAAACTGATATGTAACATGTAGATTCTTTTCTTGGATTAAAAAAAAGAGAGGAGATAGTTGAATAAACTACTGTGAGGCAATTGATATGGTCCATACAATTAATTATTGGAGATGTTATGAGAAAGCGTTTTTCATGGGGAAACAATCTAATATTTTCCTCTTACTATATTTTTGATAAACTTCCTTCACATGTGTTGTGTTGATTTTGTTGCATGTCATGCTCCTTGTTCATACTTTGAAGTAGTTACAAATATTTGAAGCATTAAGAAAAAGGTGAGCCCATCATATTGTATTTTTTGATGTAACGTTAATCATTTTTTAAGGGGGAAAAAAAGAATTGTTTTGTGCTTAAATTTTGGGCTATAATAGTATATAGCTAGTGATTAGTTTTAGATTTCATTTTACCGGAAGTTAGGTATAGAAATCTCTAAAATGCGGCATTTGGTCTTATCACCTTTGGCTTTTATTGGTCATGTTCCTCAGAATTTTGATCTCCAGCAATTTTATCCTTTAATTTTTCTTTTCCTACTCACCTCTAGATACATTTTCTATATCATACCAGTGTTTGCCTCATTTTTCTTTTATGTTAAGGCATTTCATTATGCATCTGAGCTACACAGACTGATGTAGGACGGGCATAAGAAATTCTAACAATTTGATGGAATACGTGTAAGCTACAAATTATAAAATTTAGGGCTGCCTATTTAATAAAGATTCTTATTATTCTTTAATAGATTTAAACTCTGAATTAATAAGAATAATCTAAAATAAATATATTTTCATTTTTTAATAAGAAAAAATAAACCTTTTCTGCATGGCTGACTTGCTGTTCAGTACTTCATTCTGCACCAAGTTCATTCACACACATGCAATAAAGCAGGTTCACTCACACATGTACGAGCACACACGAAATAAGGGAAAATAGATGCAACAGTTAATTAGCTAATCAACATAACTGAAAGTTCCTTTTTTTTTTTCGTAAAATTGGAAATTGCTCAAATATGGGTGCAAAATGGAAGGGTAGGAAATGTTGGTGTAAGTAGTAACAAGGATTATGAATGCAAGGACACTTCATTTCAGGTTTATAGATCCTACCTTACTCTCGTATCCAAGTCTGGATAGATCCTTCAAAATACGTAACTGTGTATCCTTCGATTCCATTTCGAATCAGTTAGTTAAGAAAATGTTTTTGGGTTAATTATTAGGTATCCAAGCGGCTGGAAGAACTGAAAGAGGTTTATGACAAGAAGAATGGGAAGTCAGTTAAATGTGCAGCATTAAACACGAAGGATCAACCAAAAACGGCTCAAGTGAAGTTTTAAATTTGCATTCTTGTATTTTGATTCTTTGTTGATCTACCAATTCATCAACTGGGGAGAGGTGTGTACAATGTTAACCCAACCTGCTAGACAGCTGATAGTTTCCTGTTCAACGAGAGAACATACAGAAATCAGTCTACATATTTGAAACTTGTATTGCAGAAAGTAAGACGAGATCATGTCTACTCACCACCTGTTAGGTTCTGATTCCCCTGTTGTTATTATATAAGCTCATAAAACTCAAGCGATAAGGATGATGACAGGATTATATCTTCTCGGAAAGATTAAAGTGGAATCAATCACTATTTATAAGCAGATAATTTTGGGATGAGGAGGATGATGGGGTTTTTGTCGCTAACTGATCAGACGTCTGACAATAGAAGGCAACTTCTCTAAAATAGCATTCTTAGCCACCGAGATCTTTTATTTGTTGTAGCACAACTCCTAGAGCTTGTAACACCACCAAAGCAGTGGTAACTAAGAATGTTGTATATTGTTAACATTACAGAAGCATATTGGCATTGTTTGGTAAAGAGCTGATCAGTTCTTTTTTTAGCTGGTCAACCTACTTTAGCTTATTGACTTTAAGAAAAAGCTCATAAGTTTGTTTGGTAAAGAGTTTGTTGGGTTGGCTGATTCAACTCAACTAGCTGATTTTCTACTCTCTAGGAGCATTTTATCCCATCAGTTGATATTTTTTTGGCCAAATTTTCATTTTGCCTTCAGTTACTTTTTCTCCTCAGT
>JANZXV010000008.1:13965684-14009937 GCA_027576455.1 Erythroxylum roigii | reverse complement strand
ATAAAAGTTATACAGAAATTAATATCAAATGACAACAAAATACGGGCAATGTGCAAATTATAAAAACTCAATACCAGGAATCAATTTAAGCACAAAATCATAAATTAGGAGTCAATATGTGCATAAATACTTAAGAAAACGGGGCCAAATAATAGTATAAATTTGGTTCAATCAGCAGTAGACTGTTCGGGGATGGTCGGTTGGGCGGTGTTCTCGCCGATCTCCACACCTCGCGCCTTAGCTTTCGGTCAGGCGGCCTTACCCGAGCCTTTGGATGGGCAAGAGATGGAGGACGAGCCGATCTCGCTGATCTTCACCATGGCTGCACAAGGATAGAAGCAAGTTAGGAATCGAGGCCAATACCAATGAATGCAACAAATAGTTAAACTGCGGAAAGTCAACCAGAAGGGGCATTCTCTTCTCCTAGCCCGCTAATTTGGCGATCGCGAATGAGCTAGTTGAAGCCCCTCCACGATACCCTTGAATGAGGCAGTCGAAATTGTAATGGCCGTGCGGTTGACTACCTCCCATTCCTCCCAGGAAAGGAGTAAGTTCGAGATGTCGTTCCACCGCTCGACAAAGGGATACCTCCAAGGCCGAAATTCGAAGCCGGATCCCAACGGCCTCACAAAGAAATACTTGGTCTTCCAGGATTGGACTTTTGAAGTCGTCCCGGCAGGACGATAGCTGGCATTTCTGTACTGAAAGTGTGGAACCCCGGCCCCAGCGATCAAACTCTGGTTCATCCACAAGAAATGACGCATGATGCCGACCGATGGCTGAAGCCCAAAATGATGGCACAACAGAGCCATCCCATTGAGGAACCTCCAACCATTCGGAGGGATCTGGCTCGGCCTCAAGGCGTAGATGTTACATATGTCGTCAATAATCGGGGCGTACGGCAGCCTCATACCCCCAACCGAGAAAAACCCTTCTGAAATCGCGAGGTAGCCGTGGCCATCGCTATGAATCCTCTCGTCTTTACCGGCCAGTCTAGCTCTCCATGAAACGGGGATATTATTCTTAGAGACCAATCGAGACAGTTCCTTCTCAGTCACCGTTGATAAGTCGGCTGGTGGCCTCTCAACGACTTGCCCGTCCTTCCGGGAACTCGTCCCACCTTCTTCAGTTGTTACTGTCTCTGGCGCCACATTCCCGTCGGCCTCCGGCGCCTCCATCATTTCCGCTGTTATTTTCGACGACTCGGCAATTTCTAACGGCCTTTCGGCCGCCGGAGAAAGGGAACCGGCTCCATCCCTAAATCTAACTTCGTCTCTAGGGCTAATCGACGACATGATTACAAAGCGAAAATTTATAGGTTGAAAAGAGGGAGAAAGACGTACCTAAGTTAGCGATTGAAATTTGGGATGGGAACGGCAATAGAGAAGAAAGCTCCGGTGACTACAAACCAAACTCTGAAAATGAAGAAGAGTAAGAGTAGAAGAATCAGGTACGCATGAAGAAGATCCTCAACCCGTCAAACCTGATATATATAGCGCTGGAAGCTGAATTAAAATTGCCAGTCAAGATCGAACATGTGGCGGAACAAGAGTTGCGGTAAAAAATTAGGGTTAAAATTTCGAAACGACGTGACAGTTGAAAGGACGTGCGTGACAGAACGTGACAGCGCATGCAGCAGTTAAATGGATGCATCGTTTCAAATTTTGAACGGCGCTCAAAAGATGCGTATCGTCAAGTAATGATTCGATTTAGCATTACGACGGGATGCCAGCACCCAATCGATCGCACGCCTGGGCAAAAGCCGACCGATCGTCCTGACCTAGCTCGAATGGTTGGGCACGTTCGATCGGTCGACCCTTCTACCGATCGTCCTGACCTAGCTCGGATGGTTGGGCACTTTTGATCGGTCCACCCAACTCTACGATCGATCGGTAAATCGCTCCCCGGGCTATCGCGCACCAAATGGCGGTGTTTGGTCGATCGGACTTATCATGATCCCTTGACCAAATGGGCCGTACAATCTTTAAATACTCCATCGACCCCTTCCTCAGGATCAGACTCGAGGAATAGGGGGCTTATGGTTGGGCCGATGGGGCAAGGCCCAATACTAGGCCCAAGCATCCACGGCCCATTAGTAGGTGACAACTTCCCATGCACACGTAAAGACCTAAACCTAGTCGGAATCCTATATATAAGGTATTGTTTCGCCCTGATACAGGTATGAAAATACAACCCTAGCTTCCTCTAATCCTAAACAACAACGAAACCCTTCCTCCTAAACTAACTTGAGCGTCGGAGGGGCCTGCCGGCAATCAACCCCTGGCGAGCCTTATTTGTTTTGCAGGTTCTCTATAGCTGAAGTCAATCGAGATTATGGATCCAATCAACAACGTCCAACCTCAACAGGAACTGGCTGAACCACTGACAGTTGTGCATCTAATTAAACTTATAACTAATGAAACGTATTTGTATATATTTATTGCAAATTAACTCGCACAAATTCACCCTATTAATTTGCAATTTTCAGCAGCTTCATGAACTTCTCGAACTTTTCTAAGGTTATCAACTTGGTGAGCATATCTGCTGGCTGATCATTAGTGTTGATGAACTCAAACTTGATTTCTCTTTTATTCACTAAATCACGAATAAAATGATGGCAATTTTCAATGTGCTTGCTCCCAGCAATGGAAGAAAGATTATTAGCCATGCCAATTGTAGACATTGTCCCAGAAAATCTTTGTTGGACTTGCTTGTTGATGGCCCAAATCTGTAAGAGTTCTTCCAAACCAAACTACTTCACAAGTTGTTTCATTGGCTGACATACATTCAGCTTTGGTCGAAGAAAGTTCCTAATTTTGTTGCTTCTTAGAATTCCAAGAGATTATTTTTGTGTACAAGCAAAAGTTGCATGTTGATGTTCTCTTCCGATCGTCAAATTAGGTTGGGATCTAATCATGCATGATAGCACGTAGAATAATTACAAAATTTTTTCATATTTGATTTCCTAAAAGTTAAGATTCCTTAAATTTTATAAAATGATTAACAATTAAATCATAATAAAGCATGAATCTTAATTCATACCTTATTTTAAAATTGATCATATTCTTCTTATATCTCTTGAACCGTTTCTGAAATCGGTTCATCTTAACCACTGTAACCTTACAAGTGTTCGTCCTTTAACTGTATCCACAAAACTAGTTGAGAGAGCTCTGAAACTATTGTAAAGAGCGTTAGACAATGAGTGCTATAATAAGTTTGAGACATCTAAGTAATTTAATTGAAATTAAATTTTAGTTTCAATTAAACTTTAATTTGAATTAAAATAATTCTAATTAAATACCAGTTATGTCTAGATAAGATATAATATCTAATATTGATCCTCATTTATTAAATATCACATATTTAATTATAAAGTTTCTTAAAATTTATAATTAAATCGAATTTGATTAAAATATCTTCACTTTGTTCATCTCGTTCTTTGTATGTGACCCATTAGTTTCTCAAATATGTCAACAATTGATACAAATTATAATCCTAAATTATATTTAGGGTTAGATAAATTTAACTCCTTTAATTTATCTTTAGTTCTCTAATTAAAAAATTTATATTCACATATCAAAATTGATGTCTAATAATACATTATGATCACCTAAATATGTAAGAATGTCAAAATGATTTTGACTAACCTTTCCATGCAAGATGTTTTAGTATAATTTAATCTTTTCATCATATAATGTTATGATACAACATAAAGCATGAAATTAATGTCTACTCTATTTTGAGTCCAATCATATTAGTTCTCCACCACTAGCTATTGATTCAATTAATGACATTTGTAAACTATTTACAAAGCGTCGTTCCATCTTGGTTAAGGATTTTCTGAATTAATACTAATCAAGAACAATGAAACATTCTCACTAATTATTTTAGGGTGATGAATCCTATCTTGGTTACTCATCTATCTCCATATAGTTCATGCTACAACTAATGAGTACCGACTGAGCAATCCATGACTAGAACATGTCATAAGTAGTATCAAAACATAACAATCCCTATACAAGATAACTTTAGAAATCTGAAATCAAAGGATCACTTATATAATCATCACAATGAGAATTTCCATAAACATACAAGTAATGTTCCAAATATATTTCTCATATAGGGTCAGTTCAATAAACTTGTTCTCTAACAAGCACCCATACATTTATTTAAGTATCTTCATACTTTAGTCTATAAGATTGACTACTTCTTTTAAAAAGAGAATGTAACACCCCACTCCCATCTGACACATGCACGTGCGCCATTCGGTCACACGTGCACATGCCTGACAAAAATGACGTGTTAACTATCTTACTTTTACTTTATCACATGACATCATAATTAAAATCACAAATCACACATTTGCTAAAATCTAAAAATTTTCTCATTTTATATCATAACCATAATGTACATTGTAGCTTTAAGTTCAACATCCAAGTTTACATAACACTATCCTATGAGCATAATAGCTCAGTCTAGTACGCTACAAACATGAGGAATAACAAAAGACAATAACAGACTATGTCTTTAATTCTTAGCTGACCAACCTTTGAGCCATGTTTGATTGTCAAAGTTGCACAAAATATGCTTTTATGGAGTATTAGAAGCTAGGTCATCTCACTCTCGAACCTGAAATTATCAACGATGCAATTTGGATGAGTTTTGCGAACTCAGTAGAGTAACCATCCTCGATGGGTCACTCTTATTATAAAACACAATCAATTATAAATATATTGTCACACAGTTCATTTCAACTTGGTTAGCACCAAGTTACATCACAAACAAATTGTAATTTCAATTAAACAATTAAATCAAACTATCACTTCATTACACTTGAATACAATACCATCCAATACCATTATTTGTTTAATACCATGTATTCAAATATATAACATTCTTACAGCTTTACAAATCATTCAATGAATTCAAATCATATGTGAATGTTATATGTATCAAACTCACATTCGTTTTTATATTATTGTGACTGTGTGCTTTTTCAGTATCCCGTATCACCAGGCTTATTGATCATAGTAAGCCTTAGCCTCTAAACATATATGTTTGAGCTTTAAGCTCTTTTCAGTAGCAACACTAGTCACAATTGCCTTTATATTACATGTATTGAAATGAAATGCATGTCATAATTCATTCAATAC
Organism: Erythroxylum roigii; assembly: GCA_027576455.1. Lineage (NCBI taxonomy): Eukaryota > Viridiplantae > Streptophyta > Magnoliopsida > Malpighiales > Erythroxylaceae > Erythroxylum > Erythroxylum roigii. Next base: position 14,004,784 of record JANZXV010000008.1, on the reverse strand, counting down.
AATCAATCACTTTTATTCACATTATCTCAGTCAATACAGTCAATCATAACATTAAGTAACTTTTAGTTGAAAATCATTTAGACAGTCTCATTCACGTACAAGTAGCACTTCCAATAATATTCATATGCATCAAATGCCTCAGATAAGTATTGTCCGAAATTCAGTACACAATCAGTACATATTCATCATATATTAAATTCAAATCAATAATATCGGATCAATAAAGTGAGACCATCTTAGGTTACTCACAATTGCTCCCTTAAGCCTGTTGCCTTGACGTTCCGGCAATATCAGGATATGGTCGTGCTACTTGCTCTCCTATATACATTAACATAATTTCACATTATTGTACTACTTATGTAATTGAGTAAACACATGTATGAATGTATCATGTATCATGCATGTGCAATGACAAATTCTTGGGTATATTTCTATAATAAATTGATGCACTCCGATAGTGCCAAAATTCACACATTCATTCACTACTCCAGCTTTTGTTGAAGGCATCCCATTCGGTTTAACTTTACATAATCAATAAGAGTAAGAAAATGATGTATTTCTGTAACACTTTCTTCTATACAATTTTTCCTCTGTGTCTTAAGTTTCTAATGACACAAAAATCATTCAATTTGGTTCATTATTCTATGAGTTAAGCTCATAATACTACAGACTGAGTATATTTGAAATTTGGGCTAATGTAAGATCATGCATTCAAGTTATACAACCCATATCCCTCAATTCAAATATCCAAAATTTACAAAACTTTATATCAATTTAAAGCTAAGAGAATAAGCTATAACTTTTGTGAAGACACCTTTGTCTGATTTAGCCTACCTCCATACAGTTTATTCAATAATTACAGGATATGATTTCTGTCACTAGTAGTACCACAACTTAAGCCAAGACTATTGGACCCCGAATTCCGGAGCCCAACGACCTTAGACATGAGCCTTATTGAAAACCCTAACCTTAAGTCTCTAGTTCATTTTAAAGAAAGAAACACTTCAATTGGAGTTGTATAGCTCAAGATATGCATCAAATACCAAGCAGTGTACATACTCCAATCCTACTCTCCTAACCAACCATTTACTTGCATTAGAGCAAATTTCCTCAATTTAATTCCAAATGTTACCAAATTTTTAGAGTAAGAAGGTATGTATCTTAGAAAACTAATGGTACAAGATTCACATCAATCGGAGGTTGAATGAGGGAGTTATGCCCAAAACAATGGACCATGCTCACTCCCGAAATCAACTTTAACCTCTCTTGGCGCGAAAGTCATAACTTTTAACCTAGATGTCGGATTGAGTTTGTTTTTATGCCATTGGAAAGAAGACATTTAGGGCTACAACTTTCATGAAGACCAAAAATTCAAATTTGGACGTTAAGGGGCTCAAAATACACAGCCCGTGTGAATTTTACACGGTACATACTCCAATTGAAGTGTTTCTTGCTTTAAAATGAACTAGAGACTTAAGGTTAAGGTTTTCAGCAAGGCTCATGTCTAAGATCGTTGGGCTCCGGAATTCGGGGTCCAACAAATAAAGCCATATGTGCCTAAATCCAAATATTTTGATTCAAAGGGATTCAAAACTCTAGTTGTAAGCTTTTAAAGTTTTGTTCTAAACTTAGATTTATGTTTTAATTAAGTATTTCTTGTTTTATGTTCTTAAATTATCATGAATAATTAAATTAATTGATCTGACAAATTAATTTGATGTTGATTATTCTATAACTATCTATGAATTCAGTGATCAGTAATTATCATAAAGGATTGGTACATGTAGCAAATAGGTCATTTATGAAGTTGCATATTTGACTTATGAGAAACAAGTAAACTAAATTGAATAGTTTAGCTATCTCAATTATGTAATTTAGGGTTTAGTCTTTTTCACTATGCTTATTGCTATCAATTAATTGATATAAAATGCCATCATACCTAATCAATTAATGGTAAGTTTTGGTTTGAATTTTAGGTTTGAACCAACTAATTTGGGAAAATTTGAAATTTATGATGACATCCTAATATGTTTTAAACTAATTGCTTGAATTGTGAAAATTAGACTAATAATCAATATTACAATTGGATGAGATACTTCCCTTAGATCGAAGTTAAGTACCATTGAATTTTTCACTTTTATACTTAGTTGATTTATTTAGACTCCTTGTTAAATTTAATTTATTAGTTAATTAATCATAATCCTCCCCCTAAATTTGTTTTCTTAATTGAGATTAAGAAACTTGTTTTCAGCTTTCTTGGGATTTAACCTGGTTCCACGACTACTACAAGAGCTAAGTGAATCGTAATTAATTTCGAGGGCTTCAATAACTTGATCAAACTTTTGACATTACTATTGGGGAATTATTTTAGTTTCTTAGTTTCTTTGCGTTAATTTACAGTTTAATGCTAATCTCTTGTCTTGTATGACTCGTTCTAACCAAATAGGTGAATTGTAATATAATCCAAAAATTGAGAAGACAACACGTCGTTTAAGGAAAGAAACTAAGGAAAAGGTCATTCACCTCCAAAAGTTAAAGTTGAGATAGATCTAACAATTGGTAAAGATTTTAATTTCCAAGAAGTTGAAGAAAAGATGACAAATCCTAACACTAGAATGTTGAGGGAGTGAACGACACTAAATTTGAATCAACAACCCTTATGTATAAGATTTCCATATGTTATACATCTAACAATTAGTAAAGATTCTATTTTCTAAGTTGAAGAAAAGATGACAAATCCTAACATTAGAACGTTGAGGAGTAAACGACACTAAATTTGAATCAACAACCATTATGCATAAGATTTTTAGATGTTGAGGTAGATTTTGAATTGAAATCTAGTTTGATTCATATATTTCCTGTTTTTCATGATCTTATAGGTAAAGATCCATATAAGAATTGAGGCCATAAGGAGTGACAAAATAAATTAGTCTCAGAGCCTTTCTGTTCTCATTGAAAGATAAGGTGAAGGATTGACTTTATTATCTTCCCCTTAACTTAGTGATAATATGGAATGAGATGAAAAAGTTATTCCTAGAGAAGTTCTTTCTTACATCACAAGCAATCAATATCAGAAAAGAGATATGTGAGATAAGGCAATTCACCGGAGAAACATTTTATAAATATTGGGAGAGGTTTAAGAAGTTATGTGCTAGTTGCCCACATAATTAGATTCTTATCAAAGTTTTGATTAAGTACTTTTATAAAGGGCCATTGATAATGGATATGAGTATGGTAGATGCAGATAGTGGAGGACCTTTAGTAAACAAAACACTAGAAGTAGCTAGGCAATTAATTTCAAACATGGCCAAAAATTCTCAACAATTCAGAACAAGGATGGATGAAGCAATTAAGCACATGAATAATGTAAATAATACTAACCTTGAGGATAAAATTTTGGATATAATCACTCTAATTCGTCAAATGGATGTAGGCCAATTGAAATCGACATAAGTTTAGGGAATATGCTTATTCCCTGAGCATCCTTAAGATATATGCCTTACAATGCAACATGACTCCCTTTAAGAAGCTAACACAATAGGGAGATTTCCTAATCAACCTCAACGGAAATATGACCTTTATTTTAATCACTATAATCTATAAAGGAGGGATTATTCGAATTTTATCTATAAAAATCAATGGAGGTAATAAAGATATCAACCTTACAATTTCAATATACAACCTCAAGCACCTACATAAGCTCAATCTCAATCATTACATTCAAGTATATCTTTGGATGAAATTGTTAAGGCATTTACTACAAATACTCTAACAATTTCAACAAGAAACAAGATTAAGCCTTTACATCTTAGGAAATCATATCACTTAATTATCCATCTTACTTGGTAAATTGGAAGCACAAGCATCAGGAAAATTAACTTCACAAATGGTGGTGAATCCTAAGGAGAATGTGAGTGCAATGACATTAAAAAGTGGGAAGGAAATTTAGTCTAGATCTTCCTTGCCAATGAAGGTAGAAAAGCATAAAGAAGTAGAGAAGAAAGATGAAGTTTCATCTCAAGATGCAAATATAGTAAAAGATGATTTGTCTTTATCGATATCAACTGATGCACGTGTATCTCCTTTCCCTTGTAGATCGGCTAAATCCAAAGAAGAGGGTTATGAAAGAAAGATCTTCTAGACCTTCATAAAGGAAGAAATAAATTTACCACTTCTAAATGCCATCAAGGAAATTCCAAATTATGCAAAGTTCTTGAAAGAACTATGCACAAATAAAAGAAAGCTAAAGAATAAAAAGAGAATAATTTTTGGTAAGAATGTATCAGTTGTGATAAATAGAAAATTATCAAAAAATGAAGATACATGTATGTTTACACTTTTGTATTCCATTAGTGATAAGGAAATTTAGGGTGCCATGCTAGACTTATGTGCAATATATAATGTCATGCCATACTCAATTGACTAAGCTTTAAATTTAAATTCTTTGCAAGATACTAATGTGATTATTCAACTAGTTGATCATTCTTATATACGCCCTATTTGGTGTTACAGATGACGTTTTGGTCCAAGTTAATTTTTTTGGTATTTCCAATAGATTTTTACATCTTGAAAATGGATGGAGATAGTGTTGAACATTTAGATTCAATTTTTTTCAAGAAGTTTGTTTATGAAGACAACTAAAATAAAAATTGATATGGATAAGGGTACTCTTTCTATTAAGTTTGATGGAGAAATAGTAAAGTTTAATATTTCTAAAGCAATAAAGTACCCTAATGTTTTTCACTCTATTTATCATAAGGATATTATGGATTGAACTGTGTAAGATATTTTTAATGAAGAAAGTTTTGATGATAAGTCATAGTTTAATGCTAAATTAGAAGTGAACGAGTAAGTTGATCAAGTTGTAGAATCATTCTCAACGATGTTAATAGATTTAAGAACTTTAATTGAAATTACTTTAATTGATAAGAAAGTATTGTCTTCCAGTTTACAAGCTTCAAAGATAAAATTGAAAGCAATATCTAATCAGCTAAAATGTGTCTATTTAGGTGAAGGAAAGTTAATACTTACAATCATCTAAAAAAAGTTGAATAAAGGACAACAAGAAAGATGCCAAAAGGCAGTGGTGACTTTTTTTAAAAAAGTATTAAGTGCATCATTAAATAGCCACTACATACCATCCACAACCGTATGGATAATAAAAAATATCTAATAGAGAAATGAAATTTGTTTTGGAAAAGATGGTAAATCCAAGAAGAAAGGATCGAAGTTTTTGTCTAAATGATGCTTTTTAGACTTATCATATAACCTACAAAACATCGATACAAATGTCTTTTTATCTGTAGGTTTTTGGTAAAACTTGCCATTTACTAGTAGAGATTAAACATAAAGTTTATTAGGTGGTACAATATTGCAACATAGATTTGGCAAAAGCTAGGGATGCAAGGAAATTGCAATAGCAAGAGCTAAAGGAACTAAGGTTGGATGCTTAAGAGAATTCGAGAATTTACAAATAGAAAACCAAATTGTTCCATGATAATATGATCTTAAGAAAGCATTTTAAGGTGGGATAGAAAGTGTTATTATACGATTCTCAACTAAAGCTTATGCCATGTAAGTTATATTCTAAATGGTTGGTCCTTTTGTTATCACTAATGTATTTTCTTATAGTGCAGTGAAAATAAAAAATTTTAGATACCAGGTTGATTTTTAAAGTGAATGGACATAAATTGAAACCATTTTATAAGGAGTTGACGGTTTCAAGTGTGGTATAAATTGATTTGGCACTTTACCAATTCGTAGAAGTTTAAGAAGAAAAATTCTCAGAGCATAACCATGTTAAATAATTGCACTTTTTGGGGGGCAACCCAAAATAAGATAATTTTTATTATTTATTTATTTATTTATAATTTTCATTTTTTTAATCTTTGAGTAGTTAATTTATTGGTTTAAGGGGGAACTGGGTCTTAAATTCCAAAATATTAAAATTCATAAGGTGACACGCCTTATATGAATTAGCTTTCTAGAATGGAACCCCCAAAATTCCAGACTACTAAAATTCATAAGGTATGATTACGCCTTATGTAACTCAGGTTACAGTCATCTTAAATTTTAGAATTCTAACACTCATAAGACAAGATCACGCCTTGCAGATATTAGTAAACTATTTTATTTTAAGAAATTTATGAATTTTTAAATAAAAATAAAAATAATAGAAAAGAATAAAAATGATGATAAAAAAATATATTATATATTTTTTTGGTGTTTCTGTCTTTATAAGTAGCCTATCTTTAACTACACCTATTTACACACCAAGCTTCACAAATGATAAGCCCACTAATGAGCAGCGTTGCAGCAACATCTACTAGCTAATACACCAACAGTCCAGTTCCACATCCAATGCTAGCACCAGCGCCACATAGTTCCACACCAATCTAACAATCTCAAACACACCATACGTACAACCGAACGAAAGCCTATTGTAATTCCTAGTCACACACGACCGTACCAGTAGCCAAGCCTCCTAATCCCAAACCAACAAAACACCAGCTCACACATCTTTGTAAAGTTGTTTTTAATTCATTATCAAATATGTATGCATTTTTTGTATTATATTTTACTACTTTTAATTTAGTTATTATCTTGATTAATATTAGTTGTTTTCATTTTGTTGTCTTAGATTTTAATATTTTAATATAGTTATTATCTTGACTAAGATTAGTTATTTTCATTATAGTTATTAATTGATTGCTCTAGTTCTTGTCTTGGATTGGTTTTTCTTGTTCACAATTGTCGAAATTATGGGAAGGATAAAGGCACTAATAGGACATCGAAAAGAGCTAAATCTACAACAAATCTATGACACATCTTCATATCCACCCACACCATAGTGCATTTCATTCCCAATGCTCACAACTTAGGGAAGAATGCTACTCTATGTCTTATTATATATTGTTTATTTCTGTGGCATATGAGCATCTTGTGCATACATTAAGAACAATGTATGATTTAGGTGTGGGCAAGCGAGAGTATATACTATGATGAACTTAATGATTTGTGCTTGAACTTACGAATACTATGATTTATATATTGATTATTCCTCATGATAGCATGAAATTTTTGGATAGGATGCATTTTTTGTTTGAGTTTTATTGCATAAGAGAGACAAACAGGATTAATGTTTTTTATTAAATCACTTTTAAGTATCTCATTGGTTTTGATGAATGAAAATGTTCACAACTTGATGCATTTTGACACTTATATAAACTTTTGAGCCTAGAGCAGATCATTACATTTGTGCTCATATATTTTTCTTTATAGTTTATGTTTTCAAACATAGCTTGTTTATGTTAGAACTTGCTTTTAAATACAGTTTAGACCACATTATTGGTGAATTTATGCATTGAGATGATATGGACATTTAGGATAATCATTTTTGACCTAGGCAAACCTACCTTAATTTTACCCTTAGAGAAACAATTTGAGCCTTAACCTTTCTTTTCTTGAATACTAGCTTTGTTATAAGCCACTTTTACCCTTCTTTTTATTGACGTCCTTAATGATTTTAAGCCCCTAAATTTTTTATTTTTATTCCTTTATTTTTACCTCCTCAAATGTATGGGTTTAATCCGTTTGAAAGGGTTTTTGTAATAGTTAGTGACTTCGGTCCCTTCTTAAAATTGATTGATGCTATAAGTATATTAAGACTAGGTATTTATGTGAACCCAAAGTTAAATCATCTTTTAAATTGTCAAATGCTTTCTCCTAACCTTTTTGTGACTTGGAATAAGGACACCAGATCTTATAACATATGCTTATTACTTGTAAATCATGTATTAAAATGATTATTCAACTATACTAAACTCAGAACCAAGCTTGCGAGCAAGGTTTTGTTTCATTATCTAACTGTTTTGGTCAATGTAGACGAGAATATATGATATTTAATTTGTCACTTTATGCAGATCTATCATTTTTATGAATCACATGGTATGGTTGCTTAGATTTATCATTCCATTATAAGCCTATAGCAATAGTAATTTAAAATTTGATGATAATGACAATCAATATTCCTTTGTTAAAAGGGTCTTCTAAATCAATGTAAATATGTTCTTGATCTTGCTCTTATGCAATATGTCAGATGATGTCTAAGTTTATGTAAGTATATTGCTAATCTTGTTCTCTTGTGATATGTTAGAGGATGATGGTCTATGACGAGTTGGACCAATATTTTGTTCTAGTTTACTTATTTTCCTTATTTGGTTAATCCTTTATGATAAGTTTTTTCTTGCACACGTAATAGATGCATAATTGACCATATTTATACCTCATATTGATGTATTTTTGCTTGATATTTTATACTTTTATCATATATTTAGTACTTAATTGGCTCCAAGTGTGTTTAGTACAATCCCCTCCACAAACTTAAAGGAGAAGAATTTGGAAGAAAACACATCAAAAAATGAAAATTAGAAGCATAGAAGGGATGCACGCACTATGGCAAAAAGTGCTTTAGGCAACGACATGTTTGCAACGTTTTAAAAATGTGATGCTAAAAATTAATATACTGTAACAATTTTTAAAGTGTTGCCTTTAATAATATTAAAAAAGCAATGAAAATAATAATTTATTGCCAATTATAAGAAAAGGGAACATAATTTAAAAAAAGGTTGCAATAAAGTCTTATATATGCAACATCTAGAACTATTGCTATAGTTCTAGGAATATTATATTATATCATCTAAGCAAGAAACTAATTAACATCACATTGCATGCATATGTTTTCAAGCGGAACCAATTTTTCCAATAACCAGTTGTCATCCATAAGGGTCGGTCGCACCTTTAAGCTCCCCATTGACAGAGTCTGCTATAACTTATTGGGTTAATGTCATCTTTTCATTTGAATCTTTGATCGTACACACACTAAGATGAAAAAGAAAAAAGAAAGAAAGAACAACTTTTATTACTCCATATTTATTTTTTCCCATTGGATACTAATGAGTTTGATTAGGACAGAGAGGGTTTCATGAAATATATTGGGTAATTTTTTTTAAAAAAATTGTATTGACAGAAAAACAGTAAAGAATGACAGTGTTCGGAGAATACTCTCCTGCATCAAGAGTGAGGCAAAACGACGACACTATGAGGCATTAACAAATTAACGACAACGTAGCAAGAGAAAATGTAGGGGTTGCAGATGGACAAACCATTTTCGTATGGGAAGAGCCACCCTATTTGGGTATCTAGTCATCACTTACTTTCTCAATTAGGGATGGGAGGAGCAAAGACATTTCAGTGATGACTACCTCCTCAGCTCATAACCTTCTAGCCAAAGGTGAGAAATTTCAGTCTAGGTCCATCTCTTCTTCCTAAATCTTCCTTTTCTCCTCTTCCCTCTCCATTTCGTTATATCTATCTCTACAAATCATCAAACCACAAACTAAGAAAAATATATTACTCATCTAGGTTTCTTCATTTATGTAATTACATTAAACATCTAGGTTTATTCATTTATGGATTTACTTCCGTTTACTCCTTTGTTTTTGCTTTCAATGGTTTACTATCTTGATATATTTCTTCTTTAATGATGTATTTATGTATAGTAATAGTAAATGGATCCATTTGATTATAATGTTAAAAGAAAACCCTAAATCACTTGACCAGAAGAATGCTTCCGACCACAGGAGTATAAACAACAATGACGTTATTGTACAATTATTTCAGCAGCAACATTAGTCACAAATCCATTAGTGATTTCACTAACACATCAAGTGACGAAAAAAGTTCCTTATCAAAATGCCCATCCATTTCTTCCTTCATTATAACGCTAGTTGTTGTTTTTTGCCACATTGACGCCTCCTCCTGCGGTCCCACACGAATGGTGCTAACAGTTTATGCAGGTTTTTGTTTCTCAAAAACTGCTAAATTTTCAATCTATAGGTTAGATAATATTTTAGCCGTAATTTTTTAGCTCAAATTGCTATTTGCAATTATGGGTAGTAGAAATCAACTTGCGAATTAAGATGAGATTAGTTAATTTTGAATAGGCAAAATGAATCTTCCATGAGATATTCTGCAGTCTCACCTTCTCTATGTACACTCCATTGTATGATATTCTCCCATTCAATCGATGGTTTATTAAGGAAATGCTTTATCCATGCCATCCTTCGTGATTCGTTAGAAAGTTCACATTAAAAGAATAATTATGATGTGATTTTTGTTGCTTAGTTATTGGGTTAATCCTCTTCCTGCTGTTTAGTTAAGTTGAATTGTAGGTCATATGTAGAAAATTGCAGCACTGTAAAAGGTTGCTTCTATATCCTTTCCTTACTATTTCAACTTCATTCCTAAAATTTTTTTCTAGTTCTCATAAACACTCAGTTGGCCTATTATGTACGTTCTCGATATATATGCAATTTGTTATTTCTATTCCTTTTCTTTTCATAGCCAAACCAACCTTGTCCTTCTTGCTATATTATTATATTTATTGGTCTAAGGTTTAGCATCTTGAAAATTTTGTAGTTAACAACAAGGAGTATAATCTGTTTAGAGCACTTGCAAGACAACATTGGAAATTGGTGGAATCATATAAAAAAGAGTAGGAAACATTTGTCACTTCTTCTGTAACAAGGCACTTTAGCTACAGCATTTAATTTCTTTAATTAAGTTCAGAACAATCCAACCTTTTTTGCTTCAGTTTTTTGAAGTTTTGATAATTCTTTTCTCTTTAGGCTACACATGAATACTCAAATGGGCAACCGACATATATGGCTTACCTCTCTGACCAAGTGAGACTGAAGAAAACAAAAATGTCATTATGATTATGTCTATATATCCTTACATTATCATTGTTAAATAATCCATTTTCTTTGGTTCATGTGTCCCATATTTCTATGGCATTTATGCATCTTAAAGGTAATAGCTTTTACATAATGAATGTTAAGCTGTTTGGATTTCAAGAAGTTTTTGAAGGGTCAAAGTGCTTGTTACTTTTTGAATTTTGTTATTCAAATTATACATTAACTATGTATTAACTTCCTCCGTATCAAATTTACTTATCATGCTTTAATTTGCCATTTGTGATATCTCCTATGACATCATGACTAATGTGAAGCCAGATCAGATTATACTTAGGAAATTGGATTATTCAATGAAGGGGAGGAACTCAAAGGGAGAAGCTTTACTGGTAAAGAGTTCGTAACTCTTTCCTCTTCACAATAAAAAGAAAAGACATGTTGATAACTATTGAATTCAATTTATAGATATGTCCACCTGTTTGTGAGCAAAGTAGTTTTATAAATCTAATCTACTTCTTATTTTTTTATAGGATGGTGATGAATAGGAGTGAAAAAGGGAGTACCTAGTGGAGGATTTTGGAGTGCCCATACATATACGTTTTTTTAGTATTTAGATTAATTCACTTGTATTCTATATAAAATGGAGGACGACAATGTAGGTGAATATTTTAGCTAGTTTTTTTTCACTTTTGCATTTTGAATATGTTAAAAGGTTGAATTTTACAAGTCTTTATTGACTATATATCATATATAAATGCAATTTTTTGTCGTTTACATTTGATAGTAATTAAGATGTACATTAAGATGTATATTTCTTTTAATGTATATATGGATGTTGCTTACATAATGACAAGAGTTTGATTTTACGTTAAATAATATTGGTAACGAAAGAATAAATTGTAGTTTTATTGTTACAAATTGTTGCCTAAAAAAATCCATTTTGTTGCCTTGTAAAAATTTAAAAGTGTTGTAATATCTATTTAACATTGTTGCTATAGTTTGGAACTAATGTGTTGCCTTAGTCAAAACTTAAAGCAACATTTTTTTATTTTGTTTCCTAATTAACAAATTCTGTTGCTTTATACTTATTGCAGTGCTACTTCTCGTAACGATATGAATTATGTTGCCTTAATAAAAAAGTTATGATAATTGTACTTATAGCTATACTTTTATTTGTTGCCTAAAGCATTTTATGCTATAGTGATAATTGTGCATCAGCTTGTGCATCAACCAAAACTCTAGAATTTAATATAAAAGTCGTTGTCAGAGGCAAACAAAAGGAGGAGACATATAGAGGCTTTCTGAAACTCTAAGAGGCAACTCAAAGGGCGATTTTGATCTAAAGTAGCGGAAAACACAAAGAATTCAATGAAAGATCTATCAGAATATAAGATTAAACCTTTAAATTGCAAGAATACTCGATAAAAGATAACCAAGGAGATTTAGAATTATGAACCCATTGTTTTCAATTCGTTTTTCTTTCTATTTATGTTTGATTTTGTGTTCAATCATGTGTAACTAAACATCTTATTGATATTTAGGTTAGATGAACCTTATGTTGATGCTTTAATATGATTTGATTATTTTATTAATGCAATTGGTTTGATTGATGTATTATGACCTAATTACGTATTTTATTTATTTTCTAATAGATCCAGAATATTATATCATACATAGAGATTGAAAAATCTGTTTATGAATAGATCTACCGTAATTAGAAGGAGTTGATTGCAAACTTAAAGATAAGACGACATAAATCTTCCAGATTAAGATCAAATCTAATAGAGGGATTCATAATTCTATAAAGCGATCCTATAAACTTTAACTTAAGTAATTTGGTTGAAAACCTTAGGATTAGTTATTCATAGACTCAAGGTTAGTTATTAGCGTACTATAAGAGTCTCCACGGTTCAATAAATCAACAAAACAATTGCATAATAAAAGATCAATCTATTAAGGTTTTAGGGAGATTCGAAACCTAGATACTAATCTTTTGATATCGATAATTTTCTTAGTGCTTCTTTAATTCTCTGATTCAAACTTACTACCCATTTATTTTAATTGCTCTAGTTTCATTTTTTAAATTAAAAGTTGCAATTAATTCATAGACTAGATAATCGAATAACAGTAACTACTAGTAATCACTATTCTTATGAGATCGACTTATATTTGTCGGTACTAACTAGCTATGTCATGGACTTGGAATAATTCATAACTGACACACTCATCTTAGGTCAAGCAACACATTTGGCTTATTGTGTGCTCTAAGGTGGTTCAAACCTAACTTCATGAGTTTTTGCTAGCATAGGTCTAGATTGAAAGGTTGTGGCCAAAGTATGCAGTTGTTGTTGTATATTCTTAAACATTGTCAGAAGACTCATTTAATCAAAGTTTGAGAGAAGTTTTATAGGCTAAGGAGGTAATTATATTGTTGATTTTATACTATTCTAAGAAAAATGATGTAGGTTTGTAATTATCAATTGTGAGCTCTCAAAATCAACTAATCACCACCGTACGATGGATCACAAAATGGTATTATATAATTTTGGTGGTCTTAACTCTTCAATTCTGGGTTTAAGTCTGGGTTTAGGCTCAAGCATTTAAGACTAGTCCTAATATAATATGTTGAAATATAATACAACTCTATCTTATGGACTTCTTCTTAATAGATTTATAAAACTAAATGTCAAAGTGTGTTTTAGTATTTGGCTTTCAACGATCAAGTTAACAAAGTTACAGAGAGAAGATACAATATTTCCTCATTCCTAAGAATAATAAATGTTCATATAGTGGCATGAGGGTGTATTAGATATCACAAATTAGCTTCACCTTATGCAAATGTTAAGAAATCTTAGGTTATTTTGGCTCTCTTATGACCATAGGGTCAAAGGAATTTAATCCATATATATAATTTAGCAATTGAATTAAGATTGATAAATGTTACCACTTCCTTACCAAGGCTTCTTCTACAACTATAACATTTAGCTTCTCTCATTTTGAATAATTAAGAATAAAATATGTCATATTATGAATATAATAACCATAGCATTTATTCTTTTAGGTAGCATGATAATCATTTTATCTATTAATTCTACCTTTTATCATACTACCATATACCTATTTTTCGTGATATTTTAGTTTATCAATATCATACATTTACTTATCTTTTAATATGACTCAATTTGGAGGACTAGTAGTGTCTTTAATCTGTTTAACAATAATTTATACAAACTAATCAGTTGCAATAACTATACTAGGTGAATCATGGGCACCTTACCTTGTGTTCAACTTATAACCAAGATTGCAAACTTGATAAAAAGTTAAAAAGGATAAAAGCATAGACTTCTCGTATGATCTTACTTATTCCAAAAGATATCCTTATGACTTAAAATTACAAAAATATATTGTGTTAAATTAAAAATTTTAAAATATAAACTTTTATTGAGTTTATGTTGAATTATTTTATTACATACTATCACAAACTAATTGTTAAACACCTGTAGTTTGTATGACTATTTTAACCTGACTTTAATAACAATTTTTATTAAAATAACTAGTAAAGGACTTAGTAAAGTATTTCTAATATCATTAAATAATTTTTAGTAATTTTAAATTATTAATATTTTTGGAATAAATAAAGCCATAATAGATATTTGCATCTTTTATCCAAAATTAAATAATTCATCTTCCTCCTATGTGATATTTTCGTTATGTTCATTATTAAGTAACTAAAAACTATAATATAATTAAGACAATCCTTTCTTGTCATAATTTTGATATAGTTTCAATAGCAATTTATAAAGTATTATATGATAAAAAATGCTTTATATGTTTTTTTAGAGGCCAAGTATCATACAAATCATCATTGATGCTGGCTTCTTTTATGGAAGTTGAGTTAAAAAATATCCAAGTACAATTACAAGTGCAAGCACATTAAGCTAACAGCTCACGATCCAAATGGATTGATCTCTAGAGTGATGCATACAGGTTAACGACACCATCTGCTACACATTCATGGGCTCGTGATTTTAGTTAGCTCTCTTGCGATGGTAGCAGTTCTAATAAGGATTAGCAACTTTTGCTACAAAGTATATAGCATGGTAAAGGTCCTTAGGAGAAGAATATAGCATGCCAACACGTTATAAAATATTGGAACAATGCATTCAAAATACAAGGAAAGTGTGTGTTAGACATGCTATAAGTAACACTCAAATACATATATTTTGCTAAGATCAATGTCAAGAATTGAATTCCCTTTCTTTTTAATTATAGTGACTAGTTAAGTTACAACTGGTTGTTACTTAAATTTTAGCGCAAACTAATTAATTAATTAAAAATGTGTAATTTAACACAGACAACAAATACTGCCCAGATGTATTAGTCTTAGGAAGTTGGCAGAAAGCGAGAAAATGTGAAATAATCCACAGGTGTAGTTAATTCAGCTAATACATCGTTTACTTCTTTGATGGCTTCCTACTCCGACTCTTTCTCCTCCTGGTCTCAAGCCCCCAAAACCTCAACCTCCCCAATACTTTGTATGGCAAACAAAGCAAGGATATGACACGTAAGGAACTTGCATAGCACCGTAGCACTACACGCGTCAAGCAGTGGGTTGGGTTTGTACACTATAAAATGGCTGCAATTACCTGCTTATATTCATCACCCACAAATTTTATCTTTCAAAGCAATTTAGCAAAGCTATTACCATCCCAAAAGTTCCCAAAGTCAAGAAATTAAGCAAAAAATGGCAGACAACACCCAGAACATGAGCTACAAGGCTGGAGAGACCAAGGGCCAGGCTCAGGTCAGCTTTTAGCTTTATATGTCCCACAGGTTCCCAAGTTCTTCTTGTCATGCAATGCACTGTGTAGTGAGTCATCTTTTGAATTCCTTTTGTCTTTTGCAGGAGAAGGCCAGCAACTTGATGGACAGGGCTGGAGATGCTGCTCAGTCTGCCAAGGAATCAGTCCAAGAGGTCCTATTCTTTATAACTCAAATTCTTCTTCGTGGATGCTTCATCTTTTATAGTGTAGAGATGTTGGGAGTGTAAGTTAAGTTGCATTTTTACTGTTGGTTTTCGTTATAGGCTGGACAGCAGATGAAGGCCAAGGCACAGGGAGCTGCTGATGCTGTGAAGAATGCAACTGGCACAAACAATTGAAGCTGAACAGACCCCTCTTTTCTGTTACGCAATCCTAGAAAAAAAATGGATGTTTCCAAATCCATTTTCGTATGGCGTTTTCTTTTTTATTAGGGTCTTGCTGGTTTCTTTGTTTATTGGTTATCAGGGCATTTTTAGAATGCTAATGTATAAAGGAGAGATCTCTCTGTTTGTGTAGTTCTCTCAGTATCATAAATTGCAAGAAATGCACGAGTTGCTTCTTACAGAAATTGAAACAGAGTTTTTGTGCCACTTTCAGCTTCTATTCCTTTCTGTGTATGTTGAAATAATAGTTGGGCCAGCACCTCCAAATCAACAAAATGAAGACATCCTGTAATGTTATGTTCCAGCCTTAACATGTTTCTATTTTCCCCATTGGAGCATTGTTTATGGTAGACATCCCACAGCCTACAAAAGTAAAATCTTTTAGTATTCGCTTAACTAATGAGCAGTCTGAAGACGATCATTTTGTGGAATATGCGCGCGAATTTTGCAATGAGCATCGTTAGTATATTTTATATGGTAAATAATTAAATGTCTTAATCGGAAAATTGGTTTCTTTTTAACTTAAAAAATGATAATTTTGATATTTTATTAAGAAAATTATTTAAAATAACTCAAATATCATCCTTTAACACTTATCATTAATTCATTTATTCTTGCTAATAATTACTATTAAATTAATGTTAAATAATTTCTATTAAATTAAGTGGTAATTGCAATTCGATGATTGAACTATTTAATTAATTTATGAGACATTTTAATAAAAATAATCTTATATTTTTAATTCCACTCCTACAATAACTTAACATAGAAAATTTTCTTGTTTAATGACAATATGCAAAAAAATTGGTAACTACGTGTTTCTATCTTTATCATTAATGAAAATGTGATTTAGTTTTCTTTTTCTTTTCCAATAAAAATATTGTTAGTGATTTTATAATGAAATTGATACAATGCGAGTTGGAGATGAAGAAAGACACTAAAGATAATATAAAAGAAAGAAGAGATGATGTTGAATGCAGTATAGATGTCTAATAAACGATGTCAAATGACATGTGTAATAAAGAGAACATAAAACGACTTTATTGTAAGTGCATATTATAAGATGGAGAACGCAACAAGGAACATAAAGGTGTGCATAGTCCACATTTAATACAAAAACTATTGGAGTAGTATATTGATGTTTTTGTTTAACCAGTAAGATTGCTACTAAAAGGGACGCATGATCATTGTACATTACTAAAGGAAGGGACATAAGTAATTAACATGAGGATATGCAGGGCTACAAAAGAAAGTTATTGAAGAGTTGTTTCGAGCTATGTTGCAACAAGGGATAATTCAATAAATTGTAAGTCCTTTTTCTTCATTAGTAGTTTTAGTTAGGAAGAAAGACAATTCATGAAGAATGTGTATAGATTACAGGTTTCTAAATAAATGCTCAATGAAAGATAAGGGTCCTATTCCACTACTTGAAGAAGTTATGGATGAATAGGAGGAAGCCAATTATTTTTCCATGTTGGGTCTAAGAGCAGGTTATCATCAAATTATGATATTTGAAGGAGATATACAGAAAGGTACCTTTAGAACTCATGAGGGATATTACGACTTCTTAGTTACACCTTTTGATTTAACCAATGCTTCTGCAATATTTCAGAGCCTTTTGAATTCCATCTTTAAACCCTATTTGCATAAGTTTATATTGGTATTTTTGGATGATATATTAGTGTATAGTCCTTCTTTAAAGATACATTTGCATCATCTTACACAAGTGATATAAGTACTAAGGGACCAACAACTCTCTATTAAGAAGTCAAAGTGTTCATTTAGGGTACAAAAGGTGGAGTATTTAGGCCATTTCATATCAGCAAAGAGGGTTTCTACATATCTTTAAAAAGTTAAAAACAATTTAGAAGTGGCCATTTTCAATAAATTTGAAACAACTTAGAGGATTTTTATGGTTGAAAGGTTATTAATTATAAGAGATTCATTAAAGGATATGGTGAATTAAGAAAACTCCTAACAGTATTGTTGAAGAAGAATGCAGTTACATGACTTGAGAAAGCTAATTATGCTTTTTATGCATTCATGATGTTTTAGTTTCTACTCCTATTTTGGCATTGCTTAATTTTTTTTGGTAAGTCAGAAAAATTAATAAATGAAAGAAGGATATGTACAATGAGCTCTCACATAAGTTCCACGGAGGACACAATAAGCTAAGACATAGCAACTAGCCACACTACAAACCATAAAACGCTTAGAAATTTCTACAGCTAAAGAGGGAGCATCCTGTAACCACTCAATAACAGAATACAAAACACAACCAGAAACGTACCAAAGAGTAATAATTGATATGGGAAGCCTAAGCTAGCTGAATCAAACCCAAACAGGGCAAACCAATAAGATAAGGAAGTCAAAACCGCACTTGAACATCCTTTTCCAACATGGCCAGCCGTCAGCTGAGGCGACTGGAGTAACCATTGATTGTTTGTCCACGAGGAAGGCCGCCACGAGGAAGTGATAGTGTTGACCTTTCTATTCTAGCCGAGAAAAGACTAAGGAATCAACCTGCAAAGTTAGTGAAAACCAACAATAATATAATTACCTCCTCTCTGTGTATAAGCTGAGAAATTCCCTAACGTGGGAGATTACTCCGAGATACACTCGCTCCACATCCATAGCTTCATTCTTGAAGGGCATTGCTCAATTTTGGTAAGATGTTTGTAATTGAATTAAATGTTTGTGGAAGTGGTTTAGTGGTGGTGTTAATGCAAGATGGACATCTATTAACTTATGTGAGTAAGGCCTTATTAGACAAATATCAACATTAGTCAACATATGAAAAGGAATTGCTAACTTTGGTCATAGCAATAAAATACTAGTCACATTACTTAATAGGGAAGAAGTTTGTAGTTTAAACAAATCATATAAGTTTGAACTATTTACTGGAACAAAATATCACTACACCATTTCAAGAGATATAGTTACCTAGATTACTTGGATTTGATTCTAAAATCAAATATAAGAAGGCAATGAAACTACAGTAGCTAATGGTTTTTTCAGATTAAGCATTAGGTAGTTTATTCTATGTTGGTCTCTCAAATTCAAACCACATTATTGCAGGAAATTAGAAGAAAATGGGATACTGATCCAATTATCTTTGTACTGATTCAAAAATTCAAGTGAGGAGCATCACCCAATTCTTATTATACATAGAATAAAGAACTATTATGTTGGAAGAATAGATTGGTGGTAAGTGTTGATTTTTCCTTATGGTAAAAATCATAGACTTTGCTTCTTTAATAAAGGGACATTCAAGATTCTTGACTACTTATAATAGGCTAAATTTGTATTTTTATTGACAGAAAATGTAAGCTCAAATTCAAGAATCGATTAGGAAATGTGAAGTATGTCAAAGAAATAAGTATGAAATAATAGCTATACATGGAAAACTTTTAACCATTGCCAATTTTACAACAAACTTAGACAGATGTGAGCATGGATTTTATTGAGGGTTTAACCAAATTTGACGAGTAGATTACTATTTTCAGTAATTGATAAATTCATTAAATATGCTCATTTTAAGTCATTATCCCATCTTTATTTAGTTGCTAAGGTTGCTTCAATATACCTTAATTATGTTTATAAATTACATGGAATGCCTGCCATTATTGTTAGTGACAGGGACCCTATTTTCTTAAGAAACTTTTGGTAAGAGTTTTCCAAGGTTTGGGGTGTTTCTTTAGCTTTTTTCTCGGTATATCACACCTAGATGAATGGCCAAATGGAAGTACATAACAGGACCCTAGAAACATATTTGAGATGCACTTTGGGTGATTGTCCTCAATAATGGAGAAAATGGTTGCCTCTTACTGAATGATGGTATAACATCATGATCTATAGACCCTTAATTGTTCTCCTTTTAAGGCATTATATGGGTTTCCGCCACCATTCCACACACTTTATTTAGCAAAGGATGCAAAATAGTTGATGGTGGATATGTCCTTACCAGATAGAGAAGCTATCATTCAACTGATTAAATTCCATAGTCAACAGGCTCAAAATTGTGTGAAGAAATTGGCAGAAAGAAGATAGTGGGGTTTTTGAAGTTGATGAATGGGTGTGCGTTAAATTGAAACATAATCTACATAATAGTGCAAAAGCTAGAGTTAAAAAGTTTTTCACTTCAAATATTGTGCCATTCAAAATTATATAATGAGTTTGATTATAATTACCTGAGGGATCTAAAATCCATAAATTTTCATGTTTATCAAATAAACATGTTTCTGATGCTTTGAGAATTTAGTGTCAACTCCTTGTTTCTTTTTAAGATATTACCAAAAATTTAGTTGTCATTTTCGATAGAAGGATAGTTTGTAGACATAATAAGCTTATAATTTAAGTTCTTGTGCAATGCTAATATCAACCTTGTGGATAAGTTGCTAGGGAGGGAAGCATTGATATAGTGCAAGCTGTAGATGGGGAAAGACACTAAAGATAATATAAAAGAAGAGGGAGACGACATTGAATATAGTATAAATGTATAATAAAATGATGTTGACTGACATATGAACTAATTAAAACATAAAACAACTCCATTTTAAGTGTACACATGCAACATATAGACTTAAGGAAGCTGACAACTATAATAGCCATTAATACACGGTGTAACGAACTAACAAGAACTCAATTGAAGTTTTATCTCAATTACTACATTTCTCTACTTCAACTTTCTACTTTCTAGATTTTTTCTACAATTCTAACTACCATTATCAAACCCTGAATTTAATTGTTGATCAAAATTAATTTTAATCGTATTAGAAACCTTGTATAGAGATGTGGAGATCAGGATGGTTTTAGTTGAAACATGGAGGTGTTATTATAGTTGATTGTTTTGTTCATTGTTGATGTAAAAGTACACCAATGAGAATTCAACTAGAAGGTGCTTTCAATTAAAGATGGTATTTCTTATTCCTCACAATGATAACACAATAGAGGAACACATGTGACAATCATAGTGTTTCTATCTTTTATCTATAGTTTGTGGACACAAGAGAAGACATATGCCTTCTCTTTCAATGATTTATTTATCAAGAGTGAGAAGTGAGAGATGAAAATGGTTCATTGAGGTTGAATTGGAAATTTAAGAAAAAGATCGAATCATGAGTACAATAAAAAATATTTTATGATTATTTTATCATATTTTTAATAACTTGAAGACAAATTTGAAAAAAAAAGATTTAAAACGTATTTTGTTCGAATTTCTTCAAAAATTGTTCTTCTCAAATTGTCAATTATGAGTTGTTCAAGTATGTAGCCTCTAACAGTATCAACAAAGTAGAGAAAAATACCTCAAACATTTTTTAAGAGTAAAATACAATAGTACTATCTTCCTAATGTCTTTTTTCATATTTATATAAAAAAGGACTTTAGGGTTTATAATTGAAGTCTAACTCAATTCTAATTCTAATTTAATCTTAATAAATCAAGTATTTCTTATTTGATCCTTGAAGTTTCTAAAATTTCAAAATTAGGTCTAACTTAATTTAAATTATTTTTTTCTCTCTTTAACTATTCTTGATCTGCGACTATTAAGTTTCAATTATATTAACAATTTATCTTTAATTTTTTAATTAAATACTTGATAATCATAGATCAATATTAATGTTTAAAAATATATCATGATCATCTAAATATTAGGAATGTCAAAATGGTTTGACCTCATAATGTATATTCTAATCTTTTTGTCATCCAATTTTCTAATTAGAAATGGAGTTTTGAATTAGCATCTATTGTATTTAAATCTAATCATATTTGTTTTTAATAATTGCTAATTAATATTTGAAAAAAATTTCAAATCTCAATTCACTTTATCCAAAGTTCACTAAATCACTATCAATTAAGAACAATAAAAAATTCTCCCAAATTACTTTAAGAGTGATGAATCCTTTATTAACTTACTTAACTATTTTTTTTATAGTTCACACTATATCCAAATATACCGACTGAACTATCCTAAATATAATAAGTTAAAAGTAGCATTAAAATATAATAATTCCTACATAAGATGTCTTTGTAATCTCTAATCTAAGGATCAATTATACAACCATTATTAAAAGAAAATCCACATACACATAAGTAATCCTCCATTTAGGATCCTCATAACTAAGTTAGTTTAATGTACCTATTAATTATCTCAATATTTCAATTTATGAGATCAATTAATTTCTTTATAAGAAAGAAATATAACATGTACTAATATTACGGTTCCGTTAATATATCGTTTTGATAAAATTACAACTAAAAACAATTTAAGAATAATACATAAATACAAATTGAATTTCATAATTTTAATTGCATATTAATTATTTTAGGGATTTATAGATAATATTAACATAAAATATAATTAACAAAAATTCATAAGATAAAGAATGCCTTCAGTGATTAAAATCATAATGTCATACATTAAAATTTACCAAACGATTATTTGCAAGGGCATAAACTTCCACTTACATTAAAGTTAATCGCTTATGTATCTAATAACTTATACGTCCATATGTCATTTATGTCTCTTTTGAGACAACAATTTAGCTAAAGGATCTGTAAGATTCTCTTTAGTGGGAACTAAAGTTAATATAACGTATTTTCGCTCCATAATCTTCCTAATCAAGTGAAACTAAAATGAAATCTATCAACAATTTATCAACATTATACTTGTTGCATTGCAAATCTGAGCTTATTGCATGTTGTATGTTACATAAAATGAAATCTAGTCAGTTCTGTAACATCGTCTACATATTGTCATTTAGAAAAGAGTTATGTTGGAACAACATTTACTCAAGACTTTGCCAAGAGCTTTTGTGACTGCTTTTCTAGCCATATGTCATCTTTGATGTTCCATCTTTTAGTATCATCAATAAGATTGGTATCTACATTATTGTTACTTAGGAATGATCTCTTTTAGTATGACTTCAGCTTTATACCTGGTAGTAAAATTTGTTGTTGAATTGCAATTCACCAAATTGAAGGTTAAAGTGACTTTTCAGCGGACAATTTTTTAAATGTGAAAGTGAACATTCTTTATATTGTTAGAATATTATAACTTAAAGTAGTACGCTTTATGTTGTCAATTGCAATAAAAAAATTTTGATCATTAATTTTAAATGCTAATAAAGATTAAACAACTACATTTTTTTTAAATTTTTGGTTGGAACGCAATGAAATGCACTAATTTCC
This sequence comes from Erythroxylum roigii, assembly GCA_027576455.1. Lineage (NCBI taxonomy): Eukaryota > Viridiplantae > Streptophyta > Magnoliopsida > Malpighiales > Erythroxylaceae > Erythroxylum > Erythroxylum roigii. Next base: position 13,981,633 of record JANZXV010000008.1, on the reverse strand, counting down.
AATCTAGTTTACATTGTCAAAAATATTTATTTATTTTAAATTTAAGAAAGACGTATAAGATTTTTCATTTTAAATTTTATTTTGTGTTACTCCTACGACATATTTATCTTGTTTTGTAATTTAGATTTTATGCATCGAGATGTATTAACCAAGGTACGAGCCTGGTATGCTTGTAAGCTTGGTTTTCGCAGTATCTATATGGCTAGTTGTAAGTTATTCTTAAATTGGTTAGTGCTCAAAATTTGTTTTTTTTTCTCATATTTTTAACTTTCTCTCTCTCTGTAAAGTAGCATTCTTCAAATTGTGAACTCTGCATTAACAAGAGAGTAGGGACTTTTTAAGGGCAGAAGCCAAGCGAGTAAGTACCGTCGGACTAGCATTAGTCATCGGAGTTAACAGTGATTTTCTTCTTCTTAAAGCATTTTGGTTTCCTTTCTCAGTTATCCTTTCCAGTGGTTGATAACACAGCGTCTTGGAACTACGTGGTTTCTCTAATTGAGTTTCTAACCTCTATAGCAGATGCCAAAATATGTGCTACTGCTTAATGCTATGTTTATAAAAGTTGCCAATTTCATTCGGTAATCGTTCTTGTTGTTTTTAATTTCAATTTTCCACATTTTTTGCGAGAAATTACCCAGAGGTATAACATAATTCATCAAATTGGCTGTTGTCAAGCAGACTTGTATAATATGTTGTTTGTGTATTGTAAGTCTAGATACGCTGCACATTAGCATCGTGGTTTTTGATAGAAGTATATTCCAAGAAGACAAGGTAGATATCATAAGCATAGACAATAAGATGGAAGAGTCCAAGATCAAGTCCATTGCTTTTCTGGGCAAGTAAGGAAATGTAAATCCCAGTGGTTTGATTATTGTACTTGAAATTCGAAATTAGTATCAGGACATAAAATGGAAATGGAATGCTTTGTAAATGCCATGTAATGCTTACAAATATGGCTGGGTAGTTGAAGCCGAGAGTAAACTATAATTGAAATGGAATGGAAGTAAAAGTATACATGATTCTTGTTTGCTATCATTGATTTCTTGACAATGTAATTACTTCTTGTCTTTTCCTTGGTTGTTGATGGTGTCAAAACGCCAAGAGTGTGTATATGCTTTGCTAAAATAACCAGGTTTGATACCAAAACAGGTGGACACCTATGACTAGTGGAATTCTTTTTGTTTTTGATGTCTATTAATAATGTGTCACTAGACCAGTACCATCTGTCAAGAGTTAAAAAGGACTTTGGAATTGATTCGCATATCTGCCTGTATAAAAGATGGTTGCTTCTTTTTGCTTTCAGTGGCATTCCGCCAAATACTTTCTTCTGTAAGAGTAATTTCATGTGTTAAAATAAAGTGAGCGATAGGCAAAGCTTCAACTTATGATGATTATTTTTCTTTTAGCCCTTTTAACGATAAAAATTGGAAAAAAATCCAACTCCAAGTAGTACACTGTAAGCTAACTAAACTTTCATGCGCACAATCGTAACCATTCTTCCCCTTGAAGCAAACTCAGTGGCTTTAGTTCTATCCATTTTTACGACCAAAGTTTGAAGCTTTTCTGTATCAACCGAACAAAGAACCATTAGCTGCCGTTATGTATGCTTTCAATGGAAATACATCATGCTTTAACACTTATTCGTTATTTTCTGCTTGTTTGAGGCTACAATACGAGGCAGTCTATGACATTACAACCCGTAAAAGCTAGCTATTGTAAGCTATTTGAAAACGAACCATCAATTTATTGACTCGTTTATATGCTTGGAGAGTGATGAAATAAGGAGAGGAGACCATGAACATCAGTCTGCTTTTTCTTCCAGTTTCTTTTCTGCGTTATGTTTCTCCAAAGTGACGTCAATTGTAGCCAGAAGCCTTCTTTTAGACATCATTTCTGGAGATACGTGCTTCACCTTGCATAATTGGCTAGTGATCGGATGTATATTGCTTGAATTTTATTACACTTGGTAGTAGTACTAGTAGCAGAATTAATATTTATAAAAAATTAAGTTAATCAAATCGACGTTTTTCTTGTAACATGAAGATCACGGCTTTAGACAACCTTGTTTGTAAGCTTGTGTTATTGACATTGTTTAGCGTAGAGAATGTGAAAAATCTTTTAAGTTTATTTAATTTTTCATGGTGTACATATAAAACGATGCATCAGCCAACTCTTCTCTTCTTTTTTTTTTGGGTTCTTTTTTACTCTCAAATTTGATACGTTGTACTGACATGTTCTCACTCGGTAGAACCATCAAAACTTGGCAGCAAACAAGATCGAATACGACTAGTCAATGAGCAAAACGTGATGAGAGTGACTGAGCAAACGATTTGGCTCTACTCGACCAATGCTTTTGTTAGTACATCAAGATTGAACGTTACAATGGTAAAGTAGCAGTGGAAGTTTCTTCTTGGAGCCTCTTGTTTTCCAATTATCTTCCAACCCTATCACAATTTGATCAGTTTTTCTGTGATGTATAGCAGACAAAAAGACAAATTGTTCTCGTACACCAAATGTGACAAAATTGTATATCATCTTGTGGTGATTAGCAGCTATTTTGCATCTATGATCCTGCGAGACCGGGAAGTTTTGGTATGGGCGTGGAGGGACCAGAAACTGGGTATCCAGACTTTACAAACACACGTCTAAAATATAGAATCTACCCCTGTAAATTTAACGATTTGGTGACATTTTTTGTTTGAAAAGCTAGATGTTTATACAATTTGTGAAGCAGTGAAGATTCATATTCTGACAGGAGGGCTCCAAAATGGCTTGGGACCTATAAACTGCTATGCATTATCTAAATGAATGGTTTGGTTTGGATTTATATGAGTATTAAAAGCATGTATATGTAACAGAATCTTGGGATGATTATCTAGTAGGAATATCTAAATATTTGCATCTGGTTTTGTTCCTCATCAAAAGCACCAAAAGCAGAAAGAGATAAGTAAAAGAAGAGGGAGGGATGCAATCTTGGATTATGTAGCAATATCATTCTTATAATATCATATTTAAAACTTGACCTCAAATTGAATTCCCGGAAGAAGTTTGGCTATGAGCCAAAAAATCTCCGTATGCTATGGAATTTCACATGCAAAACGATAAATCAGTTGTGTTCTCAGTCTTATGATATTTACATTGGACATGATAAAAAATCAAATAAATTAATAAGGTGTAATAGAAAATTTGTAAAACTTAAATTAAACTCATTTATGTAAATTGAGGAATAAATAGTTTCATGAATCATATAAATTGATTTTTTAAAGGTATCACTTGACAAATTCCTTCTTGTCAATTCATAAAAAGTTGTGTTAGAGATAATCCTAATGACTAAGTCCAGGCCTATTATCATGCCTACAATTAAATAACTTGATTTGCTAAATATCTTATAGGATGTTAATTGTTAAGGTGATAAAATTTTGCAGCTGGAAGGTTATGGACGATGATGATCATCATCACTTTCGACTGTAACCAGATGTTGACACGCAGACGGCTAGAATGGAAAAGCATTAATTAGGAATGGAAAAGCATTAATTAGGAACGTGCCGTAAGAAGAGGCATATGAGTGAGTCTCTGTGCACAACTTTCAACACGAATAGGCCTAATCGATAGCCCTTGTTGGGTTGGGTGACAAAAATGCACATTCTGTGACATTTTTTGGAAAGGTGCATAAAACATCACGAAAATGCACAATCAAAAATGTGCATAAAACGTCAAAAAAATGCACATTCTGTAACATTTTTTGTTGTTAATATTGTAATTATTATCTTTACCTAAAATAATGTAATTTAGTTGAATAGGATAGAATTTCCTAAGATTACGTTGATCATATATTCTCATAGCCTTGTATATATATTACTGTATCCCATTCACCAAAGGTAATACACACAAAAATTATTCTTTTCAACTTTATATAGTATCAGAGCCTCAATCCCTTTCTTATATTTCCTCTACTCTTCTGCTCTTCTACTTCTTCTCTTAGTCTTCTCCGTAACTCCTAATGATTCTTAATTCATCCCTAACAATGCCGAACCCACTAAGCCCATCATCCTTAGCTCTCTCAATAATACTCTCAAGCTTACTTCCACCAATTATTTGTCACGGAAAACTCAACTTGAAGCTACTCTTATCGGGTACAACCTTCTTAAGTTCATTGATGGATCCTATTCCGTCCTTCCCATGACTATCACCCAAGATGATGCATATGTACCAAATCCAGCCTACCAAACTTGGCTACATCAGGATAAGTTGATATTTAGTGCATTTGTTGGCACCATTTCCCCCTCTCTTGTCCCCCTTTTATCTTAAGCCAAAACCACCTAGGAAGCATGGGAAACCTTAGCCAAAACCTATGTCAGTCCCTCACGAGGCCATCTTAAACAAATTAAGGATCATCTTCGCAATATCACTAAGGAAAACCACTCCATTATTGAACATATGTAAGAGATTAGGGTGTGTGCTGATCAACTTGGTTCTCTTGGTTGACCTCTCGATCATGAGGACATCATTGACAAAGTTATTGATCAACTTAATGATCCTGACTATGATGTTGTAGTCCATGCAGTCCACAGTCGTGACTCTCCCATTTCTTTTGATGAATTACCTTAGAAGCTTATAAACAGTAAACTCTCCATCAAGCAAAAATCTTCTTCTCCACTCCTTTTCCAGCCACAGTAACTATGTGGCTAAAAATTAGCCAAAAAACCATCGTTTATCATGGAACAATTTTGCTCCACCATCTATAGGTCTCCTTCTCATGCCTCAACCTACTTCTGCTCCTACTCATCGCACACCCAAGCCATTCCAAAGGAAATGTCAGTGGTGTCGTACTTAAGGGCATTACGTCACTCAATGTCTGATATTTTGCCAAAAATTTTTTCATGCAATCCAACCTTCTCACTCCTCTCACACCACTGTCATTCCACCATCTCCTCAAAACCACTTTGTCTCTAAGGGGTACCAACTACATTCCTATCCTAGTTCTTATGTTGTCATGACACCTGAAAATCCTCCTAATGGGTGGCTTCTTGAATCTTGATAGTGGGGCAACCCACGATATTATTAATGATCTAGAGAACCTTTCTCTTCACTCTCCTTACGATGGCACCGAAAAGCTCATTATTGAAGATGGTTCTGGCCTAATCATTGCAAACACAGGTTCCACTTCTCTTTTTACTCCCTCCTCTCAATTTCGTTTAACTAATATTCTTCATGTTCCATCTGTTTCCTGAAACATTATTTCTATATCTAAGTTTTGTCATGATAATAATATTTCAATCACTTTCTTACCTACTTCCTTTCTTGTGAAAGATTTTCGAACGAGGGCACCTCTACTTCAAGGCCCAACTAAATTCGGTATCTATAAGTGGCATCCCACTCGTCTTGCCGTTCATTAAACTACTTTGGATCCCACCTCAAATTGGCATCATAAATTAGGACACCCTTCGTATTCTATTCTTCACCATATTAGTACTACTTTTAATCTCTCTATTCCCAAGTCAGTCTCTTTTCAATGTAATTCATGCGATTGTCATAAAAGTCACAAGATGCCATTTTATCAAAACGTTATATCTTTTAAAGGTCCACTTGATGTCATATACAATGATGTATGGCCTTCTCCTACTCTTTCCTATGATGGTTATAAATATTATATCTTGCTTGTTGATCACTTCACCAAATTCATGTGGTTTTACCCACTAAAACACAACTCAGATACTAAAACCATCTTTCTTCGCTTTAAATTGCTTGTGGAAAAATTTCTCCAACGTCCCATTATAACCCTCTTTAGTGACAATGGGGGAGTATGAACGTCTTGACCCCTCTCTTGTTAACTTTGGCATCACTCATCTCACATCTCCTCCTGACACCCCGGAACATAATGGATATTTCGAAAGACGACATCGTCATATCATCGAAACGGGTCTATCCCTTCTTTCCCATGCGTCTATGCCCATCAAGTATTAGACTTTAGCTTTTGCCACCACTGCTTATCTTATTAATCGTATGCCCACTCCAACTCTTCAATTTCATTCTCCTTTTTACAAGCTCTATGGCTTTCCACCTAACTATCAAAAACTTTGTAGATTTGGATGTTTGTGTTACCCTTAGCTTCGTCCCTACACCAAAAACAATCTTGACCTACGCTCATCTCCATGTGTCTTTGTAGGCTATTCCTCCACTCAAAGTGCCTACTATTGTCTCCAACTTAGCACAAACAAAATTTTTGTTTCTCGTCAAATAAAATTTTTGAAAAATAAGTTCCCTTTTACTACTCATTCATTACCTACTGCTACACCTCAAACAATGGATGTTGATCATTGGTGTGCTCTTCCTCTACCCATCCTTTCCTCTACTACACTGCCGACTGTTACTCCTTCGCCTCCCTCATCACCACGGCATCAACAGCCTTCCCCTGCAGCCTCCTCAGCACCCAATCTTGTGTTCTCTTTGATTTCTTTCATTTAACATATTTTTTAGCATATCTTTAACATTATTTTAGAGGAGATAAGATATTTTTATGAAGAAACGATAACATTTTGATATCACACTTATAGAGTTTACAAAATTCCTCCCTATTTCTTATGTGTGAAAATGAATGTTAATTAATTAATTGTTGTTTGCTTGAGATTTAAGTAACTTCATCACTAAGTTTTTGGCTATTTGAATATAATGTGTTATTTAATTTTTCAATTTGAATTAATTTTTAAATCAAAATCTTATGACAAAATTATAGTCCTAACATATTTATTCATGGATCTTGATCTTACCTAGTTAAGGTATAGAATTCCACTTCTTGTTAACTATTTGAATAAAAAATTATATTTTTAATTACTTAAATTGTATAAAACTGTACTTAAATATATATATATTAGAACTTAATCATAATTGATAGCTAGATTATCACATCAACTACATTTTAGTTCTTTTAGGAATCGACAAAGACGCTAAGATGCCATTACTAGGAAATCGGTGATTAATCCTACGGATGAATCATGTTAAGGGAACCATTTTATAAAAAACCCTTATAGTTTGTAGTCAATTTTATTTTGTGATAAATGAAATTATGAATTTTTATTTTGTTAAAAAAATGAAATATCACTAACTTACACCCAAAATATTGGGTAATTTTGCTAACCTAAACACATCAAATATCAAAATCTTACTGTGTAGAAAATTAAAACTTTGCCGATGAATATTGAAACTTGAGATCTATATAACTTAAACAGAACATATATGTGGAACAGGAACTATAGTAGACAGGGAAGCTTAGGTTTAGGAAGGTTCCTTTCTTGAAGTAGGACCTTCTAACTAAACAGGCAGCTTCCCACATTTTTCGTTTTATGGAGCTATATATATTCTAACTTTTACATCTTCAAGCTTTCACTTTAATATTATTCTTTTAACAAAAAATGTTATTAAGATCTTTATCAACAAAAAATTACTCAAATGAGTTTCACAATTTTAACCTATATGCAAAGGAAACATCTTACTTTTCTCTCTAGTTGCATAGTTTTGTTGGATGAGATCAAAAATAGAATTAATTAATTGAAAAGTAACATTTTAGAAAGACAACATATCAAGAATTTTGAAATAATGAAGACCTACATCATGCTGAACTGCATCTAATACACTCAAATGATTTGAGTGGGGATGAACCTAATTGATCAGATGGGAAAGAGCAATCGCGTTGCTCGGATTATGCCTTAGAAAATGAGAGGTCCAAAGGGAAAGGAAGTGCATGCCATTATTGTCTCATGGGCATCAAAGGTAAAAAAGAAGGAAGCATGGCAAATGAAAGAAAGGCAGAGGTTGCGTGGGGACCTGAATAATTTCATGGATGGGGAACAGAACACAGTTGCTGGTCTTTGGGGTCTTCCTCAAAAGATGTTAAATATCATCATCAAAGTAAATTAGGATGGGACACATCAATGTTTCCTATCCTAACACAAGCTTTTCTCCTAGCTAGCTATATTTGTACCTTGCGGACATTTTGGATTATCACTTCCTCCTAGTCAGTTTTAATCACTCCTACTTTCCTTTTGTTTTTCCTTTTCCTTTTCATGATTACAAGTTCAAAGTCTCCTTACTAATGAGGTTAGAAAAGAGAAATACAAGTTGGGGATTGGCAAATACTTGTTTTCCTTTTCCAACGGCTACCATTACTGTATTTGTTGTGATTCCTATAATATTAATTTAACACTCCAACTGCCTTTTATGTAAAGTGTATGACTTAAGAGGTAATAACTCCAATACTTTCTTGGGATGCCACAGAAAGAATCAATTGCTGCTCTATGCTTTTCTTTCCCTCTTCTTTCAATTTTCGTTCTGCGAGGCTTGGCTCAAAGGGGGCATATATATTAATTCCCAGTCTTCTTCTTTTAACGAGAAGTGACAGTCCATTTATACTTTAAAGGAACGTGAGGCCAGGCAATAGCTCTTCGTAGGGACATGCTAATTATGCACATCGTCCCAGCATTCCATTAAATCAGCCACAAATGTTGCCAGTAACTTTACATAAATACCATTAACCAGTTAGCTACTATTATGAGGACTGTCCAAGAGTAATTATCCACTTTTGACATCACCAATTCATCTACGAAGGGGATGATTTGACATCACCTTTGTTACGTTCTTGCGTGTGAATTTAACTAATAACAGAGTTCATGTAACTTGAGAAATCCTTTTTTATAAAAAAGGATATGCCTCCAATTAATCTCACAAACACAAGGTTCTGTGCAAAGCTAGCACTACTAGAGTGCAGACAATAAGCCAAAAGTTGTGTGAAATGAGGAAAAGAAACTTGACTTTAAATGGCCTGCAATGTCTTATTTGTAGTAGCTAGCAATCCCGCTGTCTAAGGCAAATTTCAGAATATGGGTCTCTAACTCATTAATTGACAGTGGAAGAAATGCTCTTTTTCCACTCGATTCAACCCTCGACAAGTACTAGTTGGAGCACCATAATTTCCTACTCATTGGTTCTCTCCCTCTGTGGATATGTTGACTAAGGTCGTGGTCCACATCACTTATTTCACTCTCCAATCTACCTAACAACATTCTTGCATTTGATGCAATCTCTGTGTTCCTCAACAGAAATCAGATACCACGACGTTCTCATGAACTCTGGTAGCATTCCTCATTCCCAATGCCAACGTCAAGGACACCGTGCACACATAACTCCTGCTTAGACGATAAGATTTGGGGGAGTCTTAAGGAGAAGTCTCCCTTTATCAGAACATGCGCGTTTGGTGCACAGTCCAATCATATATATAGATACCCTATGCCTTAAATAAGTATGAATACGCGATGCTCCAGGAGTATGTTTGTTTTCTTCCCGGACTTATCAGTTGAACTCCTGCAATTATCAATTCAATCAAGTTGATTCAATCATAGAAGCCCACACCCACATGTAATATCAGCATTCTAATCAAATGAGCGAGCCACCTGTCGAGTTTTTGACTATGCTGTGCAATGTCCATGTCAGAACAGCACTGTTACCTATCAATGTCAGTTTGGCAAGGACAAGCAAATATAGGAAAAGACATGGAAAGTTAATATCTTTGGATAAATTGGGAGCAGAATCTAAAGTTTTATGGTCCTAAGAAGCGAGCCTTTTAAAATTATGCCATGTCCCTTTTTGGTTGAGGTGATGTGGAGAAAGGGACAATTAGCAATAGCTGTTATCTGGCTTTGGTCCTTAATCTGTGGACATCTTTGTCATTTTCCTATATTAAAGTGCCTTGTTCTTTTCTCGTGTCTGGTCTATTTCTCTCTCTTTTCTAGATCTAGTGTATGAATGTGGTTTTACCACTCCTTATCCAATGGCCTAGATGCTGCTGGTATGCAAAGTTCATTTCTCTGCCCAGATGGACTCAACTTGTTCACAATTGTTAAGCAATTACTTTGGCAATGCTTAAGCTTCAATCCTGTTGAAGAATTACACTTAAAATTTACATGTCATACCGACTAAATCTAGAGGTTATAGGTGACAAATATCTGTTATCTTATATTTTTCTCTTATATAATTTGTTTATCCATTGATTAAATAAAAAAGAAAACAAACTTAGTTTTACCAGTCAAAGTTATTTGTTGAGAACAAGAAATTAGGGTCTTCGTTACAGTCTACCAGCAGACAAGGATTTGGTAAGTGCTTATTATTTTGGCACGGGGCAGGTACAATAGATGCATCTTTCCATTCAGTTATAGAGATTGCAGGCATATACTTGTAAAATTGATGAAGTTCAACTTGCCAGTTGGGAGTATTAGATTACAATCTGAAGACAATCAAACTAATGTTAAGGTTCGTCTAACATTGACAATTTCCATAATAATGTCACAATCAAGACGATATTAGACATTTTTGTCAAAATGGAGCACCAAATCTGATAAATTAGCCTTCTAGTTGAACTCAAAATCAGCTTGTTTGTACTTCTTGATCTATAATCATGCTAAGTTAATGTAATATGTCAAGTAAAGACGCATAATATCAGGATTCCATACGACATAATCACATCCCAAGTGGTCCAACAAGCTCATCCTGCCACAACTTTTCCAGCATACACGCTCGATGAAAAATATTTTCCTGGCATGCTTGAGCTCAACCTAATGATACCTCATGGTCCAAAGTGCCGTTATTCATGCATTTTGTTCAGGCCTACCGCCATTGATTCTACTGGGAAACATTGAGTTAGAGTTGGTTCTTAAGTCACTATAATTATCCCTTTTATATCGGACAAGTAGTAATTATTATTTTTTGTGTACATTAAATAAGTAAATAAACTAATGAATTAGCACTTCAAAAACAAATAATGAGTCTGAGATAGCTAATTGATAATAAATTCTAATGACAAATACATCAGTGCCAATTACTAATTCAAAATTTGTAAATGAACCCCTAGAGAATTCCTCCTGAAGGGCAAGTGATTGTTCTTGATACCTTAGTGTTTTATTGGAAAGAGATGGAGATGGCAGCTTTTGCTTTCAAAAGTTCCACTCTTTCCCCCTTTTTCTTTTTGCGTTTGAATAGATATTGGGTGTGGGATGACTATCTGCTGTTGGAGAGAAGAAAAAAAAAGCAGCATGTGTGCGCTCGTTAGCTGAAAGTGGCTGCCCATTTGGAATCTGCAAAAGGCAAGAGTCCCCTGCATTTACAGCACAAAAGTGACTACTACTGATACCCGTTAAAAACTAAAGTATGTATATGCTTATAATCACATCAATAAAAAATGATAGTGCCAACAAAGATACTCGGTCATGGTGGGTGACCAAATCCATCATCATCAATCTCGAGCCAGGCCCCATTTGACGCCTCGAGATTCTCACATTCCTCACAAAATAAAAAAAGTTAAAAATGAAGAAAACAGTGGTTTTGGGGGCATTTACTGTATGGCCAAACGAAGAGAATGTTGAATTCCTCAGTACAACAAGCAATGCTATTTCATATCATTACATGCACATGCACTCTGCTTCTCTCCGATGCCCATTTTCTGAGCTAACTATGCACAACCCATCAATCAAGGACAAGTAGACGCGACAAATATTCCTCGTTTTTTCAATGTTGTCATTGTTTTCTTGGTACAAAGTGCAAAACTCATGTCTAGGCAATAAGATGACTAAATGACTCATAAACCCAGATAGAATTTTGATCTCATGCCTAGTGGCCTTTAGACAAAAGAAACATGCGTGATAGGGAGAGAGCATTATAAACTGATGGATGATTAAACCTACAAATGAGAAATTCCCGTTCTCTCCTTGCCTCAAAGAATATTGCCCCTATAGTGTAATTGGTGTAGTTTGATTCTTTTAAGATTAGGGCCACATATGATAAACTTTGTATGTAATCATTTCTTTAACCTACTGACTCAGTGACAGGCATGCTGGTTTCCTTTATACAACCAAAACGCTTGTGCTTTTCTTGGGTCTGACACAAAGATTTTGATGAATGGATTTATGGCGTGAAAAGGAGGAGGTGGCCTCTGACGGAGAGATCAACTTGAAGAAAGTATTCCATTTGAATTCTGCTAAGCGCTAGGAGATAAGAAGGATATATCTTTTGAGTTAAAAGCATTAGTTTCTCCGGTTCGCGGACATCACCGTTCGATGGCAATGAGAAGGCGAGAAGTTTTTATCTTTTTCGGGACTTTCTTATGGTTTTTGGCTACTGCAAGTGGATTGTTATCTCCAAAAGGAGTTAACTTTGAAGGTAACTGAAAATTTTCTTTTCCTTTGGCAAAATCTTCCCAGTAGATGAGTTCTTTCACTTGGACTAGGAATTGTTTTAACATTTTTGTATATAGTGCAAGCTTTGATGGGCATAAAAGAATCCCTGCATGATCCTCACGGTGTTCTTGATAACTGGGATCGAAATGCTGTTGATCCTTGTAGCTGGACTATGGTCACTTGTTCTTCTGAGAGCTTCGTCATTGGCCTGTAAGTGTCGAAACTTTTCCTTAACTAAGCTAAACAAAAACAGCAATACTGAACGAAATTCGAAAGAGAGCAACGAAAAAGTTAGTTTTGAAACTGATGAATTGGTATTCCTGCAGAGGAACTCCTAGCCAGGATTTATCTGGTACTCTGTCTCCGAGCATTGGCAACTTGACAAATCTTCAAATTGTGTGAGTGCTCCTATAGAAACTTGCAGTTCTTCTTTCCCAACTTGTAATGAATTTATTTGTTATTTCTTAACTTTTATGGTGGTCTATGTATTTGCAGCCTCTTACAGAACAATAACATTACAGGATCAATTCCCGCAGATATTGGCAGGCTCTCCAAGCTCCATACACTTGATCTTTCTAACAACATGTTTACTGGGGAGATCCCTTCCTCTATAGGCGAACTGAGGAATCTTCAGTACTTGTAAGCTGGGAAAGAAGCTCAAACTCTTGTGCTTGTTGTATGATCCTTTGATTATAAATTTGACCAGGAGTTGTTTCAATTTTATTCAGGAGGTTAAATAATAACAGTCTCTCTGGATCGTTGCCAATGCTTAACATGAGCCAACTTATCTTTCTGTTAGTCTCTCGATCCTATCAAAGTGTTTCCTTAATTTATCAATAAGCAGAAGTGTGCTTTTGAAATCTATGTTTTATGTCAATTACAGTGATTTGTCATACAACAATTTGAGTGGCCCTGTACCCAGATTTCCAGCTAAAACATTCAAGTAAATCACTCTCCCTCTTCCCCTTCTCTAATTCTGCTCAAGGTGCATTGGGATATTTACTTTGAGCCAACTGTTCCATATTTTCATCATCGCAGCATTGTTGGGAATCCTTTAATCTGCCCAACAGGCTCTGAACCAGGATGCTTTGGGTCAACACTAATGCCAATGTCCATGAATCTGAATAGCACACAAAGTAAGGAAGATTAGTTGCTTGTCTGATTTTTGCAGCGTAAATGGTTTGATCTGTTTTTCTGTTAATTCTGATCTCAAAGTCTTTCCATCTTAAGCTTCTGCGCATTCCAATAAGCCAAAGAGTCAGAAGCTAGCCCTTGCCTTTGGCTCGAGTGTTGGTTCTGTCTCCCTTATTATTCTTGTATTTGGATTGTTTCTATGGTGGAGGCAAAGGCACTACGAACCAACATCTTTTGAAATTAAAGGTAACATTTGACAAACAGTTGAATTAATTATCTTGCAACTCACCTTTAGTGGTCAAACAATTTGACACTGCTGGATGTCTTTGAATAATCAGATCAGCATCATGAGGAAGTTTTGCTTGGAAATTTAAGAAGGTTTCAATTTAGAGAGCTTCAGAATGCCACGAACAACTTCAGCAATAAGAACATACTTGGCAAAGGAGGATATGGCAATGTGTATAAAGGGATTCTCCCAGATGGAACTGTTGTAGCTGTCAAGAGACTTAAAGATGGGAATGCTATTGGAGGAGATATTCAATTCCAAACAGAGGTTGAGATTATCAGCCTTGCTGTGCACCGTAACCTCCTTAGACTATATGGTTTTTGTATCACAACAACAGAAAGGCTTCTAGTTTACCCTTACATGTCCAATGGCAGTGTTGCCTCCCGTCTCAAAGTCAAAGGTAACTAACATATGTGCTTTAACTGAAATATGTTTGCTAATAGGCTAAAGCTGAGTTTAGTGACAAATGAAATGATAGGGAAACCGGTCTTGGATTGGGAGACAAGGAAGAGAATTGCCTTGGGAGCTGCAAGGGGGCTATTATATCTTCATGAACAGTGTGATCCAAAGATAATTCATAGGGATGTTAAGGCAGCAAATATATTGCTTGATGACTATTGTGAGGCAGTGGTGGGGGATTTTGGGTTGGCCAAGCTTTTGGATCACCAAGATTCACATGTAACTACTGCTGTGAGAGGCACAGTGGGGCATATAGCACCTGAGTATCTTTCCACTGGTCAGTCCTCTGAAAAAACAGATGTTTTCGGGTTTGGCATCCTGCTTCTTGAATTAATCACAGGCCAAAGAGCACTTGAATTTGGCAAGGCGGCCAATCAGAAAGGAGCCATGCTAGACTGGGTGAGCAACGCCAAGTATTCCAATTTCTTCTTTGTTTTAGGCCAACTCTTTTTGACATGGGTTATGGTTTCAGGTAAAGAAAATTCATCAGGAGAAGAAGCTTGAGATGCTTGTGGACAAAGATCTAAAAGGCAACTATGATAGGATTGAGCTTGAGGAAATGGTGAAAGTAGCTCTATTGAGTACCCAATGCCTTCCAAGCCATAGACCCAAAATGTCTGAAGTAGTTCGAATGCTTGAGGGTGACGGGCTAGCAGAAAGGTGGGAAGCTTCTCAAAGAGTAGAAACAACCAAGTCCAAACCCAACGACTTCTCCTCGTCAGATCGATATTCTGATCTCACTGATGACTCTTCTTTACTAGTCCAAGCAATGGAGCTTTCTGGGCCAAGGTGAATTCTTTGAATGATCAAACACTTTTCCTTTCTTCGGTTTTGTGGTTTAGAATATTAGCAGACGAGATGAGATTATAGGTGCAAGATGTTTTGTGATGGTAAAACGTTTTGGTTGTATAATAGTAGAGCATATCAAGAGTAGGAAAAGTTGATGTTTCCTTGAAATTGTACAGTCTTTCTCAAGAATCTGACATTCTTTGTAATGAAATGTACTCCTATGGACTGAACATTCTATAAAAAAAGATCTAGTGTGATGCATTAACTTGCGAGTACCAAAGTCTTACGTCTACAGTTATTGACTTATTTCATTCATGGGATATTGACACAATGTCTGTGATCATAATTAACACATTAGATAGTTGATATCAGCTATTATTTTTTCAACCGAAACAATCGCAAGAAAATAAGAGAGTTTAGTCAAACAATCCCAATCCTGCAGTAGACTACTGGATGGGAAGCCGGGGCTCATTTAGGCCCCCAAACTCCTAAGTTCACTAAAAAGGCCATCTATGGAGTTCGGCCTATGTCCAGTAACCAGTCAGTAGATTTTCAATCAAAGCCCATCTGTGTATTGAAACTGGACTGAAAGGATAATGAACTGAGAAGCTAAAAACATCACTAGTAGAAAATAACATGGGTTAAGCACATTGTGGAAGAATGGTTGAAAATATATGTACTTAGTTGACGCCCATTATCTTGACTCATCATTTTGAATTTCATTCCAAAACTGGCCAATATCGAATGGTACCAGATGAAATAAGTCAGGTGTAAATATTGGTCGATATTAACCGGTATTTATAATTCCGACTATATACCGGTTAGTACCGAAAATTTTAAAAAATATAAGAACTAAATTATAAAATTTTTAAATTTTTTAAAAATTTAAATCTCGCCTCTCTCTTTTTTTCAAAACTTCTTTAATTTGTTATTAAGTTAAACTTTTATTGTGATTTTTAATTTTAATTTTAAAATAAAATAAATATTTTATTACTAATAATAAATATACATTAAATAAAAATTAAAAATAAATTATTTTGTTTTATTTTATTTTATTATATTC
>JANZXV010000008.1:13920128-13933786 GCA_027576455.1 Erythroxylum roigii | reverse complement strand
AATGTACAATCACCACAAAACTTACACTTAGAACAATTTCCAGCACCAAGCACATTAACCTCTAAAAGTTAACAGGTTAGTATTCTCAACCTAGATATCGAAAAATTTTATACTTCGTGGCAATGGAAAGATAACAAGAAATTCTTCAAGTTTCATGAAGACCAAATTAGCAAAATCTATCTCTAACACCTTAGCGAAATGCCTCAAAGTTTCAGGTCACCAAGTTCGGATTACTGTTCATACAGCACATATCACTCACTTTCAAGACCAAATTCAAACCCCTTCAAGCCACAATTGGACAGCACTTCCTTCACAAGAAATGTAACCAAACGCCTTAGGTTTAATTCAAGCCAAAAATCACCTTAATTGCTTAACCCTATCAAAAGTTATGGCAAAAATAATGAAACATGTACAACTTAAATTTTCCAACTCTTATACCTAAGCCAAATCCTATCCTTTCCATACTTTTTCCAAACCAATAAGCATCCCAATTAGTCAAGTAATCAACCAAAATTTCATCAAGACCTTCACTTAATCACCTAGCCATAAAAATGGCAGCACACATACAATTGTTTTTCCTTAATTTTCCATTCATCTAGCATCATAAAAGCCAATCCAAACCCTCTCAAATTACCTACATCACATATTATTCTTACATGCATCATCTTACTTCATCAACCATCAATTAACCATTCAAATTTCTTACCCATCTATACCAACACAATTCTCATACAATTATGTCCACAACCATCACAAAGAATGCATTTCATTACCAATTTATGAACATAAAACATACTTCTTACCTATAAGCTTCAAATCTTCTCAATCTTCCAACTTATCACAACTTCCTAATTCCTCCTCACCATACACAACCATCACCAAAGCAAGGGAGGTAGGAGGTTTAAGCTTGCAAGCATGAAAGGGAAGCACTTAAGGTAGGAGAGAAGAGTAGGAATTTAGCTAGAATAAGTAAAGAAAATCAAAGAAGAAGAAGAGAGTAGAAGGTTTCGGATGCAAGGAGCAAAAGCCATTAAAATCACCTTTTTATTCTTTCAATTTTGGAGTTGTCGAAAATGAATGGAAACAAGACAAGGGCATTTAATGAATCCAAGAGTGTCATGACACATGTCATGACACTTGGCAATTAATAAAAAAGGAACAAAATTCATTAATACCTTTTTAATAAAAGAACCCTAAAAATGTAATTTCTAGATCATCCAATTCCAATGGCTCCAATTACAATCCTAAAATCATGTACCCAATATTCCAATGCCATTGGACAGAAATTTTCGACACCGGAAACCAATTAGTCCGCCACTTGGCGATTTTTTCGGTCCGAAAATTTTTTCCGAAAATTTTCAGAAAATTTCCAAAATTGCCCAAAAATGCAAAACACATAACAGTCTATTCCAAATAATTTTTAAAGCACGAAATCATATTTTTCCACAAAAATTTGTATTTAGGCACATATACTGGGAAATGTCATGAATGCATGTACAGTCAGCTTCATGTGTAAATTTTACTATTCACATGTAAGAATATGCACGAATATTTCAAAAAAATCTAAGCACTCCTAGCCCTTTCCAAATTACTGTTCTACCCTTCCCTTCGGGGGTGGGATGTTACATGTTAACTATACCCTTTGAAATATTAACCTTCTTCTAACAAGATCTAACTAGACGCTATCAGTTATCCAATCTTGTGAAATCTTTTATCCTTCACCATAACATCCATTAATATATCTTTCTACTAACTTTTACTAGTTCCATAAAGGGTAGTTGGATCCCCATTACTAATGGAAAGAGCATACATGACTAGGTCTTTCCAACCAATTTCTCTTTGGCGGTTTGATGATCTATCTAGTTTTATCTATATATATACCATGTTGATTCTTTCTTCCAAATATTATTTTATCTTTTGAATCAAAATTTCCAACCCCTTCAATTTTATTCTGAACTATTCTAATTCTACTTGTACCGCCTTTAAACCAGTACTGCTCTTTACTAACCTTATACATTTTAATATGTGCAATAAACTTACAAAAGTCTAGACATTTTAATATATGTAATAAACTTACAAAAGTCTATCTTCTTGTGTTTAACACCTTTCAATAAGCTCCCTTTATAAAGTTTTGTCATCTCTTGCTCACTAAGATGACTTAGTTGTATGTGCCATGCCATACTAACTTTCTTTGACTTAACGTCTACAACTTCTTTACTTACAACTATGCTATTTATGTCTATAAATATTTTTCACTAATTTTGGTCGTTCTATTATCTTTTTCAATTTTATATAAATATCATTTGCATGTAAGGTGCCTAAAGCAATTAGATCCTTCCTAGAACCTAGAATATACTAGAAAGCTCTCAATGTCCTAACAATGTCATAAAGCTTCCTAATCTTGATAAGTTCTATTCTAATACATTTCGATACTATAACCCATGAATCTTGAAGTTGATTGTTTGAAACATATAATATGTATTGTAATATCAGTTCCCATTTTACATTATATTAGCAGACCTTGATTAATCATCAATTTTTCTTTCATTTTATTGCTCCTTCTTATTTGGACAATTATTTCTTATGTGTTCACTTTGCTCACTTTAAATTGTAACCTAAAACTCCACTTAGACTAGCCATCTTTCCTTACTTTCATCTACAATCTTGATTTCTCTTTGTATATAACTCTTTAACTTTAGAGATTTCACCACTATTGAGTCTCTATTGGATGTGAACCAATAGTATGGAAATGATGTCCTCTATATAAACTATCTTCTTATCCAAATGTGTGTGTGGTTACCAAATGTTCAAAAGAAATAAATAAAGAAAAAAGTAGAACCGTTGCTTGATCCTTTTTCATAATAGTCACTTCAAGCCTCCTAAGTCATTGACTATTTAGTTAAATTCATTGATATATTATTCTAGATTTATTCCCTCTTTACATCTTCAGCCTATATAGTATTTAGTTGCGATAAAACTTATTTGTGGGAGACGTCGACATGTATCAACTCTCCAAATTCTTGTATATCTCTATAAAGGGGATACAATATCTATGATAAGGTATGTAACCTTATCCATCATATATAGTCTAATGGTCCCATACAATCATGCATATAACTCCTTTTAGTTAAGCTAATCCATATCTTTAGGCTTATTCTCTTGTTACCCCTTCAATATACCTTTCTACATTACAAAATCCTTTATAGTTCCTTAGCTCCTAATTCCATTAGACTTCCATACTTTACACATTGTATCTAAAGTCATTGTTGCCTCAATTATGCTTTGATACTACTTGTTCATAAGGTATATGTAGTAAGGTCATAAGTTGCATGGAAAAAAAGAAATACATAAAGACTAACAAGATATTTTAATGAGTTTCAACCACTTGGATATACCTATATCATCAGAAGCTAAGAGTGACTGATTTTAATATATTGATTAATAATTTACTTAAATATTAAAATTTTATTTTACATAAATAGTTTGTACAAATATAGTTAATTATAAACTCTACTTGGTATAGTTTAATACAACTTATCCCTTTACTATACCTACCTAAACTTAAACATCATTTTAACAAGTCATAAAATCCTTTCAGAATTTGAAATTTACTAAAAGTATGCTTTTAAATAAGATTGATTATAGATATGGCCTAGATCACAACTATGTCTCAAGTTTTGGATCTTACTGTCTCTTTTCAGAACATGATAAAGTCTTTAGTACATTTATCATAAACCATGGATTCATTGGCTTCATTGTGTCTCAAATCATATTTTCTAAGGAAACACGTCTTCCATACCAATAATATGTCATGTCTTCACCTCTTATTTCTAAAGAATAACATGCCTAGGGCATACTTGTGTCTTAGACTGTGTTTACCCTAAGTAATTCTAAGAAACACTCGCATTCTTTTAAGAACACTCAAAGATTGCATCCATGCATATAAGTCATTCATAACAGTCTCTACGTTTTCAAACATACCATATTTCAACCAATACACTCTAAAAAACATCACCAAGATTATACATTCATATATATGAGCCATCATCAAATGTGGCTATAAGTTACTTTGCTTCCATATCAAGTAGTAACCCTTCGAACATGCATCTATTAACTTTTTTCTAGACTTGACAATTGCAAGTTTCCTTTTACTCTTGTAAGAAGAAGAGATTCATAGTAAAGCCACAATCATTAAATCTCTAGTCAAATTAACATCATTATAATGGGTTTAAAGGGAAAGAGATGAATATTTTAACAAAAGTTGATAAAAAAACGAATCCCTTAATCTAGCATAAAACACAAAAAATTAATAATGGAGCAATTATAACCAATCTGAAAATATAAGCTATATAAGTGATATAAAGGGATAGATTCTAAATTAAACAAGGGTCTAACCAATTGGGGATGAAGATTAAGATATGAAAGAAACATATATGTCATGAAATCAAATATTGTTTCCTAATAGTCAAAATTACTAATAGGGCTAAAGTTAGATTTAAAATTTACTAAGAGTAAAATTTTAATATAAAATTTTGTTAGGGACTTTAATGCTTTAAGTTATGGACTATGAGTTTGGTGTAAGAATAATTATGAAAAATATGGTCAAAAATATGGTAAATCATGATAACACTTCACATTGTTACTATAGTATCGCGATTACAATTGCAGTCATGGATTGCAATTTAAAATCAAGAGTAATTCTTCATTAATTCATATTTAAAATAATATTTTTTAGTATATGCAAATTTCTCTTTATAGAAATTTCATAAATTAATTTAAATAAATATCTTTAACATATATTAAAAGTAAATTACACTCATAACCACAAGTTTATAAATATTTAAAATGATCGTCACAAAAGCCTATAACATTATTTAAAATCATATCCATATTTATCTACTAAGTAATATAATATCAAAAATTCTGTTTTTATAATTAATTAATTGTTTTCTAAAAAGTTAAGTAATTGTTTTCCTTTTAATTTTAGAATCCTATGACAAGTTTGTATTGGCTACCGTTGATTGTCTTTATGTAATAATTAAACAAATTTCTAATAATTATAAATAAGCATGAGATTGTATGTTTGGTGATGAAATAAGATATTTATATATTTGTGGTGTAACTCATGAAAATATGGGTTAGTTTATATATAATTGCAACATGATGTTAAGAATATGTTCTTATACAAAAAATTAAATTGAGAAATGTATATGGAACAATCGTAAGACTTTAAGAACTAACATCATCATAATTATTTATATGAGCTAAATGAAGCACTTCATGATTTCAAATAAGTACATAAGCTTATTATAAAAATATTGCAAAATTCTTGACCTAAGATAATTAAACAATAGTAATAGCATATATTTATAAAGGTCAAAGATAAAAAAAATTCTTGTGTACGTTCATCATCTAATCATAACTAAAAAAAGAAAGCAGATTTTATCATACACGAGACAACTTCTTATTAGTTTTTTTTTAAATTTAAATGATGAACTGCAAAGCAGTATCTTCTGCTATAGAAACTAACATAGAAAAAAATAAAGAATTAAATGATTAAATTATATACAAATAATTGGTATGCAATTTAATCTACTTCACATAGATGAGTTCCAATATTACATTTATATAGTCTGACTAATCAATTCATAGAGAATGTCCAATTATTTGCAATAAAATGGATTCCAAGATACATGAAATAGACTATCGATTTGAAATTCTATATAAGAAGAAGTTTTTAAATTTAATTGGAGGATATTGTAATTTAAATTATAAAGGAGATCATGATTTGCTATATTACCAATTATTTTGCAAATGAAAGCAACATAAGAAGAAAATAAGGAAGCAAAGAATATAAGAATTTATATGCTTCAGCCAATTAATGTGACCTACGTCCACAAGGTATTGGTTCTTATATTAATGTGAGAAAGATAATATAAGGAGAATAGATGATAACAACCTTATATACCCTCTCTCGAAAATTCTCTCCAAAGGTTCTTACTAATGTCTCCTAAGGCCTCCAAATTGCAAACTCCTTATAAAATTATTTATAGAGTAAGGTTACTTGTAAGAAGTCCAATTACGATGAAACATTATTACCATGGAATCTTAAGGTTATTGATACTCTAATTATACAAAAATTTAAGATTAATAAAAATATATTTCCATAGATGCCTAGTAATACTAGAACTCTATTTTACAAGAAGCCTAAAGTCACTAAAATTTTGTTTCACTAGAAATCAAAACATATCTCACAATTTTCTACCTTGACTTAAATTCTCCAATGTCTAACTAAGAATCACTCTCTGCCACACAAGCCCTTAAAGGCTTCAAAATATGTAAGGATTTACAATTCCAATCTATACTTGAACTCTTTTTTTCTAGAAACAACTTTATTAATATGTTAGCATTTTTTGAAGTGTGAACTTCTTTTAATAAGATTTGACCAGATAAATTAATTTCTCGATCTTGTGAAACCTTATATTCTTCAATATAGTCCTATCCATTTATCTTTCAATTGACATTTCCTAGTACCTTGAAATATATTTTCATCCCCAGCACTGATGGTTAGAGCATAAGTGATTGAGTCTCTTTAACTATATCTCCTTGGCTGCCTAACAGTGATTTTTGTTCTATCCTTGGCTATACTATATTAATACTTTCTTTTTACCATGGTATATCCTCTCCATAAGTCTATCTCAATATATGTCCCTCTCCAAATACTATATCCTTGAAGGTCACCCTGGACCTTTTTACTAATAATATGAAATTTATAAAAGTCTACTTTTTCATATTTAACATCGTTCAATAATCTCCCCTTATAAAGTTATGTTATCTCTTACTGAACAATATGACTCATCCTCATGTGCTTTATCACATTACTATCTTTCTTCTGTAAAGATTATGACACAAATATTAATCTCATTATTGTCTTTCCTATTAAGAAATAGGTGTAATGTTGGTATATTTTTTTCAACATAGACAATACACTCTTTACTACCTTAAGCTACCCATTATCGCTAGAAAACTTATATCTTTGAAAATTAATAGTAACCCTAAAATTATATTCTTCTAAAGCTTATGAATTTATCAAACATCTAATGTTCTATGAATTCTATTATGCATTGAACCATTGCCTTTGACAATATGCTCACCATTACTACTTAATCTAATAGTACCATTATATTCTTTAAAAGAATAAAATCATTCCCTTTTGAAAGCCATATGATAAGAGACACCATTGACTTATAAAATTAGAATTGCTTATAATTTAAACATCATTAACTCTTCCATCCTCTTCGTCAGAACTCTCTTAGACTACAACAATACTTTCGTTTTGATTTGTTTCCTTTTTTTCATTTCTATTCTTCCACTGTAAACAACCCTTTTTAAAGTTCCTTTTTAACTTTACAATTAAAGCATCAAACCACTTTAGCCTTTGATCTAGAACATATCTTAGTATTGTTTTTAGTATCTTTTTCCTTGTTCCTACTTTTTCTAACAACTAAACCTACATCTAATTCACCTTTATATATGCTAGAGACCTTTTTCTTCAATTACTTGGAATGTAGGGCGTTTCACATTATTGGCAAAAAATCTCTTACAATATGATATTAACAAAATTCTTATATGAATTAAGCAAGGAATACAATAGGATTATCGTTTGATCATTATCCTTAATTTTTAACTCCAAAACATTGTAGATTCAAAATGGTATGATTAAACGTTCTTTTGTATGTGTACTTTTTAACATCCTTAAGATATATAAGTTATGCTTTTGATATAAATGATTCGTAAGTGATTTCTTCTAATGCTTAATTTCAAGTTGTTTCCATAAAGAAGCAATAATTGTTTCATCAACTACCTCTCTCTAGATCTAGTCTCCTAGACTCAATAGTATTATGATGTGTGCCCTCGATAAAATCTCTTCCTTCTCTGGCACTCATAAATTCTTTGATAGATGTTCTTCTCCTTCCAATGTTATTCCACATCCCTTCTAAACAAAAACTTCTCTATCTTCACCTTCCATAGAGTGAAGTCATTTGATTAGTTGAACTTCTTAATATCAAACTTGTATAGAGACATCTTGACAATAAAACTTTAACTCTTATTCCAATTATTATAATATCGATTATTGTAATACCAAAATTTGCTTAAATAAAGGCAATATAAGATAAAATAAAGGAAGAAAAGAATATAAAAACTCATGTGGTTTGATCAATTGATGTGATCTACATTCAAGAGTAAAGAGATTGATTCTTTTATTACCATGAGAAAGATGATATAAGGAGAATAGATGACAACAACTTTGTACAACCTCTCTCAAAGATTTTCTCGAAAGGTTCTCATCAAAGTCTTCTAAAGTCTCCATTTTTAAAACTTTTATCAACTAATTATAAACTAAGGTTACCTGTAAAAAGTCTAATTATAATGAAACTTTATTATTATAAAATTTTAAGGTCACTGATATTCTATTTTTATATAATTTTAAGGACTTTATTTTTATAGATATGTAGTGACACTAAAACCCTACTTCACTAGAAGCATAAAGTCATTGATATTTTATTCCACTAAAATTCAAAGCATATCTCACATAATATTTGATGATCCAGTGTCAATTATGTGTAGTATTGATTTAAGAATGGTGTCTTGGCGTAGTATGAGGCGACCTGCTTTTTGCCTATGAATAACCAAAGTTGAGTATACAACTAAAGCTCTAGTAACTCAAGAATAAACTTGATTAGTGCAATTTTTACATGATCTTCAACAATTGGTTGACCGATCAATTAATTATGTTTTGACAATATACCACTAATGTGTTTAATAATGAACTTATTTGATTATCATAAGAATAAAAAATATTGAGAACCTCTTGCTTAATTTGCATTTCAAGGTGAAATCAAATTGAATTATGTTAATTAATTAATATATTTGTAAGACAAAAAAGTTGAGTAAAATGTGAAAATTAAAAAAAAACTAGATATGACCTATAAAACAATATTATGAGAGAAAAAAGTTGTAGGAGAGGAATGTTCAAAATCACCAATTATGTGTCTTCACAAATTTTAATTATTTTAGGATGATTTTTCCTTGATGAAATTATAACCATAAATTGTTAATATTGAAAATTTTATTAAGAAAATCTGGTTCTTTCTGTAAATTCTTATCCACATTTTTCAATGAATGTTTGTCATCATAAGATCATTGTATCTTTGAAGCTAAGAGAGAAAAAAAGAAGAAGTAGAAATTTGAGGAGAATAACAATACAAAGTAAAGGTGCATTGATGTAATAAGAATGTGAAAGAGTATTACTAAAGTTTTCTGCAATTGAGTTTATAATCATTCAATTTTATGGTCAACTTAGTGTTTTGCATTTCATTTTCACTTTGGGAAGTCAACATTTTAAAACCTAAGGACAAACTTTCCATCAACTAATTTAATATAACCTGTCAATAATATGCTTTGTTGGAGGTAAATAACATCTTTATGATAGAACGACATCTAAAAGTCCAAAGAAGAGTTTGAGTAAGACAAATTCTTTCATCTCTATTTAACAATGAAGTGTTTGAGAGCAGCATAACCTAATAAAGTTTCTTATATTTAATGAAATATTAAACCTAATAAATTTTCTTATGATTAATGAAATATTGCTCTATTTTTCTTTGAGAATAAAAAGATAAGTATGATGTGCTAGAAATTTTATTTTAATTTTTTGTAAGTTACAAATTTCAAGATTACGATAAGTGCTAATTATTTCATAATGGTATTTGATTTACAAATTTTATTACCCTTTTAATAATATGTTCCAAATTACTAAAATGTCTAAAACTTATTATAAATGGTCTTAAGCTTTAATAGAACTAGTACTTGTTGTTGAGCCCTCTTTTAAAGAGTTACATAGTTCCCTTAATCTATTATGTGGATACCGTTAGAGATTGAAAATATGTGTGGTTATGGTGGTTGAGATAAACTAGTTTTAGAAATGATTCATAGGATGCGACAAGAAAAGATTAAGTTTCAAAATAAGGTATAAATTAAGATTCAAGTTTCATTAAAATTTAATTGTTAATAATTTTATCGAATTAAAGTAATTTTAATTTTCAGAAAATTAAGATACGAAATAATTTGGTAATTATTTCGGTGCATTCATGATCAGATTTCGTCCCGATTTTCTAATAATGATCATATATGACTATTATATAGTTTGAATTTTGCAATGCAATGAGACGGATTCATTCACATGAAGTCTTTGCGGACGAACACATCAAAGAAAAGATATTGGTGTTTGGGGCTATATCTTAAATTCTTGGATTGCGGCTAACGAAGGCTCACTAATATTTTTAGAACCAAGAATTTACGCCTTGCTTCATGCCCTTATAGACGTCGATGCATTCAACTTACTTCGCAAGCAAGACAATCATCCATTTAGTGGCTGCGTATAAATTTCTTGTCAGAGATCATCATCAAGGAATAAATTTCAATCATCATTATAAAATTGCTTTTAGTGTTGTATTGTATAACAACTGTCAGTAAATCTTAACTTTCAAGAAAAAGAAAAACTGTCAATAAATTTTTAACACAGCTGTTGCCAACAACATCAGCCCTTAAACTATCTCGACAAGATCATAGTCATCTTATCGCAACATTAACAGTGTTACAACATCAAGGTTCTTCTTGAAAAATTTTTGTTATAAGAATTTCTCATTCCTTATGAAGAGAAGCAAGAAAAGTGTGTTTTAAATTGTTAATTGAAAACGTGCTGAAAAAATTGTGGATATAGGTTGGTGGACGTGGTGGCAGAGAGGAAAGATTCAGTTCAATGAATCGGACAAGTCTTGGAAGTTGAGTTGGCTTCTCAGGTTTCCCACACAAACTAATACTAGGTAACAAGAGCCTTTATTTTCTCTCATAAGAAAGTTAGACAAAACCTTGATATTTGGTCAAAAGGTCTATAAAGAAATTATAAAAAAAAAACTGTGCTCAGAATAATTAGATTCTTGGCCGTACAAAATGTATATATTTAAATGTTAACCATGCCATTTTCATTTAGAAAATGAAAATTTATATCTTCCACTTAGTTACAAAAAAAGGTTTTTTTTTTTCCATAAACTTAAAGAGATGCTCTTGACGGAGGGAGGATACGTACTGCCGACTCCAGAGTGTTTGGGCCCCAGCTGCTCCCCTCCCAATTAAAGCGGCCAGGAACATCAGCCGTAAAATAAAGATACGTATAATCTTCTTTGTCGTGTAAAAAGTCATGAGTCGAGCACGCAAAGCTTATAATGTCCAAAATTAAGAGTAGAACTTTTTCCCACTTGACCAAATATGTAACCAATTGCATGTTTTCATGTATCTCTTTCGGCTGCGGCTGCGGCCTTGAGATTCTGACAATTAATTCGTCTACCACCACAAATTTGCTTCTTTAACTCTCCTTTTGCTTCCAGGTACTAGTGGATGCAACGGCCTGGAATTGAAAAAGACATGCACGAACTAATTGTCCGGCTTTAGCATTAGCACCGTATTTTTAACCGGAGAATAATCCTTCCAACAAATTATTTCCAATAAACTCCGTTCTCTTCTTCGGATTCTTATTTGAAACGGAACTCTAATTGTGGTAATTAAGAATTAAAAAAAAAAGAGAGAGAGTAAGAGACATCCACAGATCTTAGGAAATTGGAAATTAATAACTAGAATTATAATTATCTCCTAGTAGTGGTGAAATAATTCGCTAGAACTTGTTTCTTGAAATTTTTTTTTAAAAATAAAAATCTTTAGAACATCTCACATTGTGAACATGGATCTGATCATACATTTTTGGTAGCTTGAGTTTCTCTATAACGATACGATTTATTTATTGTTCTCTTAAAAAAAATAAGGTTTTGCTTTAGAGATTAAAAAATTAACATTACCAAAGTTTATCTTCTTCAACAGCACAGTTAATAACAAGTCCACTTAAGTTCTAAGTTTCGTTATTGATTTTATAAACAATTTTTGTCTTATTAAAATCAGTGGCCAAGAATTTAAGTACATGTTTAATAACGAAAACATTAGGAAAGCCAATTTACAAAATATATAGTTTTAACTCTAATTATTTCATAATCTACCCTATAACTTATACCCATCGATCAATTCACTCGTTAGGTTTTTAGTTTCAATTTTGTTAGAGATTTGGCTATAAATATAATGAATTCTCGAGTACTATCTATTTCCAGCGTTCTCTATATAGTTCCAAAATTTGAGATGTGACAAATTGATAAGAGTTTAACTATTTTTATTAAAATTTTTAACCTTAATTTACTTTATTTTGTATATAATCTGTCTGATACATTAGACTATAGCATAAATTTATTTTAATTTTTTTAACAAATGATTAGTTCTTGAAAGTTTTCCTAAAATGGAGCAAAATATATGTGGGATATGCGTTAAATTTTTCGTGAATAGTACAATTTTGAAAACCATCTGATGCTAGACGAGGATATGGAGTCGACATCTTTCTAATAGTACTCAGAGAGATTTCTAAGTCAAAAGTAAACAGTTGCCATATTCGTGACATGATTTTTGAGAATGCATAGAAATAAAGTTTCATTATTGTTAGACATATGTGGAATAGAGTTTCGCAACATTAGACTTCGGTAAAAATAAAGTTTGATTGTACTTAAACTTCTTACATGGAATCCGAAGCTATAAATATCTTTACAAATGTTTTATAAGGTAGAACCTTTGGGAGATTAAGAAGGTTATTGTCTTTTATTCTCCTTGTACCGTATTTCTCACAGAAATAACAAATTCTCTTTGTCGTGGATCTAGGTCACATAATTGGTCCAAGTATGTAAATTCTTGTATTTTTTGTTTCGTTTGATTTACTCCTATATTATTTTCATTTGTGCGCAATTGGTTTTAGAACAATTCCTATCTCAATAATTGATTTCAGAGTTGACAAGAAGTCTTTTCATAAGTTCAATATTGAGAAATTTAATGGATTGAATAATTTTACTCTATAGAAGCTAAAGATAAGGGCGATTGTTATTCAATAGGGATACGCAATAGTTTTAGAAAGAGGAGAAAAATTATCAGAGAATTTGGGGACATTGGAAAAGGAATAGATTCTATCACAGACTGATAGACATATTGTACAATACTATCGAATTTGAATGATGAGATCCTAAGAGAGGTGGTTGATGAAAAAAGTCATTTTTTTGTTATGGAAATGACTTGAAAGTAAGTTTTTTTAAAAAATTACCTATGAATTGTTTATATTAAAAGCAACATTTATTTACCTTGAGGATGAAATAAATTACACAAGCGAAAGGTCTTATTGATAATTTTAATTAAATCGTTTTAGATTTACAAGGTGTTAGGGTTAAAATTGAGGATAAGGATTAAGCTATACTTTGATGCTCTTTTGATAATTTATATAATAATTTTGTTGATGCCATATTTTATGGTAGAAAGACTATTTTTGTTAGTGATGAAAAAGATGCTCTATAGTAAAAAGAATTAAAGAAAAAAGGTCTTTAGCATATATGAAAATGCATCAAATGTGGGTATGTTTGTTGGTAGAGAAAGGAATAATGAAAGGGACAAAATTTGGTGATGCTGTCGCCTGCAACCAAATATAAAAGATTTCACTCCCGTTAAAACAAATTAATGTAGTAGCG
>JANZXV010000008.1:13783459-13798853 GCA_027576455.1 Erythroxylum roigii | reverse complement strand
CCCAATTCCGTGAGGTGTTGGGAATTTCATTGCTTGATAGTAGGTTGAGACGATTGCTCTGAGGGCGTTTTGGGTGGTTCTCCCAATTATAGCATTGTATGCTCCCACAAATTTCACGACCAAAATTTCAACACTCTTCTTTACTTGACATGGCTTTTGTCCGAATTTTCGTTCAAGAGGATTCGGGCAAATGGGTAGGCTGATGCTGCTATTACCCCTTTGATAGGTCCCTCTATTGGCAGTAGCCGCTCCTCCGAAATCTCCATCTGCTTAAAAGCATCGTAATATAGTAGGTCGACCTAGCTGCCTGTGTCAATCATTACCCGTTTCACTTCGCTACCGTCCATATTCAAGGTGACCACTAGCGCAACATCGTGAGGACAGCTAACACCATGTAGATCAGATTCATCAAACGAGATCACCCCATCGTTCTGCTTCTTTTTCTTTGCTGACAAGTCTTCAACAACCTGCCTGGCATACCGTTTTCTCCCTTTGGCGGTGGACCCTCCTGCTGCGCTACTACCAAAAATCATATTAATGCCCTAACCGGTCGGTCATCCTGTTGTCCGGTGTTTCTATCACCTCTTGCCCTGGATTGTCCTCTCGTGTCGCGTCGGTCGTCCGTATGCCTGTGCCGCCTCCCTCCTTCGTTCGAGTTATTTTGCCTCCAAGGCTTTCGCCAATTGTCAGACCGACCACTCCTGCCCTCATTATCTCGATCGGCATTGTTTCCATACTTCAAAAATCTACTCAGCCTTCCCCTTTGGATAAGGAGTTCAATTTTTTTCTTTAAGTCCCAGCAATCCTCCGTGTCATGACCGACATCTCTATGGAATGACAATATACAGAAGAATCCCTCTTCTTCAGAGGTGTTTTCAATGTATTGGGTTCTCGGAGGAGTTCTCCTTCAGCTCTCATGACCTCCAATACTTCTGCATACCGCCTATTGAGTGGGGTAAAGGACTCGCGTCGTGGGACCTGTCGGTCGATCGGCTTTCTCTAGCTAGACTGATCCTTTTGCCGTTTATGTGAATCCTCGGTTCTGTAGCTCGACTCGCGGTCGTCTGCTCTACATTTTGTACTTTTAAACACTTCCTCGAGCTGGATATACTTATCCGCCCGATTTCTTATTTCCTGAGTAGACTTGGGCTGATCGAGAGCCAATGATTTCTTGAACTCTTTATCCCTTGTGTTGCTCATAAGGGCAGCCAATATGGACAAACAGGTAAGGTCAGGGACTTCAACGGCTTCATTGTTGAACCGAGTGATGAACTCCCGTAGACTTTCATTCCTTCCTTGGGTCAACTGCATCACTTCTAAGGCAGTCTTCTGTGGCCGTTTACTTGTGGCAAACTGGTTGAGGAACAGCAGCTTAAAATCTTCAAAACTGGCTATGCAACGTGGGGGTAAGTTGTTAAACCATCGTCGAGCTCCTTCCTGAAAGGCTATACAGAAGGCCTTACATTGAATGGCGTCCGAAACGCAATGCAGGTTTATCATCGATTGAAAGTGCTGCAAATAGTCGAGGGGGCCAGTTTTTTCAGTATATTTTTCAGGCGTCGGTATCTTAGTACCGACTACTGGGAGGCTATCCAGTATCTCCGGGATGAAAGGAGAGCTGTACTGTGTTGGTGGTTGATCCAGACGTGAATTCATAGCTACATTAATTCGATCATCCACTATTTTTTATAGGGCTTCAGCAGTGTGTCGATCGGCCATTACACCTATCTACCGAGCGGGGGTTTGCTGCTGTGACGGTTGAGACTGCAAAATTTGGTGGATCAGTAGATCGATCGCTTCCTCTATTTGTTTCTGGGCGAGGGAGATTGGTTGTGGTGCAGGAGGGTTATGGTTGTGAGGATGTGAATTGGTCTCAGCGTTATCCTCCAGGGTCATGCTCTGCGCTTCTTAATCTCGGTTTCGTGATTGTTGCGATTGATCATTCTGACGTGAAGATTGTGTGTGGTTATTCGGTGGTAGCTTATCTGCACTAGGGTTTTGGGTGATGGGTTGAGGCAGCGTCAACGGAAGCGTAGCGGGTAATCGCAAGCCTATTCGTTGCAATGCAAGTGCCGCGACGGCGGCTACATCAGGATTGGCTGCTGCCGCCTGACTGATCTGTGTATTTTTGGATGTGGTGCCCTGACGCAGGGTCCCACGGTGGGCGTCAACTGGTTCTGTCTGATCTTGATGGGGTTGGACATTACTGCTTGGATCCATGTATTTTTTTAAAAAATCTTTAATTAATTTAATTATAAATATTTAGTATAATTTCATGTAATTAAAATATTATTAGATAGTTAAAATATAATTTATTTATTTATTTATCAAAATACGATTCTTGACTAATAATGGTTAGTAGAATATAATAAATTAAATGATATATTAAATTAAACATTATTTATAAATTAATTATTAATCATTAACTGTTAATCTTATTCCATTATAATTAATAATGATTAATATATTATTAACTAATTGATGTATATATGTAGGTAAGTAGTCATGCCTGGGACTTAATATTCGCAGGTGTGACTGCCATGCACGGTTGGGATGTGCATGTTTTTTTTTCTTTTTACGGGCAATGAACTCCTGTATAATTTTATATCCTTTAATAAATAAATAAATAAATAAGTATTTATTTATTAAAATTTAGCCCTTATATTTTCCATTTTATTTAAATATAATATATATATATAATTAGTTGACTAATTATAATATATTATTGAATAATAAAAAATAATTAATTAATTAGTTACTTAAAATAATATGAAAATTTATTATTATAGGAGTCATAGGCTTGACTTAAGTGTAAAGCCTGTGAAAAGATCTATTTTTTATTTACCGAATTAAATAAAATCAATTAAAATATAATTTATAACAATTAGTATATAACTAAATAATTGATTTATTGAAATCTTATTAATTAATTATTGATTACTAAATGTTATTATTATTGTGTCTAAAATATTTTTCCCTTTCTTAATTACATATTCTTAAAATATCTTTAATTAATTTAATTATAAATATTTAGTAAATTAAAATATAATTTCATGTAATTAAAATATTATCAGTTAGGTAAAATATAATTAATTAATTGATTTAAGAAAATGTGATACTTGATTAATAATGGTAATTAGAATATAATAAATTAAATGATTTATTAAATTATACTTTATTTATAAATTAATTATTAATCATTAACTGTTAATCTTATTCAGTTATGTAACACCCGATATCTAGTTTGCCCGGTACACTAAAATAAATCGGTATTTGAGACTAATGTCATTAAACTACAGAACAGTGAATAATAATTTTTGGTGACATCAAATTAATGATGTATGACACTTTTTCGGTAGTCACAGGAAATTGTACAGACGGATGTTTAAAACCAGTACAAGAGTGGCATTTTTGTAAATAATGGACAAGCAGGCTTATATAAGAAGCTAAGTTAGAAAGAAGACAAAACATTGCCTTCTGCCTTCTCTCTAACCCACAAAAATCTCCATGGACGCTCCCTCTCAAGCTTTTCAACCCTTGTAACAAGGATGGGAAGGAGAATCAAGCCTTTCGGTTGGTACAAAAAGGTAAGCCTCAATCCCGACACCTAGTTCCATCAATTTAAGCTTAGTTTTTCTCTTCTTTTGTGAAACACACTTAATGGAATGTATGGGTTTGATGATTTTGATGATGGGTTTTTGTTCTTTGATGTCTAATAACACATTAACACGAAGAAATTTCATTTTTATGGTAATTTGGGGGTTAAATCAAAACCTTTCAAGTTGTCAATGGAGACAAATTCGTAGGTCCTCTTTGTACATTTTTGTTGAGTTGTTTAACGTGTGAATTTGGAGAAAATCAAAACATAGAAGTTGTAGATACAGATGTCTACTGTCTCCCTGAATTTTTTCACGATTTTAGGGTGAGCCAAATAAAAGAAAGAGGCCCCGAATTGAAACTGGTTCAGAATACCAATGGGATTGAAACGAGAAATGAAAGTTAATTGTTTGAAGACCTTAGAGTCAAGCAACTTCCACGCAATCTTCTATGACTTATTTACATTGCTCCCTTCCTTCTCCTCTCAGGGGTTTGGTCTCTCTGGATAAAATAGGTTATCCATATTTGCGTGTTAGGAATAAAATGTAATCTTTAGATTATTTTAGGCAAGTTTGGTATTAGCCACCTTTAGCTTTCACTCGGGGAGGTATGGTTTTCATGCCCTGCCTCTCTATGTACTTTTATTTCATATTAATAACATGGGCACTGCCCCAAAAAAAACTTATATTTTGCTCTACATGCCTATATTTAACCATACACGCTTGTGTTTATATAAGCTTTAAACCAAAATTGGGCAACTTGAGTGTGTACTTATCTGTGTTGTGTTAGACCTACTTAAATTCATCCCACTAGTCAAAAAAATCCCCATTAATTTCTCCATCTTCTTTTATTTTTCTCTTATCTGGTTGACCCATTCCCTTAGTTTAGTGACACTTTCAATCACCCAAACTCTATTTTCCTTCAAAATTAAACTAATTAAGCTAATTTTTATGGCTAATTCATGTTCTTTTAGTTATGTTTAACTAATTAAGGTGAATTTTTAATGTGAAATAGTATTTTAAGGGTAAGTTCAACTAATTAAAGTAAATTTGGATAGTTTAATGATGTTTTTTTGGTTTGATTAATGGATTAAGGTGGGATTGTTATGTTTTAGTCATGTTTTAGGTGTAATTCGAAAAATTAAGATGAGGTTTTTATGTTTTAATCATTTTTAGGTCTAATTAATGGGATAATGTGGATTTTTTATGTTTAACTGTTCTATTTATTATAATAAGGTGATCTTTGATATCTAGTCATGTTTTGGGTTTGTTTACACCTTTAAACTCCATTTTCTTTGAATATTGCATAGATTAAAGTGGGATTAGATTAAAGTGGATTTCTTCCTCCTGTGTTGAGCATTGTGTTTGTTTTCCTATTTTAAGGCATAATAATGCCTAGAAAGAGATAAATAAGTGAAGGCATATCTAAACAATTACTAAGGTAGCCCGACCCACCATATCCTCCAACCCTAACTCAACACATGTTACACTTTATTGCACCAATACAAGCCATTAGATTTGAGAGATTGGCGAGTAAGTCGTTT
The DNA here is from genome assembly GCA_027576455.1 of Erythroxylum roigii. Classification (NCBI taxonomy): domain Eukaryota; kingdom Viridiplantae; phylum Streptophyta; class Magnoliopsida; order Malpighiales; family Erythroxylaceae; genus Erythroxylum; species Erythroxylum roigii. The sequence goes on along the minus strand of JANZXV010000008.1, from coordinate 13,793,713 downwards.
GGTGAGAGCAAGTGCATAGATTGGGTAGTGTTTGATTAGGTCAAACTAACACATGAAGTTCAAGATTTATAAGTGTTGGTGATTGTGATTGTTTCTTTGTTATCAAAGAGCCCATATAAAAAGAACTCACACATAAGTTCCTCACCAACTTTATGTTGGAGGAGACACATTTCAACTTGAGCTTAGATAACACTATTCAATTTTAAATGCTCTTTTTGCTACAGACATGAGACTTTAATCTACTGAGTTTGCCACTTTTGAGGCATATTCAGCTTTTAAAGTAAGATTTCCCATTGGTATTAATGCAAGGACATATTAAGGCACTATCAGCAAAGATTGGAATTATGATTCCATACGATCAAAGTATCTACACTGTGATCCTTAGCACTAAGGTACATACACCTCGGATGAGTCTTACAATGAGTGGAAGAGGGGATATTACTGAAGTGGTAAGCAAGTTAGATATTTTCTATTTATATAGCATAGTTGAGAAAGCACCTATCCACCTTGGCCATACACTAGCTAGGTTTTTTAGGTATAAGGTATATGATACTAGGGTTAGAGCTATCTGTATTGGGCCATATGCTATATGATTAATATGAATAATGGGTTTATTAAAAATAGGCTAAGATGTAGATTGCACAACATATGGTACCTATTATTCTTGATACTTTGAGAGTCATAGCCATAATGTAAAGGAGAGAAGGTCAGCAAGAACCTCATTATGTTTTAATTGGAGCTTAAAAGCTTAAGGTTGTTGATATAGCTAACAGGGATCATCGTAATGTATCAGAGTAATAGCCTAGCCATGATATTCCTCTGCCACCTTCTCTAGTTGAACCAAAGCATCATAGTGACACTTTTGTTAGTGTTAGCAGATCTATCTAGTCATCTAGCTCCCCGTAGCACAATCAAGTTTGGATTGTTTAGTTAGAATAATATGTGGGTCAGATAATAGGGGTTTTGAGGATTATAAGAGATGGACAATCAAATATTTCATAGCAAATTTCAAGATTAGAGGCGTATTATAGATAGGTAAAGGATGTTCTCGTCTATATTGTTGATCATTTGGGAGTTGTAGTTTTGCCTCCACCCATGAGAGCTAAACACGTCCGCCATCTCCTCAACAACCAGATGTTCTTATAGCAAAGCCATCAGTTCCAATTGGTGTAGTGGCCACAACTAGTAAAACTAAGCATAAGGAGATTGATGATCATATTTTGGATTTCTTGGTTACCATTGTGACTTAAATTATCCAAGATTTTTTAGATGAGTGACAAGCCATTTTTATCTTTTCTTTCATATTTATGTTTCTTACTTTCCATTTTATTTTATTTAGATAGTTAATAAGGGACTAGCCCTAACAAAGTGATGTCATTTTTCCTTTTCTTTTTATTGTCTATTATTATTATACTAAACCATAGTTTTCACATATATAGTCCATTTTATTTTTGGATTCTATTTTCATTTTTAGTAATTTATTCCTTTTATTTTCTTTTTGCAAGGATTATTGCACATGATTTGGATAGAATTCACATTAAGAATTTGAATATTTTGTATATAAATTGGGTAAGTACTAGTTCATTTTACCTTTCCTCGTGTTAATTGTATTTTGTTATTTTATGTTTTATTATGTATATTAGTAATAACGTACATCTTTAAGTTGGGGAAGGAGTGTTGCAATTTTATTACGAATTTAAGCGTATATCAAGTATATTTTATTTCTTATTTATTGATTATTCTTTGTGAAAATTTCATATATGTCAATGTTTGTCTTAGAACATCTTGAGTAGTTATGAATCATTAAGTTGAGATACAATAAGAGGAAAAAGGAATTATTAGATGGATTTTTATTTACTACATTATGAATGGTTATTTAACTAACAATTTAGATGAAATTTCTTAGGATTTATTCACACATGAGCCTAAATTGTGAGCTTTTGAGCCTATGAGCAATTTTCATTATTATATCATGCTTTATTTTTCAATCTTATGTGGTTATAATGCATAGATGATTCTATAAGTTTCTTTGATTATGCATATTGAGACCATATATTTAGATTAGTTGCATTAAGATGAAAAAACACCTAGATTAAACTGTTGTTTGAGCCTTTTCTTTGATTTTACCCTACCTATTTTTATCCCGTAAATGTAACCAAATTATAGCCTTAGTCTTTTCTTTGAATTATTTTAACCATATTATAACATGATAAATCTTTGCAATTATTAGCCTAACATGTAATTGTATACCCTGAAGGATTGTATTTACTTGAGAATCTGATTAGGTGAAAAAAAATATCAAGAATGAGGAAAGGTGCAAGCTTATATATTTAAGACTATCTTCTTATCAGTTAATTATCAATGTTTCACATATTCTCCTTATAAGCTCGAAAGTAATCAATTTAGAAATATCTTTAAATGAGCTTATTTTCAAAAAAAGAAAAATATTTGTTTTTAATTTTTTGTAATTATGAAAAGGAGAAAGAGAAGACACTTGTGTTATTCACAACTTATTTTGCACCTTACTTGTGTTTCATTAGGAGGATTTGTGCTAGATTGAATCAAATTTTTGTATAATCTTATTCAGTCACATTCCTTCATTTTTATTAACCTAAATTTACTCCTTTCATACCTTTACCTAAGCGCTATTATACCTTAATTTAAAGACCTTTTAATATTTGTCTCTAGTTTATTTTATAATGGTGGAGATGTAATTTGTTAGCAAGTATATGATTAGGATTCCTTCTATGCATTAATTTGAGAGTTCTAGTAACTTACACCCTAAACACTATGAGTGAATTGAGAGAATCTTTTATGTAAAGTGTTAAATCCTATAACATTTGATTTGAGAAAGATTATCAAGATATCATTTATAATGTTCGTTATGGGGGTTTATCTTATAATTGTTTAATTCTAATTGTATTCTAGTTTGATTTTTTAGGCATATTAATTTGAAGTATGGATAGAAAGGTTGAGATAGAGGAGAGATGTATATTTAAAAAGGTTGATAAATTTAAATTATTATTTTCTTGAGGAAAAGCTAATGCCTAAGTATGGGGAAGTTTGATAAGTGCTTAATCATTCATATTTTTAGGTTTATATGTAGTGCATTTCACTTGTTTGTTTGAGTGTTTTAATTGTTTTTGTACTTAATTCATTCATATTTCATTTCAAGTCACAATTCACTCATTTAGAGAAAAAAATGAATTTGGACAAGTTTGGAATGATTTGGAGCTATTTTAACCATGTTATCCAATTACAGGGCAATAACATAGCCTAAGACACAGTTATGTACTTACCCATATTCTTTATTATTTCTATACTTCTAGCTTACATTATCATGTTTGAAGAGTTTGAGGTGTGTTGATGTGCTATATGCTTAAATGTAAAAGGTGCATACTCATGTTATATGTTAATAAGCCCTTGTTCACATTTTGGGCCCATATTTATACATGTGTTTGTTTTGGAGTTAAGGATCTCGTATTCTTTAAGCACACAGTCATGTGCTTACTCGTGTTTACAAAAAATCTAAATTGCAAACTATAAAAGCAAAACTGAAGGGCAAAGAAAAAGAAAGTTCAAGAGTTGAGATTATATGACTTAAAGTTGCAAAGAGAATAAAGAACAAGCAAGAAAACAAGATTGGATTTCCATCAATTTAAAGTGGATTTCATAAAGAATAAAAAGGATTTCATCATGTTTCTTTTAGTTTTTTGTTTTTCCTTTAGTTTTGATGCTATATCTTTCATAATTAAGAATTAAACCTTTATGGTACTTGGATATCATGAACCCTTTATAGTTTAAATTGATTTTTAAATTATTTTCTTATTCAATTTTATTGAGATTCAATTACATGTCCTTTACCATTCTTGAATTTATTTATCCTAATATATTGATTCATATTTGATTTCATTTATTTTAGATTAAGAAATCCTTTATATGAACTGATCTAGCATAATTGAAAAGAGTTATATGTAATCTTAAATAAAGGTTGACATAAATCTTCCAAATTAGGGTCAAACCTAATAGAGAAATTCATAAATTGGTTAATGCAATTTTAGTGGTTTTAACTAAAAAGTGATTTCAATTAATCAACCTCATATTAGTTTTTAATAATCTTGAGAAAGATATTTGCATAAATGAAGAATTTTCATAGTCTAATGAACTTTAGGTTAAATTGATGTATGAAATCTTATTTATATGAGAAGCCTTAAGGGGATTCACTATCCAGATATTATTGTCTCTATTGGTTGTTTCTTGGTTTAATCTTTTTTTCTAGTTAGTTAATTTTGTTGATTTATTTTCATTTGTTGCTTTAAATTTGAATTTGATCAATCACCACCATCATAATTTGTCAATTACATAATAGGAAAATGGTTAATACTAGTAATTGTAATACCGATGATATTAACACTTGGTATTTTATAACCTATATTATGCAAGCGATAGGTGCAAGTTGCCTAGAAGATCTAAAGGGTAGGAGACTGAACAACACTAATCACAAAAGGAGTTTATTAATTCCCTTATGTTTAAACCCTATGAAGTATTCAATAGTAACTCAAACCAATTTAGGAAAATGATAATGAAAATTTTCTTATAACCATACAAAACCAACTAAAGAGAATAAATGAAAATATTATTTCTAAGTCTCCAAATTCTTCCATGTCATAAATAGCTTAGCACAAAAAGAAATGATACAAACTATGATCTAAACTAGAATAAAATCAATAACTTTTAAGAATTAAACTCGCAAATATTTAATATGTTTGAAAAAGATAGCAATACTGAAAGTGACAATCTTAAAACCACCTTCATATATATATATATGTATGTATGTATGTATGTATGTATATTTATATATATTCCTCACATTATTATTAGTTAATGCGGCTTAAAATGAAGCTTGATTAATTTGAAATTAAATGATGATATGAAATAATAATTTAATCAATCTCAATCAAACAACTAATAATAATGTAAGATTGTGAGGGAGAGAAATTACAAACCAATTTTATAGTGATTCAACAAATAAAACTAGTTTACATGACTTCCTAAGACTCTTTTAGGATTTCACTAAACTTTTCTTTCAGCTAGGTGAGGAATTACAATAATCTTTGTTTGGATAAAAAAAAACACTATATAATTTTTCTTAAACGTGAAGAGCAACCTCATTTATTATTTAATAGAAAAATAAAACAACTCTAAATGATCTTTACAACTTAAACAAACCTTGTTTACATACTTCAATGCTCAAAGTCTTTCAATCACGTCTCAATCAATCAACCAATGCATATAAATATTTAAAAGCTCTTGTAAATGTGTTATTATAACTCCTAAATGCCATCAATATGTCCAAAACTTGAATGCAAAATTATGTATATTCATATTAGCTCTAAAATATTATTATAAAAGAAAATAACTATTGTAAGGACTAGTAACAATGATATTGATTAACCAATTTAGCACACTGGTCGATCAATATGTCATATTTGTTAATAAATGTATTGAATAATATGGCATACAATCCCATGATGTACATTTTCATTAATTTTTAACTGTCATTGGTCAATCACATTCAAACATTGGTTAACTAATGTGCCCAAACACAATACACTGGTTGACCATTAGCCTGGATTAGTCAACCAATACACTTAAAAACATGTTTCCAATGATTTTTCAAGTTCTTTAAAAAAAATCAAATCAATTTCTTTGACAAAAACTTGATCCAAAATCTTTTAAAAAGTTTCCTAAAAGTTTTTATAAAGATCAAGAGAATTTTCTTTGAGATCAAAATCTTTATTCCTCTTAATAATTAAAAAGACCTATTTATTAAGCTCAAATTATTATATGCTTATGTATGAAGAGACCTTAAAACATTAAAGTAAAGAAGTAAGAGGTACAAAAAAATTACAAATGAATTTATAAAGTTGTTACGTCTTAATCTTCCTTAGTCTTTGTCTTTTCCTTGACTTGAATAAATTAAAAGTTTATGAACTTCTTTCTATGTCTCCATAAAATGTTTCTTAACCTTATTTTATATTGCTTTCTTTTAAGACATTTTAAAAATAAAGTATTAGTAGTAACTTTTTTTTATATCAAAATGTGGATTGAAACTTTCCTTGGGGTAATAATCTCCTCCTTTTTTATAATGACAAAACATATTGTGATATTAGAAAGCTAATAATAAGGTTAGCCATTAAAACACAACCAATCTCTCTACATCAAAGTGGTATGAATATTTGAATCCCCTTAGCCTATATATCATGAAATTCCTAAAGATTAAAAGATAACCCACCCACTTGTTATTCAACCATATGTATAACCAAAAGAATAAGAAAAAAAGTTAAATAGCGTAATCATAGTTTATAAGGATAAAGATAACCAAATATTACTCTTTCACCAATATTAAAAATAAGCACAATGTCAAATATATCCCAAAAGTTAAAAAAAAGAAGAAGAAGAAGAAGAAGAAGAAGTCACCACTCCTTCTAGATATGAAAATCCTAAAAACATCTAATATCGCTAATTCTCTCCTCCTTTTTTTGAAACATTAAAAGAGATCATCTTCCTAGATGAGGAAAGTGAGAAATGAATCGATAGTATAGCTTAGAAAAGGCTCACAAGTACCAACACCATATATAGAAACCTCATCATCATGATGTTGTTATTGTATGTATTTTTCTAGTCATTTATCTATCAATTAACTAGTATCATAAATGATTAAAAGTGGCAGAGTTAAAGAAAATTTTAAGATCAACCTAATCTTTAGTATATATGATATTGAAGTGCTAGAAGACGAGACTAAGGATAAGGGAATATAGGATGTTCTAGGTTATTCTATTGGTATCATAGAAGTTGATAATATTGTACATAATAAAGTAACCAAGATGAACATTCTCACCCATCGTGAGGGTGGAAAGGAGACAAAGGTCATTATGATCAAGAAAATTAAAGTTCCCACTAGAAGAGACAAACGTAGTTTTAATTCTAATAGATACGGAATAATGTTGAAGTTGATATTTGGTATGGAACTACAATAGGCATAATAGTTAGGTTTTTGAACACCAAAAATCTTATTAATGAGGCCACAAGTGAGATGAATTTCTACACTTTAGACCTTTAAAAAGATGTATGTGGTACTATAATTTATACAAGGTTTAAGATTAAAATACAATAATTTGGCACTAATGGGACTCACTTGGCAAGTCTTGGGTAAGCAAAGGTTCCCACTATTGACCAATAATGTAACACCCCATGTTAGGGTCTAGAAAATTAAGGAATTTCAATGCACTGTATGCTTTGCATAATTGAGTATTCGCTGATAAGTGCATATGTATTTTTGAAACATACAGATAATTGTGCATGCATACATTGATAATTCCGGGTATAATTAGTTTTAAAATTTGATTTAAGATGAGAATTGTGGTTTTAAGGTATCATAAATTTTTTTGGAGAACGTTATTATCATTTCGGTATTTTTGGGAATTTTAGAATTTTCTAGAAATTTTAGGATATTAAGAAAAATAGACAAATGGCATTATGACATATAGCACTTCTATTTGTGTGACAAATGGCTCACATGCAATGGAGCCATGTGTCAATGGATTAAGAAGACACGTAAGCATATGTTTGAAAGGAAAAAATTTCTATAGCCCAAAGTCTTCATCACATAATGGCTTGTTGAATTGGTTGCATGTGATTTTGAAGAGTTGGAAACTAGTAAGTACTATATGGTTGTTATGATTTGTGTACTGAATTATTCATCATGTAGTTAATAGTTCAGTGTTTATACATTGAAGACGCTTATTAGTTGAAGCATAAATGAGAATTTTAGGTAGACTGCATGTGTTGCTTCTGTATATGTGATGATTGGTCTGTTATAAGAAGAAGTTGAAGTGGTTTTTAAGTTTGAAAAATCAATGAAACCGTGATTAGGAAGAGTACAGAAAATGCATGAATGTTGATTTAGAAACATACTCTATTTTTGCTGATATCATATGTTAATCCGTTGAGTGTCTATAGAAATGAATTGAAATGAGTTTATGATAAATAATGAGGATTAGATGAGATTAGGATGTAGAAATGATTTAAATGAAGCGTAAAAAAATTGATGAAGATGGAAGAGAGAGAAAGCATAGGAAAGTTGGTAAATTGTGTGAATGAGATTCGGATTTTTAATGGTTGTGTGTAATCTGAAAATTTGGATTTGTTATATGTTGTGGAGTTGAAATGGAAGTGGGAAAGATGATTAATGCATTAAATGTATTGATTAGAAAGTGTAAAAAGAGAAAGTCTCGAAAGAAGGAGGAAGAAGAGAAGAAGATTTGAGATTTCTAGGAAAATGGATGTTGAAAAAGTTAGGATGTCGCGATCGTGAGATGAGAGAAAGAAATAGATTGTGTTTGGAAGTTTAAAAGCACTACTATGACTTTGCTGGGTATGTAGGAAGTCACCATCGTGCTACTTTGCTAGTATGATTGGGAGTAAGCACAATGGTGCACCCGAAGGGTTGACTCACCCTAAACACCTTTGCTTCTTTTGGCCATAACTTTGTCATCCGATCTCCAAATGACATGAGACTTGAACTAATAGATTCCTAACACATTTTTATACCTTTTCATTTATTAATTGAATTGTAAAATATTGATTGAATCAAAGTGAGGGAATCTGTTGGAATAGTATGAACTGGAATATTTTACTGAACGTACTTCGGTATTTTGCTTATACCTTGTTCTGTAGAGCTCAGAATGGGGTGATTCTTAATTCAGATTAAACTCAAGACATATTTCTACAACTTTATTGAAGAAGGCTAATTTTAATTCTATCTCTAATACTTTCCAAATTGGCATGAAATTGAGTATTGGCTTAGGCTGTAGCACTACTAGGGATAGAAATCATGTCTTGTGGTTATGGAATAAACTGCATTGATGTAGGCCGAATTAGACTAAGGTGTCTTCACCAAAGTTGTAGCTTATTCTCTGAGCTTTAAATTGGTATAAAGTTTGTAATTTTTTGATATTGGAAGTGAGAGATATGGGTTGTAAAACTTGAATGCATGATCATACTCTAGCCAAAATTTCAAATGTACACAGTCTGTGGTATTTTGAGCATAATTCATTGAATAATTAACCAATTGAAATGATCTTAGTATCATTAGAAACCTAAGACTTGCGAGAACAACCTTCTAGAAGGAAGTGTTATCAAATTGCCTCATCTTCCTAATGAGAATAATTGAGCAAAGTGGACCCGAAAGTTGGTTGTGAAATAAACCTGGATTGAGAAATTTAGTATGTTTCACGTGATTGATAATATGACAAGATTAAGGATACGAAACCCGGGATTTGTCATGAACATGCATCATACAAATTCAGTATACATGAATGTGCATTAGTGAATTCATATCATGCACAATAGTGATAAGTGATTGTATTAAATGTTGTAGAGGAACGCATAGAACGACCACTTTCAGATATTGTCGGGACTTCGAGGCAATAAGCAAATAGGGAGCTTTTGTAAGTAATTTAGATGGTCTTATTTGTAAGTAAATCTTGATGAATATTTTTAAGTAATTTAGTAAGAAAATTTTGATAGTTTTGCTTTGATTGTTTTGTTTGCTACTGATTTTGATCCATTGAATAATTTGCTAAGCTATCAAATTGATATGTTTGAATTTTTGGCATGAAACCAATGATTGATATGTGTTTTGAATTTCAACATCTTTGTTTTTGAATCTGTTAAGTCATAGTTGTGGGTAAATAGGTATGCCTAGAAAAGTCTACAGCTGCTCCTGTGGCACTTTAGTGCTGAGACTTTTGTCTCTCCTAAACACTTCAGTTTCGAGACTTTGGTCTCTTCTGGACACTTTGGTGTCGAGACTTCGGTCTCTCCTGGACACTTTAGTGTTGAGACTTCAGTCTCTTCTGTATAAGTCCCGTTACCCGCTTCTATAAATGGATTAACAATCATCTAATTTTATAGTCGGATATATGTTTGTTTATGCCTTCAAAAAATTGTGTTTTGATTCTGAAGGGTTTATACCCTTTTGTGATATTTAGTTCTGTTAATTATAAATTCTATTCTGAAACACTTTATATTTGAATTATTGTTAAGACAATCCTTAATGCATACTTATGCTATAACTTGATTCAGTATTGTTAGTTGTCAGTTTATGTATAGATTAGTTATTACTCACTAAGCTATATGCTTAGCACAGTAGATTTGCCCCGTGTAGGTTCAGAGCGAGGACCATAAAGA
>JANZXV010000008.1:13749924-13762443 GCA_027576455.1 Erythroxylum roigii | reverse complement strand
TATATGTATATTACTTACAAAAGAATCTTGGTACCTTATGACCAGATATATAATGCTCATACAGATAAAACCAAACTTTTTTGTTTTATTAATAATAAATATTTTAATTACAAAACTGTAACTGAAGAAGATAAAGTTACATGTAAATTCACTTGCTTTCCAGGGTACTATATTTACATAACTCCAACATTCTCTTGAAATCCACACACTCACAACTTATGGTCAACCTACAATACTAAACAACACGAGGTCAAAAGACACTAAGGAGGTAGAAAATTGGATAACAAAATTACTCAATCATGTTCGATACTTTCTATGAGAGGGTAGATGCTTCTTTAGAGTTCAAATAATGGGCTTCAATAGTAGGATATTATTGAATTCAAAAGTTATTAAACTTTCTTGTAAAAAGGATTAGTAGTGAGACATTCAAATAGCTTAAAAATAACATGGTTTGTAATCAATTTTTTTGTTATTGAAATTGATACTATTATTCTTTATACAACACTTCAAAATAATTGTGAATCTAGCGTATGTAAAATTTTAATCTCTTTAAAATAAACCAATGAAATACTAAGAGACTAATTCAATGTTATACAGTATATATTCTATCAATCTATATTCATTCTTTAAAATTATTTTCAAGCATCAAATACAAGGTTTGATCTATCTCATTATAGGTTGTCTTAATGTCCATTCAGAATCATTTTCAAGAATAAATCACTTGTTTGCTTGATCTATCTTTATATAGGTCAGTCTAATGCATAAAACAAATACAATTCCAAAATATAAAGGCTTTTAAGTTTAATGTTTCAATAGTTTGACAAAATTTGACTTCAACACAAAATTTTTTTTTGTAAGTGAGAATGACATTTATGAAGGCTTAAAAAATTCCCTAAAAAAATTATGAAGAATAAAGTGCATTTGCTAGACCCCGTTTTCAAAGCCCAACATTCGGAGTCATAAACTGAACCAATACTTGTCCTTGACCCTATCGAACTTGTTTAGGGACAAAATGCATAACTTTCTCTGTAGTCGTCAGACTAATAATTCTTTGGACTGTCGAAAGAAGACTTCAAGACCTACAACTTTCATGAAGATCTTGAAGACGGATTCTATCATTAGGAAGGTCAAAATTTTGACCAGATGATTCAAGATGAATAGTGCATAGAAGAAGCGGAGGGTCAATCATAGAGGAAACATAAAGCAGATGAATGCAGAAAAGTAGATGAGTGCAGAAAAGCAAACGAGCTCGGAGCAGAAGAATGAGGAAAAACAGAAGAATGTGGAGTAGACAAATGCTACAAAGCAGACGAATGCCATAAAGCAGACGAATGTCGAACAGCAGACGAAGGTCACGAAGAAAACGAATGTCGAACAACAGACGAAGGCCACGAAGCAGACGAATGCCACAAAGCAGACAAATGCGGAATAGACAAATACGGAGCAGACGAATGCTACAAAGCAGACGAATGTCGAACAACAGACGAAGGCCGTGAAGCAGACGAATGCGAAACAACAGACGAATGCCATAAGGTAGACGAAGGCCACCAAGCAGATGAAGGAGGAACAACATATGAATGCCACAAGGCAGACGAATGCGGAACAGCAGACGAATGCCACAAGGCAGATGAATGTGGAGAAGACGAATGCTACAAAGCAGACGAATGCGGAACAACAGACGAATGCCACGAAGTAGACGAATGATATAAAGCAGACAAATAGAGTGAACTTCAGACGAAGCAAAGTCTTAAGACGAAATGATGTCATCACAGACGAAGCGTCTTTATAGACGATACGTCTCTCCTTATGAAGACCATAACTTTTGACTCCTATGCCCAATTATTTCCTACTATATAGCGATGGAAAGCTAGAAAGATAAGTTATAACTTTCAAGAGGGCAACTTTGACTAATTTAGTCTAAATTAGTCCAATTTTTCCCCTGAATTTGGTACATAATTTCTACACCTAGGAGAGACTTGGATTTTCGAAATGTGCAACTACCAAAGAAATGTGCACAACACATGGGGAACTTTTTCGGTTCTAAACTCGTTTGCCAAAAATCACAAAAACTCAAACATAGTTTTAATTACAAATTTACATCATAAACAAAGGCTTAATACAAAAATACAAAATATACAGAATCCTTAATGTTTACATGCTTATGCAGCTATCTAAAAGTGATCAAACTAACTTAATTACAAAAGTTCCTAATATCTTGGAGTTTTCGATTCCCTGCAAGGATTGTTAACCTTCACGTTCTGCACCTAAGGAGGGAAGAGTGGGGTGAGCTACACAACTCAGTGGCTAATATATTTATAGCCATTGGCAATTAACCAAAAATTTAGGCATGTGTATATATATATATATATATATAGGCGTATATTTAGTGATTCCAGCAGCCTTCCTTTTAGTCACTTAATTTAAGCATTTAATCAAGTTAACTCAACTTATATCACACAACATAAAATTCAACCATTAAACATAACACTTAATTATGCACCATACCTAACAAGTTAAAGATGCAATGCACAACAAATGGCTCGAGAGTTCCATAAAAACAAAGTGGAGAAATTGAAGTTTACCCCGTGAATAGAATGAGTCCAATTCCGGAGCTCATATCCCACAAGCGGGCAGCTGGGAGAAGGCTCTTGTCAACGTGCATGTGATGAATAGAATGGTTCCAGTCTTGCCCAAAAAAAGCACATATTCGTTTTCTCATAACCAAACAATGCTTTGTCTTCTTTTCATTTAACACAAAAGTCATGACTTCTTTTAAGGTATAACACAATCATATTTCATCATGCATTTTTCAACATTTACAAACAAGTCATTTTCAAACATACATACACATATAGGCAAGAATTTGTCCAATTACTCCATAACCATAAATATGTTACCCACCTAAGTAGCTTGTGAAATCCAAGTCAAGCTTGCCTTTCCCCTTGCTCTTGGGTAGGATTCCCTTGGTTTCCTAAAACAACTAAGGTTCCATTCAAAACAACATTCCAATATAGTCCATAAACTTCAACAAATCACAAAATTTCAACAAATATAAATTTAACTCAAATTTAACCTACCCATACCCCATCTAGGTCAAAAAACTTAGGATCTAGTTTAGAAATCCATAAAAATCCATCTAGGATTTCTCTTCTTCTTCCAACACAAACCTTTCATTCTCTACACAAAAATCCATAAAAATCCTTTCTTTCTCTAACTCCTTCATCCCCAACACAACCCATTACTTTAATAAAGCAAGAAAAAGAGATGATTAACCCACCTTAACAAAGTTGATTTCTCTTCTTTTCTTCTTTCACCGAAAACTTCCTTTCTTCTCTCCTATTCTCATTTTTCACTCTTTGGTTCTCACGACACTTTCCTCCCTTCTTCTAATTCAAGACAACTTATATGGGCTTTCTTCCCATTGTACCCTCCATTAGTAAGTCTCTTCCAAGTTTGCCCCTTTTTTCATTTATTCTAAGTCTACTAACTCTCTTAACCCATTAAACACCATATTAATTCCAACTTAATTCTAGCACTTCATTCTGACTTCTACCTTCTAATTTCTATTCATACTTGCTAATTTGATGTCTCAACTCTAAGAATAATGAAACAAATAAATCATTAATAAATAAAAGAATTTGGGGTCCAACAATTCTTCCCTCCTTACAGAATTTCGTCCTCGAAATTCTTACCTGAGACATTGAAGAGGTGTGGATACTTCTCCCTCATGGCTTCCAAGGGTTCCAACGTGGCCTCTTCTGTCGAATGGTTCTTCCATAAGACCTTAACTAGCTTTACAATCTTGTTTCTCAAAACTTTTTCCTTTGAATCTAAAATCTCCACTGGTTGCTCTTTATAAGTCAAATCCTCTCTTAGCTGAACTTTTGAAGGTTGAACTATGTGTGAAGGATCTAATCGGTACTTCCACAGCATTGATACATGGAAAACATTGTGAATCTTAGACAACTCTGGTGGCAAAACTAATTAAGGCCCAATCTTCTCAATGATCTCATAAGGGCCTATGTATTTTGGACTAAGCTTGCCCTTCTTGCCAAATATCAGAACCCCTTTCCATGGAGATGCTCTAAGAAACACTTTGTCTCCAACTTCAATTAATCTCTTTTCTATGTGCATCCACGTAGCTCTTCATTTGTCTTGAGCTGCTTTAAGTCTTTGTTTCACCAACTTAATCTTATCAACTGTGAATTGCACCAACTCGGGTCTTATAAGTCTCCTTTCACCTTCCTCATCCCAACAAATAGGAGTTTTGCACCTCCTACCATATAAAGCTTCATAAGGTGCCATCTGAATTTCTGAGTGGTAGGAATTATTATAAGCAAACTCGATTAAAGGTCAATGATCATCCCATGAACCTTTGAAGTCCATAACACAAGCTATTAACATTGCTTCCAATGTCCGTATTGTCCTTTCTGATTGACCATCAATTTGTGGATGGAAAGCTGTACTAAAATGCAACTTGGTTCCCAAAGACTCCTGTAAGCTTTCCCAAAATTTGGAGGTGAACTTGGGGTCTCTATTCGAGACTATAGAGCTTGGAACCCCATGAAGTCTGATTATTTCATCTATATATTTCTAGGCCAAAATATTCAGAGAATCTGTTTGCTTAATTGGCAAGAAATGTGAGGACTTGGTTAGCCTATCCACAATCACCCATATTGCATCATGCTTCCTGCTAGTCCTCGGCAATCCCATCAAGAAATCCATCGTAATCTTCTCCTATTTCCATTCCGGAATCGACAAAGGTTTAAGTTTGCCTGAAGGTGCCTGGTGTTCAGCTTTAACTTGCTGGCACACTAAGCATCTTTTAGCATATTCTACAACTTCTTTCTTCATTCCTTTCCACTAGAAATGCTCTTTTAAATCTCTATACATTCTTGTACTTCCTGGGTGGATAGCATAAGGTGCATTGTGTGCCTCATCAAGAATCTCATCTTTCAATTTCAACATGTTTGGAACACACAATCTATTACCTACTACCATCAATCTATCTTCCTTAATCTCTATTTCTGAAGGTTTACCACTTTTAATCTCTTCCCAGAGCCTGCTCAAATACTCATCTTGTTCCTGTAACTTCTTAATATTCTCATTCAATACTAGCCTCACTCTAAAGTTAGCCAATATACAACCAAATTCGGCTTGTCTCAATGTCACTTTAAGTCTGGCTAATTCTTCCAACAAAGGAGTATACACTGTCTCTATATATGCCACAGTTGATTTCCTACTCAATGCATCCACTACTACATTAGCTTTCCCTGGGTGGTAGTCTATCATCAAGTCACAATCCTTCAACAGTTCTAACCACCTTCTTTGTCTCAAATTCAACTCCTTTTGGCTCATCAGATATTTAAGACTCTTATGGTCTGTAAATACCCTAGTAGTGACTCCATATAAGTAATCTCTCCAAATCTTCAATGCAAAATTATGGCCCCTAATTTTAAGTCATGCGTAGGATAATTCATCTCATAAGGCTTTAATTGCCTAGAAGCGTAAGTAATCACTTTATCTTCTTGCATCAACACACAACCTAATCATTTCCTTGAGGCATCACTATAAACTGTATATTCATCACTACCCGAAGGCAAAGTCAAAATAGGTGCAGTTGTAAGCCTATTCTTCAATTTCTCAAAACTGCCCTGGCACTCCTTTGTCCATACAAATTTTTGATTCTTTCTTATCAATTTGGAAAGTAGAGTTTCTATTATAGATCAAAGTCTTTCACAAACCTTCTGTAGTACCCGGTCAATCCCACAAAACTTCTCACTTCAGCTACATTCATAAGTGCTTTCCATTTCACAACCGCTTCTATCTTCCTCGGATCTACATGCACCCCTTGCTCTGAAACTACATGTCCTAGAAATGTCACTTCTTTTAGCCAAAATTCTAATTTTTCGAATTTGACATACAACTCATTCTTCCTCAATGTCCCCAAAGAAATTCTTAAATGTTCCTCATGCTCTTTATCACCCTTAGAATAGACTAAAATATCATTAATAAAGACAATGACAAATTGGTCTAAGAAAGGCCTAAGGACTCTATTCATCAAATTCGTGAAAGCTGCAGTTGCATTTGTTAACCCAAAAGGCATGACCAAGAACTCAAAGTGGTCATTCCGTGTTTTAAAAGCAGTCTTTGACACATCTAGCTCCTTTATCCTCAACTGATAGTAACCTGATCTCAAATCTATCTTCGAAAAGACCCTCGCCCCTTGTAACTGATCAAACAAGTCATCTATGCGTGGAAGCGGATATCTGTTTTTAATGATGACATGGTTAAGCTTCCTATAATCTACACACATTTGTAATTATCCATCTTTCTCCTTCACAAAAAAGACCGGAGCTCCCTAAGGTGAAGAGCTCGACCTAATATAGCCTTTCTCCAATAAATCTTCCAATTGCTCCTTAAGCTCTTTCAATTCCGCCGGTGTCATTCTATAAGGTAAAACAGAAATTGACATTGTGTCTAGAAGAAGCTCAATGGGAAATTCAATTTTCCTAGGTGACGGTAGTCCTGGTAACTCCTCAAGAAAGACATCCAGGAATTCCATGACCACGAGTATATCTCCTAACTCCCCTCTATCTGTCTTCGTGTCTACCACATAGGCCAAAAATGCCTCACATCATTTCCTCATCATTTTTTATGCTATCAGAGCTGAAACAATCCGAGGTGAACTAACTTTTCTATCTCCCAGAAACACCACCTTTCTTCCATTATCCAACTCGAACTCCACTATCTTTCGTTTGCAATCTAAGTTGGCATTATACTTCTCCAAGGTGTCCATACCCAAAATCACATCTAATCCTCCTATCTTTAATGGCATTAGATTCGCCACTAATTGTTCTCCTCTAATATGTATCTCACAGTCTCTATAAACTTGACTAATTACAATATAATGGCCTACTCGAAATAACCAGACAATAATCAAATTTAATATACTTAGCGAGTTCATGAAATGTTGGATTAGCAACAATATGAGTGTCCGACTGTGTTACAAGGGAAGATGAGTAGTGAAATCAGCATATTACGAGGAGTAGCTGCCAGAGAAAAAGGAGGTAAGATAGCAAGAACTATAAATATATTAAATAAAAAGTTGAGTCCTATATTTATAAATAAATTATTTTTTAATATATTTTTAAAAATACGTCTCATTTTTTCACGTCAATAATGACATGACACAGGAGCCCACAAAAATAATAATCACAAAGGAATTAAAATTTTCATTAAAGCTGTGGAATCACTTTTTAACATTTTTAAATATGAGGGTTAGAATTATTCACTTCGAAATGTTTGGATCAAACTTGTCGCTTAATGTAAAACTTAAAGCCAAAAGTTACCATTTTGCCAATGGAAAACATAAGCCAACATATCAAGGAAACAACTACCACTATCATAGTAATCGCCATCTACTTCCTGCTTGAGAAAACTCACCATAAGATAGTTGCAACTTAGAGAAATTTGTCCCTACACATACATTTCTATAAGCATGGGATAAACTACAACGAAAGCAGCTGATATAAAATTCGGTATCAAGATCATACAAGTGCTACAAATGGTCAGATTATTCTCGTGACAGTGAAAATTTGTGATTTCTAGAACATATTTCATTGAAAGAATTGTTCTGCGTGTACACAACCAAGTTGGTAAAATACAATTTTACTTCAACAGTACAACTAATGATATCCAAAATTGTATAAGAACGTAAACAGTCCAGTATATCAACATTTACAGCTCATTGTGGCGTACCATTGTACCTGACCATAATGATCAACTCTTGTAGCAGTTTAAAGGCCAAAATTGCACATCTGAACAAACTCCATATCATTGTCCACATACTTTGTCCAAAGATTCTTATACTGGTTCATGGCGATATCAAGCCAAGGTTTCATGTTTCCATTGTAATGGATAACAGCAGCATTGCTGATCTGATCCATGCTAATACTTGGATTGTAACCGAGGCCAAGCACATGCCAAGATTTGTCCAGTGACTTTGTTGTCGAGTCGAAAGCGATTAAGCCAGGGGGGAGAGTGCCCAATTTCCATAAAGTACGATCCTCATTCTGATAAAAAATGATGAGTAGACCAAATTAGTACTCTGTTCGTAGCTTCAATCCAGCAATAGAGTCAGTAAGTTAGCATCTTAAAGTTAATTACATAGTTTTGTGGGTTCTAGTGCTTCTATTCACCATTTGAAAGAAACTGAGTAAAAGAATAATGACAATTGTCAAAGTACCTAAGTTGACATCAAAACATAAACGAGATCAAAAAGCAAAGATTAGCTTACCAAGTTCTGCCAGTAATGATATTGGTCGGTACATTTTTCACGCCTCCAAGCATCAAGATCAAATATATTCATCCCAAATGCCCAAGCACAGGCCTTGGATTTAAACTTCTGTTTAATTAAAGGATGTGAAAAGTTCAAATACTGTGCATAGCGATGAAAGGACCCAAAACAGATCTGAACAGCCCCATTAACCTTTCCATCTAAATCAATACTCCACAACCCTGTCAAATCTTTTTGAACCACCACATCATCATCCAAAAACAAAATCTTATGCAACTTAGGGAACATCTCTGGCAGGTAAAACCGGAGATGATTCAACATAGACAGGGATTTGGGATGCCTAAATTTCATATTACCCACATCCTTGGTAGCATTCACTGCATGATCCTCAAAATAAAACTTTTGCATTTTGGCATTTTCAAGTTGTCTCAGGACTGGCACATATGAAGAGTTCAAGAAGTTATAATCCTCAACTGCCTTCACCTCCACATGGGCACCACCTTCTACAGGCCTCATCCTAAACCATACTTTCATAGCTGCTACATACATTCTATCAGTAACCACATGAAAAACATGTTTCCATGGCTCCTCAGCATTCTTTATAGCAGAGCTCACCACAACTGAGACTGCAATCACATTATTGGAAAAAATTGCATAATGAAATAAGCTTGGATCCTCAAGTTCCGGATCAGGCGCTTCTTCTAAATACTTCTCTGGATGTGACATCCTTTCCTCCACAAGTCTCATTGCCAAGCAATGTAAACTCTTTGTTACTGATTTTGCAGCTATCAAGCTAGCAAAAGCCCCGTTCTTCTTTGCCTTGCTCAGCAACTCATTTACAGCAAAGATGGTATCTTTCAACTTTTGAATTTTTAGCTGATTATCGTAGCTCTCCTTTGATTCTGCAATTATTGTTCGAGTGTTTTTCACTCTATCCTTAACTTCCTTCTCAAACTGCCTTAGCACATCCTCATCGATTGGACCGTTCCCTTCAAATAACGAGGACTGGTAATTTGTCTTCAACGTCAAGTCTGAGAAATTCTTTGCTAAATCATCAAACATTTTCAACTGCCTAGAGGCATCAATCTTAAGCTTCCTAGCAAAAGCCGCAAAGGCATTGACCAAAGTCATGTGATCATTGGCTTGCTTGTGTATCAAATCTAATCGAGTTTTCAATGGATCAGATTTCAACGCCAAAAATGTCCGGTGGGCATATGCATTACCAGTGGATGGTAGTGACTGCTCAAAAACAAGAGGAAATGAGCAAACAAATTGACGTCCATTTGCCATCAAATAGCTGCTGCCTACCTCCAACCCAACTAGAAAGCAAAATTATAAATTTAAAAATCTCTAAAACTAGTCATTCAATACAATATCATTAGCAAATAGACAGAACAAGAACCCGTCGCAACAAGTAACTTAAATATGCATCGTTGCTTTCATTATATGTTCCAGGTACAATCATCCCTCTACACTAGGCGGCAGGTAAGCAATCACTAGACTATACTTACAACGAAACCACTGAAAGAAATCCCATCATTTTTACTAGACAGAAACAAAATGGAAGACGAAATCAGAACTAACCCCATCCAAGATGAAAGGAACTTACAGGTTCAGGGTGGGACGTTGAGGGGTGAGTGGTGAGGATAACAGAGAAAGTAGCAATGAAGAGAAGAGTGAACATGGCCGACACGAAGATCCTGTACGAGAAGAAGCTGCGGAGGATGTTGGAATTCAAGGCGCCGGCGCCGGAGGCTCCTCGGCTTCCTCGGACAGCCAACGCCATTGCCGGATCTGAATTGCTTTTGGTCTAGTGTGTTGGGTGCCTTTCAGTGAATCGCGAATCAATTTTGGTGTCCGCAAATTGTGGGAGTGAGAGTGGAAGACTGGAAGGAAGAGACAGACAGAGAGTGGAAATGTCAGTACATAAACTAGATTTAGCCAATCTTTGCCTTTCTATTGAAACTAAATCAAAGTACACACATTATAATAGTGTATTGTTCATTCTAATGTACACTTATGAAAGACAATTTATGCCTAGTCATGATTTTTGTTTAATACAACTTTTGTAATTAATCCAATCAATTTCTCATATCATTGTTCTTGACTATTAAATTTGAAAATTAGTTTCCTTTTTGTAAAATTTCTTATAAATAACTAATAAAAATTAGTTACACTGAATTTTATACAATAGACTTTTTTTAATAAACAATTTGACTAGAAGTGGAGTTGGAATACAATTTGATAAAATTTTAACCAATTTATTTGTTTTTCATAACTAGTAAAAGATCATAAATGATATTCTTAGATAAATAAGTATTAAAAATGTTAAAATAATAAGCAAGTATTTATAATTTTCTTCTCAATTTAAAATACAATTTTAAAATTTTTATTATTTGAATCTTTCACATAGTTAAAGTTTATATTTGATTAATTAGTATAATTAAGAGTAGAGTTCTAAAAATTATATATAATTTATTTATTTTCTCATATATTTTTTTAAACTCAAAACAATACTATTTAAGAACAAAGATTAAAAGAATACATAAGACATTTATTTATAAGAAACTTTTTTAATATAATAGATTACGTTTTTATTTCCCAAATTTTGATAGTAAAAAATAACAATCTGATGGTTTTGACTTCTGAGATGGTAACATCTTTGTTTTCATTTATTTATTTTCCTTGCAATTTTTAAAATCTCTATAAAGAAAATGAAGAATTATTGAATTAGTCATTCAAGTCTTATGAAATAATTTAGGCCTAACAAGTTTTCAAATGATAATCTAAATTTGGAGTCTCGAATATAGAATAAAATTTTTAATTAAATTCAACGTGCTAATTATATTTTCTTTAATTTTGATCTTTCATTTGGAAGCTTATAATTAGAGTGATTGCATTTAAAAATTTTAAATTGATTTAACAATCCCTATAATTCACAAACTAAGAAAGGTGTATTAATTTGAATTATTAATAATCATATTAGATATTACAATCAAATTCTTGTACAAATCTCACTATTTTTTTTTATCAACTTTTGATTTGTGTATTGAGATTGAATCAGTCTTTGGCCGTTGTAGCAACAACGACCTAGATCTCACTGAGAAGATAAGGATTTGTGTATTGAGGTTGAATCAGTCTTTGGCCATTATAGCAACAACAACCTAGATCTCCTCTCACACTCTCGGTTGGAGAGGAGAACGAAGTATGCCCTATAAAGGTATGGATACCTCTCCCCCACAAGACGGGTTTTTCTAAGGATGGGAAGAGTAAAACCGTGAGAGTTTGTGTTGGATCCCGTTTCCAGAGCCCAACAACCGGAGTCATAAACCTTGTGCTTATTACCCTGCTGGGTTATTTGCCATCATTCCACAACGTAGTGTGCCCACACCAGTCAATCACCCCGAATTACAACTTGACTTATTTAAAGAAATTGTAGCTCCAAGTCTCTAGTTTGTTTTGAAGTAAGAATCTTCTCAATCGGAGTTTTACAGCTTAAGATATACTTAAAAAGCTAAAGCGTGTTCATACCCTAATCATGCTCTCCTAACCTACCTCTCACTTACTCTAATGCAACTTTCTCAAAACAACTCCAAAAGATACAAATTTTCATGGAGAGACAGTAAAAGATGTTAGGAATTCGTTGCTTCAAGAATCACTTCATTTGGAGGTCGGATGAGGAAGTTATACCCAAAAGAATCGAACATGTTTATACCATCAATCAATTTGTACCTATCTTGGCGCAATTGCCATAACTCCCACTACAAATGTCAAATTGACTTCGTTTTTGGATGGTTTGAAAGAAGACTTCTAGATCTACAACTTTCATGAAGCTCGAAGAAAAATTCTACCTTCTAAAGGATAAAAATGGAACAGAAGATGACGATACAAACTAAGACGAAGCAAAACTAAGGAGAAGCAAACTAAGACAAAGCAAAACTAAGACGAAGCAAACTAAGACGAAGCAAAACTAAGACGAAGCAAAACTAAGACGAAGCAAACTAAGACAGTTCTAAATCACTTTTTACACTCTCCAGAGCATCTCCCCTCATAAGGACCATAACTTTCAACTTATATGTCCAAAAATTTCATGTTATATACCGTTGTAAAGATAAAAGAAGTGATGTGAATCACAAGTTAGTATAATAATAACCAATGCACAAGAAGGGGGGGTTGAATTGTGAATACTTTTTCGTTTTACCCTCTTCTTTAAACAATTG
>JANZXV010000008.1:13683348-13694109 GCA_027576455.1 Erythroxylum roigii | reverse complement strand
AGATGCCTATCTGAGATTTCACTATCTCTCAAAGCTTTTACAAGTATTCTTTCTCTGAGCCTCTTCAGGTCTCTATACAATTAGTATTCTTTTACTCTTAGCCTCTTCAGGCTATCTGTATCACTAAAAATGTTTCGAGCCTTTTTTTATACTAAGGCAATGGTTCTTAAATTTTTCGCACAGAAATTTCTCGCAATAACTGCTAAGCTCTTGTAATGGTTTTTCTCACTTTTTAGTCTTCGACTTCGACTCTTATTTATAGTATTTGTCTTCAACTGCTTCTTGATAACTATTTCTTGATTCTTTAAAGAAACAGTTATTCAGTTGAGTTCTGTAACTAACTCAAACTGATGCTTCTGTCTGCTTTCTTACGTCTATTTTTCTAGCGTCTGCTTTCTTGCGTCCACTTTCTTGCGTCTGCTTTCTAGCATCTGCTTTCTTGTGTCTGCTTTCTTACGTTTGCTTTCTACTTAGCTTCCGTCAGCTTTTCAAATAGCTTCCTTGCGTCTATTTTTCAAGTTTATCTTTCGTCTGCTTTTCATTCATCTGCTTTTTGTTTGTCATCAAAATTATTAATCGTAAAGTCATTTTGACTTAACACTTATATGCTTAAACAATCTGAGGATGAGTTCAAGAACTACTTAAAGTGTTCTGGTTTAATAAATTTAAAATTCCACATGAATTATTTTACTTGGAGTAATAAGCAAAAAGGTAAATGGCTTATCAGAAAAAGTTTGAAAAAGGCCTTATCAATTCCTCTTGGACGTATAAATTCCCCAATAATTGTGTTTTTTTAATTTTACTGTTATATTTAATCATTTAGGTCAATGAAGATTCAATTTTTGCTACCAAAGAGAAAAGTGAAATCATCCTTTATATTTTTTAATCAATTGACAAATCTAAAAGGATATCAAAAAAAGTTAAGAAAGGACTAAAGCTTCAAATCGAAGGATATGAAGCTTTCTAATTTATAAGGAAATTAAAACAAGTTAGAAAATAGCTTAAGATGCTTCACAAAAAGTATTTTAGCAAAGACATGTCATTATCATCTCTAATGGAAGAAGTGTATTACTATTTGTATAGAAGGAACTTTATTCAAATTCTAGTAGAAATGACACCAAGCTAAAGGAAAAGGCTACACTTAATAGGTACATATATGGGCTAGAAACTTACAACTCTTTACTTAAATTAAAATCTAGAGTTCGGTGGCTCCAAATGAGGGATAAGAGTTATATTTTCTTCCAAAATCTTGTCTATGCAAGAAGACATTACAAAAAAAAAGGGTGTTAAACGGATTCTAATGGAGATTTATATTAGAAATAAGAGAAGTTGAAAGCTCTAAACTATTTCAATGATTTTCTAAGAAATGAAGCTAACTCTTTTTCATTTACGCAGGTCTTAAGCTCCTTCATTTCTTTTAAAATCTCATATGAACAAATAGACTCTCTCATCTCACTTGTATCATCTATGGATATAGAAAAGGCTCTATTTAATATGCACCCTAACAAGGAACTAAGACTTGATGGATTCAATGCATTATTCTTTCAAACATCCTAAAATTTGGTAAGAAATTAGATCGTTGAGGTCATATCATAAATCTCTTTTTTAAGGAATTTGCTTAAAGAACTGAATAAGGTATACCTGTGCCTTGTTTCTAAGGTTGCCAACCCCAAATCCCTCCAAAACTATAGACATATGGCCTGTTGTAATACTATTTACAAGATCCTTTCTAAGATTCTAGCTACCAAATTAAAAGTTTACTTTAAGAAGCATAATTAATCCTACTTAAGAAGCTTTTATGATAGGGAAATAAATTGTTAAAAATATTATAGTTACTCAAGAGATATTCAAATTGTATCATAAGAATAAATCAATTAGAATTTGTTCTATTAAAATCAATTTTCACAAGGCTTCTGATTGCATCAGTTGAAAATTTATCCTAAACACTTTTAAGGCTCTAAAAGTGTTTATTAGATAGATTGATCAATGCATATCTACTCCTTCATATAGTGTCCTGGTCAATGGTGAACTTACCTTTATGTTTAAAGGAGCTAAAGAAATCAGAAAAAGTGACCCTCTTTTAACTTACATGTCCACACTTTATATTGAGTTTTTAACTCATCACTTATAATATTAGTCAAGGTATGCCTTTTAAATTTCATCACAGATGTAAGGCTTAAATTTTTATCAATTTGCCAATATGATATACAATCTGATAAAACTCTCATAGAATCTCTTAATCACTTCTCAGCTCTATTAGGTCTCAAAGTAAGTAGCTCTAAAAGCTAATTATATGTATATGCTACATTTGGTAATCTAGCTAAAGAGTTTTCCAACATTTTAGGCCTAAAGCTTCATGCTCTCCTTTTTAATATCTGGCTATTCCTATCATAACTAACATGCTTACTTATAAAGATTGGTTACCATTGCTTGACTTTATTTATAAAAGATTTGAAAGTTGGAAAAATAAAGCTCTATCTTATGCTAGAAGCTCCAACCTATAGCTTTAGTGCTTAAAGGTCTCCATATTTATTAGAGCTCTCTTCTCTGCTTACCCTAGAACTTGATTAATACCATTGAGAGATTTCTCAAGAAATTTTTATGGTCTAATGGAATAAGCAATAGTAGTTAGAAAGAAGTGTGTTTACCTAATGATCAAGGAAGACTTAATTAGTTTAAGATCCATAAGAGATACCAATAAAATTTCTACTTTCCAAAAGAATATAGAGGATCTTTAATGACCAAGAATTCTTATGGGTTAAATGGATGCATACTAAATATTTTTGGTCCAAAAAGAAGAATCTTCTCCTTTGAGAATAATTAAAAAAGAAGTATTCAATTAGAACATGAAAATGAGA
The DNA here is from genome assembly GCA_027576455.1 of Erythroxylum roigii. Classification (NCBI taxonomy): domain Eukaryota; kingdom Viridiplantae; phylum Streptophyta; class Magnoliopsida; order Malpighiales; family Erythroxylaceae; genus Erythroxylum; species Erythroxylum roigii. The sequence goes on along the minus strand of JANZXV010000008.1, from coordinate 13,691,251 downwards.
TAGCTTTTGGAACATAAAAATCAAACCTAAAAACTATTGGACTAGTAAATAAATACTAAAGATGAGAAATATCATGTCTAAGGAAATTAAATGCATATTAAGAATGGGGAAAGAACTAGCTCTTGGTTCGATAATTGGAACAACTTGTGTCCTCATTATTTGATCCTTAAATTCAAAACGCTTTATATTTCAATTCATGTTTATACAAAAGTAAGAGAAATCATCAAGGAAGCAATGTGCATTATGATCATAGAGGTTTCTCTAAAATCATGGCCTCAATCCTTAACTATAATCTTGATCTAAATAAAGAGGATTCAACCATTTAGATAAGATGCAACTATAGAAACTTCACTAATAGCTCCTACTTATCCCTCTTTTAAATTACCTAAGCAAATTGTCCCCTGGTGAAAATTAATGTGTTTTAATAAGAGTCTACTAAAAGCATCATTTTTTTTATTTGTTTGGTAATCAAAAAGAGACTTAAAATCGTAGATAAAATTAGCTAGGAGTTCAATGGATAACTTATACAAGTTCTAAAAACTTATTCTTGAACACCAGGATGAAAGCCTTTTCTCCAATAGATATGAAAAAAGTAGGTAAGGTGGCAATGAGGAAAGGAGGGACAACACTTGGAACTAGATCAATACAATGTTGGTCAGCCTAAGACCGTAAAGGCCCAGTTCTAGTATTGAAGGAAGCATTGCGTAGAAATCATTTTGTATAAGGTTCCCACAAAAATAGATAAGTATTCATTCTATAGCGGAGCTATTACAAGATCAATATGGGCTAGCTCTGATTTGTTTAGAAAATGTGGTTAGAGGAACTATGTGTGGAGCAATTTGGAAACTTTAGCTCCCTTAAAACCATTGTATTTGTACATGTGGCATCTAGAACTAGGTTCTAAACCTATATAGCTTATGTTATTAAGTGGATAATTGCTCCCACGTGATAAGTTGGTCTTCTGGCTCAAATTTCAAAATATAAGTGATTCATCCATCTTTAAACTTTACTTGAGTTGTTGTGTGTATCACATTTAGTTAGAAAGGAGTATTAGAACATTCCAATAAGTTAAATTAGATATTCATTGATCAAGCTCATCCTAAACTATGCTATGGAGGTTATAATTGCTAAATTTATATATTTATAGTGTAATGCTTGTCTTATATCAAGTTGGAACTTGCCCTTTACCTCTCTCAACTAAAGGGAACATAATTCTTCTAGCTTGAATAAGGTTTACTCTCCAATAGCTTTTAGTTTAGTATAAAATTCTCAAACCTTACTTAATATCTACTTTGTAATAGCTTCTATACTTAGACCCCTAAAGCCTTTTTAGGAAGTAGTTTAATTATTTCCCGCAAACTTTGGTTACATTGTATTTTATTTTTTTATGAATATAGTTCCTTTTTATAAGTTGAATTAGGCCTACTGCTCTCTCTTTGGGAATTTTAATCTACTTTATTTTAGTTTTCATAAAATACCAAATTTATGGGGTATTTAAAAGAAAGTATGAAATATCAATTTTATCATACTTTTAATAAAAAGTGTTTGCCTTAAAATATGCTACATTTTTAGAAAGAGAATTCATTCTTAATGGAAATAGTAGGAGTGAGGTGGCATATAGAAAAGTTTAAAAATTATAAATTCACATCTAGATGGAACAAGAACCTCAATTTAATATATATAATGAAAACCAAAGGTTTAAGGGGGCACATAGTCTAAGATGAATTAGCAGGATATGTTGTAGACCTAAACTAGAATGGGAAAGATGATGTAGTATTGATTAATAATAAGCTTGCTAATTTTGAGGAAGAATTGTCTAACATTGATTCATCAAAATGGTATAAAGTCATGATGTCCAAAATATAATCCATATACACCAACCAAATGATATTTAGTAGATGTACTTGATAGGATTAAACATATTAGATGTACGTGTGTTTTTACGAGAAAACTAATATGGAAGAAAGTATACACATGACAAAGCAAGGCTAATGACTACAAGTTACAAACAAAGACAAGGAGTCAATTTTGATGATACCTTTTCCCCAATAGAAATGGTTAAGTCCATAAAGATTTGATTGCTTATATTCACATTCTATGATGATGAAATTTGGAAATTCGATTTTAAAACAACATTTTTAATGGACATTTGCTTGATGCTATAGATATAAAATAATTTGAAGGTTTTGAATCCAAAAAATTTCTTGATCATATATGTAAGTTGCAAAAGTCCATTTATTGACTTAAGTAAATATCATGAGGATGGAACATCCATTAAGTGAGACAATTAAAGAATTTGATTTTATACTAATATGGATGGACTTTATTTCTATAAAAAGGTTAATAGGAGTGCAATTGTCTTCCTAGTGCCATATATGAATGACATATTAATAATTGGAAACCTTAATGGTCCTATTTGTTAATAAGTAGTTATTCAAGAACTTCTCCATGATGGATATAGGAGAAACAACCTACATTTTGACAATAAATATTATAGAAAGAAAGATAAAAGAAGTTGCTTAGCATATCCCAATTCATGTACGTATACAAAGTGTTAAAGAGGTTTAGCATATATAATTCTAAGAGGGGATTCTTGTTCACATCATATGGATTTCTCTCTCAATGAATATATTTCCAAAGACTGATTATGTTCTATATATTTTGACTATTAGATCAATCTTGTATGTAATGTTATGTAAAAGACCAAATGTTTTTTATACTTTGAGTATAACAACTAGATACCAAGCCAATCTTGATGATGGTAATTTGATGGTTATGGAGAACATCTTAAAGTACTGCAGAAGAACTAAAGATATTTTATTGGCTTATTAAGAAGCTAAACTAAGAGTTCAAGGTTGTTTAGATGCTAGTATTCATTCCAACTAAAATCAGAGGATATCTTCACTCTTGATGATAGTATGTTAAGTTGTAAGAGTTCCAAACAACCATCCATTATTATTTCTATGATCGAGGTTGAGTATATTCCATTATTTGACGCGACAAAGGAAGTTATTTGAATCAAGAAGTTCATTAACCAAGTGTGGAGTGGTTCCTAACAATATTGACTCAATAGTATTGTACTATGATAATAATGGAGTTATTACACATATAAAGGAACCATGGTCTTATCAACGGTTCAAGCATGTACTTAGAAGATTTCAATTGATTAGAAAGGTAATGAAGTAAAAAAAATATTATACTGAATTCTCACTTAAGAGAGTTTTGTAGATCCTCTTATTAATATGTTATCTTAAAAGAGATATAATCAACATATGGATGGAAATAATATTATATACATAGGCAATTGAATTTAGTGAAATTGGTAGATTATTAGTTTATGATCTTGCAACTAATTGGTTTGTTATAATTTTATGTATAAGGTTATTAATTTAATTAATAAAGGCATTTTCTATATTTATGTAATTTTGTAATTGTATTGATAATAAGAGATTTTGAATGGAATGTTACTTATATATCTATGGATACCCTCATTATGATAGTTGTAAAATTGATCCCTAGACTTGATATTAATAAACTTAATGTTACTATTTTTGTATTAGGGTAGCTTAATTAATAGTAGTTGGATATAGTATGAAATATATAGAGATAGTTAAGAAAGTCAAAAAAATTTCGTCACTTTAAAGTATTCTTTTATTCTTAATTAGTAATAATAACTTGGTTAGTTGAGTAAGATACTAGAAGAGTTGATACTCTATTTGTCAATTCCTCTCTAAAAGTTGAAGTTTTATTTCTTTGCTCCGTTGATACACTTAAAGTTTAGATCATTAAAAAAATATATGGTTGATTCCTTTATGAAAGAAGAAAAAATTTTGTAGTAAAATCGACTTAGGTTTGTCTTTAATCCTATTATTTCCTAATTCTTGTTTCAAGTTATTCTATTAAAGTTATCAAATCAGAAAATCATAAAACTATTATATTAAACTCATAATTTGATATGGAGTAATTTCCTAAGAATCTATTGTTATATTATAATTTTATTTATCCAAAAGGCATAATTTCGATTTTGAAAAAATTTTATATCAAAGACTAATATTGGGTGCTCGATACAAGGATTTAATTCTATAGAAGCTGCCATATCATTTTCAAATTGCTTCATTTTTTGCGTAAGTTGGATGATAATATAACCATAATTTACAAATAAATAATTTGATCAAATGTTAAGAGATTATGTACTAATTTTTAAAATATATGACTTTAAAATTATAAGGACATCACGGGTGATTAATCCTTTTTAATGATAATTGTTTTTACTTCAACCAATTTTAAGAAATCAAACTACGTATAAATTAGTTTGAAAGATCAGTTTGATCTTGAATGCCATCTTTCCGTTTAAAATAAAAAAGCAAAGGGAAAATCATCTTACTTCTGAACATATGCTTAAAAGTTAAAAGTTAAAATAGTAATTAAAATATTTTTTTCATCAATTAAATCTTCAAAACATTAAATATAAGTAAGTTGATGCCTTTGTGACTCTAATTTAAGATAACGGAAATGCTGACTAGACGTAAATGGAGGTATTATTCACGATACAACACACCACTTCACCTGAAAGTACGGATCCTGACTTGGCCCGGCTCACCCCATAGGTTGGGTGGCCCGTAGCCCCACGTGCTCGGGCTGACTTTAATCCTTGTCCTACTCGTAGCCCCGCTAATCTAAGCTAAAATTGGACCGGATCAAAATTGACATTCCTACGTCAAAACTTAAATGGTAACATATAAAATACAAAATGTTGTCACATAAGCATCTCTCTCACCCAACCATCACCGTATCTAGTTCTTACCCCTACAACCAGCTTTGTTGATGATGATTCATCAATAACCTTATCTCTTGTAGATCTCAAACCCGTTGTTATCAAGGTCGCTTATGGCTTATGCCATCTGGTATCTTTAAAATGAATGTGGTTTTTATCTTTGCTCCTAATTCATATCAACACTATTACGTTTTCGGGACGTCACATATATTAGTGCAATGCAACAACCGAACACTCTAAGTAGATTAAAGCGGCAAATCCCGTTTTGGTCATCACTGTTCCCGTGTTATGGAACATAGTTAAAAGTCCTTAATTTACCAACTGTGATACTAGGACCCAAGGAGTATGTTTCTGCATATCCCAAATCGAGCTGCAATTTTGAGCATCGAAACCTATGTTCAAGTCGTAGAGCATTGTTTAATGCTTTCGTAGAAGTTCATATTTTGTCTATGAAATGTGAGAAGTGCAGTATTAGAATTAAGTCTAAAATAAGGGATCTTCAACACGAGGATAGGTCATTATATCTTCGATACTAACAAGAACTGATCACATTTAAAGCTTACCGCTTACGTAGAAGCTGAATATATACTAACTATAGCAGACGGTATAAACAACTTTATCTTTTGTTGACATGCATGTACGGAAATTCCATTACAATTTCACTCGCCACTTGAATTTTTATTTATATATAAGAATACTAAATAATTATGATAAATGTAAATAAAATAATTTTTACGGAAGTAATGTAAGTGGCGTCTGAGTATTATAATTATCGATCATTGTCTTTTTCTAATTAGTTTAAACGTCAACCATTCATACTGGTTCAGCCAGATTCTGCTGAGGAGGAACATCATTGCTGTGATTCATGGTGTATGAGATTCTGGCCGTGAGATACCTGCAAAACAGACAAAGGCGGGCCGGGAACTGTTTTCTCGGAAGCCCCTCCGACGCTCAAGTCAGTATTTTCGTAGAGTTTTGGCTGCTGTAAACAGAAAAGAGTAGGGTTGTATTGTCGTACCTTCATCCAGTAGGAATAATATATTATATACCTGGAGTTGCCGCTAGGTTTAGGTCTTTACGTGAGTCGTTGTGTTTGCATGGGAGTCTAACTCCTAACGGGCCTGACAGGCCGCGATTGACGTGTGTAGATAGGCCTGGGCCCAGCAAAGCCGACCCGACCATAAGCCCCACAAAGCCGACCCGACCATAAGCCCCCCTACTCCTCGAGTCTGAGCCGAGCGAAGGGTCGAAGGAGTAGATAAAGACTGTGCGGTCTATCTGTGTGACTACTTGTGGCGGGGCCGGTCGATCGGACATCAACACCCTATGCACAATAATTCTTGTTGTGGCACGAAAATTGACCGAGCTCGCGGGCCGTCATTCGGGCGGTAGATGGTCGATCGGTTAAGTCATGTTAAGGAGGGGCGATCGATCAGTTGTAACGATGTGACGAATCGAGCGGGCGTGATGGGTAGGTCGAAAAAATGATGGAAGCGATCGGTCGGCTATAACGATGTGGCAAGTCGATCCGGTATGTCGTAATAGCGAGGCTGGTCGGGCGGGTGACTAGGCTTACATGGCGCCCTTAGGCGTGATCATTACTGACCGTTCGTATCATCTGACAGGCTGTCATACACGATCTTTTGGCTACAGTGCAACTGTCGAGTACGTCCTTTTAACTGCCGCACAGCCGTTAGGCGCGTCCTTTCAATTAATGTGCGTCCTTTCTAGTAACGTGCCGTTGTAATTTTCAAGCAACCCTAGCTTACTTCGGCTCAGATTCTGCCGCGTGTCTACGATGGCTCGGATGTTTACCACGCGTCGGGTGCTGATTGGAACGTCCGTTTCATTGATCATCTATAAATACTCCAGATTGACAACCTATAGACTTTCTTCGTGCTTATTTCATTCTCCAGTTTTCATTCTGTCTTTGCACCTTCTTGCTTTCAGTTTCCGGAGTTCTCTTTCCGTTGTTCCTCAAATTTTCGACTTCCATCTTCAGACTAGGTACGTCCATTTTCCTACCTTTTCCCTCAAATTTCTCTGCTTAGTGATGTCGTCAGTCAGCTCTAAAGAGAGGGCAAGTTCCAAGGGGGAAACTGTCGAAAGGGCCCTAGAGGTTGGGCCGTTGGGGATAGCGGCGAAAATAATGAAAGTGCCGGAGGCCGGCGGGAATGAGGGGGCTAGCACCCGGAAAGATGGGCAGCTTGTTGAAAGGCCTCTGAATGAACCATCCATCATGACCGCGGTGGACTTAAACCGTTCGGTTGTCAAATACAGTATCCCTACGTCGTGGGGACCCCGATTGGCTGCTGCAGGCGAGCGGATTCACAACAGTTTAGGAGGATATTTCGCTGTTTCAGACAGTGTTTTCACGATCGGTGGTGCGAGGCTCCCTTATGTCCCTATCATTGACGAAGTATGTCGCGCCTTCCAGCTAAGGCCAAGCCAGATTCCTCCGAACGGTTGGAGGTTTATCAATGGCTTGGCGGTGCTGTGTCATCATTTTGGGTGTCCTCCTTCGATCGGCATCATGCGCCATTTTTTGCGGATGAATCAAAGCTCAATTGCTGGGGCCGGGATCCCCCATCTTCAGTACAGAGATGCCCGCTACCATCCCGCTGGGACCTCTTCCAAAGTTCAGTCTTGGCGAACGAAATATTTCTTTGTAAGGCCTCCGGGAGCATCCTATAAGTCCAGGCCGTGGAGGTATCCCTTGGCCGAGCAATGGAATGACATGTCGAGTCTGCTCCTCAGCGGGGAGGAGCAGCAGGTGATCGATCGCATTAAGGCGCTCGGCCAATACGACTTTGGTCACCTCATCCTGGTGTATCGCGGGGGGCCTCAGCCGATTCGTTTTTAATTGACCCCCCGCCCCGAATTAGTGGACTAGGAGGAGAGATTGCCCCTCCTGGTTGATTTCTCGTAATCTGACTATTTTCCATGTTTGTAAGCGCGGGCTTCATTTTCTAACCTGTTTTTATGTTCTTGCAGCCACGATGAGAGCTAGCGCCTTTTCCAAATCCTCCAGCGCTTCTAAGAGCCAACGTCAGGCTGCTGTGTTACCCCCAGAATTTTTTTTTATGATTATTAAGCATGATTAGTGAAATTAAAGCATTAATGAACTAA
>JANZXV010000008.1:13646409-13665768 GCA_027576455.1 Erythroxylum roigii | reverse complement strand
ATATACAAAAACGTGTTGCTTTGCTGTCTTTAATTTGGCCTCTTATCAATCAAATCTAAGCTCATCACAGGCATAACCAGCCTTAGCCTACAGGGTCTATATTGTCTTCCAAGTTGCGGCCTTCTTTCATTTTCCCACTTTCTGTTCATTCTTGTCAATTGGGTTCCCGTCAAATTTTCATTTTATCAAACTCGGCTTTGATTCCGTGTTCCGGGTTTCAATTATCGCCATCCTTTCTCGCTGTGAATTCTTTTATTCGATTTTATGTTGCAGATATAGGGTATTGATTTCCTTATTTGATGTAGCCTTAAAGATTCTAGCTTTTAATTCTGAATACCTGTCGTCAAACTTGAAGCTTTAATCGTTATTCAGGCTGAATTTAGAGCTTTCATATTGTTCTGGTATATTGGTTCGTTCGCAATCGTTCTGGTACCATTTTCGAGGTATTAATCCTTTTAAATTAACCATCAAAAACCGGACTGTTCAATTCTGACAGGTTTGTGCTTTTTTCGTTTATGAATTATTTGTTGTATCTTTGAACTGGATTGCTACTTCATTTGAAGATAATCCTAGTGTATGTATCTCAGGTTTTATCTTATAGAAGGCTTGGTATCAATCACTTGTTGTTTTAAAGCTCTAAATCCGAGTTTTCACATATTAAGCAGGGCTTTAAAAGGATGGCAATTGAAAATATTGCACCAAATAAGGAGAGAAAAGCAAGGAAGGGCAAGCAAGTTAATGAGAAGTCTCCTTTGTTGCCCAGTAGGCATGAGGATGCTGGTGTTGATGAGTTTAACGGAGCTTCCTTTACGGGGGCGGTCTTTAATTTGTCCACTACAATAGTTGGTGCAGGGATTATGGCATTGCCCGCCACTATGAAGGTTTTAGGCCTCATTCTTGGAGTTGCTTTGATCATCTTCATGGCCTTCTTGACAGAGGCCTCAATTGAGCTATTGCTTAGGTTTAGCAGGGTAGGGAAGTCTGCTTCCTATGGAGGACTCATGGGAGATGCTTTTGGAAAATATGGCAGGGTTTTGCTGCAAGTTGCGGTTTTGGTCAATAACATTGGTGTACTTATTGTGTACATGATCATTATTGGTATGTCATCTTAAATTTCTTGCTGTTTGATGGTTACATAATCTGACTCTGTCTTCTTGTGAAGCTCCGTTTAGTTTATTCGTGTTTCTAATGTCTACTGCAGTTAAAAGTTCTACTAGTTGTTAATGAAAGGACTCAAAATCTGTTTTTTGCTCTCTTGCTTGCTTATTGAAGGTGATGTGTTGTCTGGAACATCTTCAAGTGGAGTTCACCATGCCGGGGTGCTTGAAGGGTGGTTTGGAGAATATTGGTGGAATGGACGCTTCTTTGTTCTTCTTGTAACAACACTTGCTATTTTTTCTCCACTGGCTTGCTTTAAGCGAATTGGTTAGTGCTATATCTCAATTGTTAAGAGTCAAGCTATTTGCTCCAAGTTTTTAATGTTTCCAAACTACAATTTATCATCCAATTACTTTTATACTTTTGCTGCTTCTGATGGTACACAGCCACAGCACTTGACCTCCTTTATTTGCAACTTTGAATTTTTATCTCCTTCAGGGGCGGTATAAATTGTCAAAGCATATCTCTTTCTCTTCATGAGTTCATCCATCTTATAAGGTTTGGTATATAGTATTTCCTTGTTGATTTTTATATGTAGTTCTTCCACATGAAGGTGGATGCTTGTCACATACAGCAACATTTAACTTGGACAGTAGTACTTCTGCTGTATATACAATTTAATGCCTTATGTTGTTGATTCTCTTGTGCATCTTTTGTTGTTTGGTTCTCTAACACTGAGATTGACTTTCCCAACTCTTATTTTCAGATTCTTTAAGATACACGTCTGCCTTATCAGTTGCTCTGGCAGTTGTATTTCTTGTTATCACAGTGGGAATCACATTCGTCAAGTTGATAAATGGAAGTATACCAATGCCCAGATTACTACCTAATGTTACAGATTTGACGTCATTCATGAATCTCTTCACTACAGTTCCAGTTCTTGTCACTGCATACATCTGCCACTACAATGGTATGCAATTGTGATCATTTGCTTATATTGGATGTGCTAAGTGCATGCATATTTAACCTGCTCAATTGGTGGTTGATAAAAGTGAGATGTCTGTTTGATCAACATCCAGTTAATGCTGCTAGTTTAATGACATCTTGCAACACCTTCCATCAACATTGAAAGAAGAAGCCAACAAAAGCAACCAACATACCTGATTGTTTATCATGAATATGACAAGATTCTACTAAGGTGTTCTTTTTGGTTTTGCAATTAGTTCTGTGGAGAACTTTTGAATGCCTTACTCTGTGTCTGAATACTTGAATCTTTAAGGATCATTTTATCTTTATTTCCTAATTGCTACAGGCATATTTTGATATTAGAATTTGTATTTCAAAACATTTCTGGTTTATAAAGGTTTTCATAATTAAAAATAGCTTTTGGTTGGCTTAAAATTGTAAATTAGCCAGTGCTTATTGAGCAAGTTGCTGATCTTTTGAGCATTTCATGTACAGTTCACAGCATTGACAATGAACTAGATGATTCCACTCAAATAAAACCTGTGGTACGAACAGCACTTGCTTTATGCTCAACTGTCTATATAATGACAAGCATCTTTGGATTCCTTCTTTTTGGTGATGCAACTCTAGATGATGTGCTTGCAAACTTCGATACCGACCTTGGCATTCCTTATAGTTCTCTGCTTAATGATGCTGTTCGTGTTAGTTATGCGGCACATCTCATGCTAGTATTTCCAATTGTCTTTTACCCATTGCGACTCAACTTGGATGGTCTCCTATTTCCCTCAGCCCGACCTCTGTATCAGGATAATCTTAGGTTTGCTTTGATCACAGTTGGGCTTATCACTCTGATATTTTTGGGTGCAAACTTTATTCCGAGCATCTGGGATGCTTTTCAATTCACAGGAGCGACAGCAGCAGTTTGTCTTGGATTCATCTTTCCTGCTTCCATTACTCTTAGGTGCTCTTACGTTTTGAATTAGAAAATGACATTTCTGGTCTAGTTCAATTTATTTGTGTGCTTTAATATTTTCGTGTTGAACCTTGCACCGAATCACTTTGGGTTTGACGTGCAAAGTTTATGATGTCATAAATGTGAAAGTAGTACTACTTTTTCACTTACACTAAGTTGTCAAAAAGAGAAAAAAAAAAACAGTTTGAGACGGTAATTATTCCTGCTTGGGCATTGTCTTGTGATATATGTTAATTTTTCTGTTCACTTCGCTAATCTGAAGTGCTCGATTCAGTGGACTCGTTCTGATTGTAGCTTCTACTAGAGTTTGCTGATCTAGTTGGACAGACATTTATTGTAGTAACAAGTACAAAATGTCATTTTCATTTGTATTTGTTCCTATTTATATTTTTCCTCGACCATAACGATTTTGATGACTTCCTATCTAAAATGTGCTCCATTTGTCTTTGATGCTTCAGGGATCGTCACAATATAGCAACAAAGAAGGACAAAGTTTTGTGCATTTTCATGATTGTCCTTGCTGTATTCTCAAACCTGGTGGCCGTCTACAGTGATGCCTATGCACTGTTCAAAAAGAATTCCTCTCCTCGTGAATGATCTGTTGTATTACTACAAGAAAAATGAACAAAAGGTATGGCCATCTTTAATGATGGGACCTGACTAAGTTTAGTCTGACCAGAGGATCCTCTGGGAAGGTGTGGCTGGTTGAATAATATGAAAACTTGGACCAGATGATCAATGTATATAGTTCGTTTGCTACAGCAAAATGGAGGCTTCAGTATCTGAGGGACCTCTTGTTATGTGCATTATGGTACTGTTTTGTAATCAGAATTTTGAGTTTGTTGTGTGGATCAGAATGAGATCACAGAAACTAAGGTGAAGCATTGTTGTTTGTGAATCTTCAAAATAACTTCTGTTTTCTTAGAGTAATCAATTGTTGGTATATCTAGATGATATCCAATTTGTTTATGAAGCTCCAAAGAGATGAATTTATATGGATACGGTAAGTTTTGTGACTGGCTAATGGCATGTGAGTGATGTGAACAAGAAAAACATTGAACAAGTTTTTGCCTTGGAATTTTGTCGTCAAAGTGTTTTGCAAAATCATTGAAGAGAGAAATTTCTTGGATCTTAAGCTACATTTCTCTTTAAATCTGAGCACTCCAAGTTGAATAATCATATAATTCCTATCTGATCAGAGAATCAACAATTTTTCCCCCTTTACATCTGCCTATAAACCTCCAAAAGGGGTTTTCATCAATCGACCAATTTTTGTAAGTTCTGATTTTTTCCTGTAATGATTCTGTTCATTAGTAACTATTAATCATATATATTTTGATGTCTTTTATTAGTGGACAAATCATTTTTATTCTTTTCTTTTTTTTTTCAGAATAAAAATGCAACTAGTGGATTCTTTTTTAGGCAAAATTTAATGCCTTCTTTGCACTAACAGAAAGCTCCAAAACATGATAGCAGAGGTCTCCCTTGTTTTCTTGTCTACTCTCTAGCATTCATTTCAGCTCAGCCTCAACTAATTGAGTAACATAACATAGCAATAATACAGAAAGCAAGCAAGAGGGATGTTAAAGAATAAATTTAATGATGCCTATGTACAGGAAACATTCCTTAATCCTTCTTCAGGGTTTCAATTAGTATGTACATGTTTAATAAGCTGGTTGTGTGTGTAGGTTTCCTATACTATACTGGTCACAAATGGCACCAGTCTTCTATAATCCCTTCTCCTTCCTAATGCACAGTTGTCTAAAACTCTGCTAAGGATCAGGCGTGTGTTCTGCAAAGCCACCTCTTTAGTTGGAATCCCCGAGTCTTGTGCAGTTAACAATGAGCCTGCTCCCATAACAAATTGCGGTAGTGAGGATCCGTTTCGAGCCTTGAAAGAGGGGTGCGGAGCAAGCATCTTGTTGTCTGCTCCAGCTCCATCATCATATGCCCATGGCTCGTGCTGGAGGCAACCAGGTACCGAGCTGCAGCTATGCAAAAGTGCTTCCAATACACCAAGAGCCTCCCAACACAAAGTACTCTCTACCAGCTGCGACACAATTGCGTACATATGTGGACTCTGGGAGGCATCCATGGGAGTGTGCTGTAGTAGTGCCTTGAGCATGAGCAGTATCACGCGTTGGTATTCTACTGGCCCCTTCTCAAGTAGTTGTAGCAAATGCCCAAAAGCTAAAGCTGAGTGCTTTGGGAACCATTCATTGTGTAACAGCGGCGATACACAACCAAGGAGGTTTTCAATGCTTCTGATCTCCCCTTGGGCATAAGCTACAAAAACAGTGCTCAACTCATCCAGTGATTTCGCTCGACACCATACTGCTATGTTTTTTGCAACAAAGCAAGCCTTTTGCCACTGGTGTTGGAGTTGTGAGGTATGTACCATCGTACTGTCCATGCTGAGTTGCAAGCAAAGCCATGGAAGTAAACCTATAATGTGCATCAGGAGCCTTGTCTCCGCATCCCCAAATATGGAGTCACACGAGTGTATTGTAATGTGGGAAAGCACCTCAATAGAGATGTCATGACTAACAGTTGATAGGAGCCCTTTAAGCACAAGAGGCTGCACACCTTTAAAGACCGGTAATTTTCCACTACAAGTTGCAGCCAACGATTCAGTCCTTCGAAAATCTCCAATGTCTGCACTGGTGTGGAGCTTATCACGAGGCATGCTTGAAAGAAGTACATTTTCGGTTGTTTTGTCCCAGAATGATAAACATTCAATCACACGCAAGAATAGCTCAAGCACCTGGCAGTAGACATGAACAAAATCTGTGTGCATCATTGCTATGCAGCCCCAAAATAGTTGAGGATAAAGAATCACTTTTTCTGGCTCCATATTATCCGCCATTACTTGCAATGTCAACAAAATTTCCATGATGAATCCCAAAACTGGAGGAACTGGGTTTCCCAGGCATCGGTGAAGGCATCTGAGGAGTGAAACACAAGTATCAGCTGAGACACTAGGTCGTAGTGCACGGTAAATCTGATGTGAGCGGCATGCAAGGTGTCTTGATGTGCACTCCATAGCCCATTTTAGAGCCACACCACCCCAAGTCTCGCGAAGATCTCCTTGGAAGAAGATAGCATCAACCATGCTCTGGACAAGGGCAGAAAGAAGAGCTGCACTTGGTAGCTCAGTTCTAACAACTGTGGGGTCCTCATTCTCCCACATCATGCTCCCTCGTTTTGACTGGACATACTTGATCAGACTAACAACCTGTTGCTTATTTTCTCCATCACTGTTTTCTACACCATAGAGTTCCAAGTGCCGGCCTGCCAGTGAATACAATAGATTAACCAGCAAATGTTGGCAGTGCTCCAGCACAATATCTTCCGAACTATCCATTGAAACAAATGTGACATGAAAAAGAAGAGGCAAATGCTCCCGAAAATCCTCATCATTTTCATATGCAATTTCTGCCAGTAGAATCAATGCAATATCGGCATGTGTGAGAGAATGTTGTTGATGCCCCTGCAAGGCTGACTGAAGTTCTTTGGCATTAACACCATGTGCACCAACACCAGGATGCACCCCATCATCACCACAGTTTGGTGTGTCAATAAGGTAGTCTACACTGTCCCGAGAAACATGGCGGCTGCGCAAACTTCCCGTTGAACTTCTAACACCCATTAATGGACCTGGCATGTTCACTAATGCTGGAAGGAGCTGACCAATTAACTCTGAAGGCATCGGGTTTAGTGGGCCTGAGACACTTCTCCCTGCCACGCCAGCTGTTCGCCAGCTTAGACTTCCACTTGCATTTCTGAGGGAACCCTCAAGAGAACCCCGGACAAGCAATGGTGACATTTGTGGCTGGGTATCCACAACAGAAGCAATATGGGGAACTGCAGGCCCCTGGGAGAATTCCAGAATAAAATTCGCGTTCGGATCACCCTTGCTTGCACTTGGCCCAAGGGGTTCAATGCTATCTTCTAACATCCGTTGAGCCAACTGGTAGACTAAGTGATCGATTGTACGTTGTGGACAAATTCGTGCTAAATATAAGCTTACCCGCTTTGCAACTGAGAAATACGTGGCAAATGCCCCGCTTATTTCAGCAGATGCATTGGAATCACAATCTTCAATCCCTTTCATTATCAAGAAATCCAAAACTGGACTAATGTTCCTGGACTTGCTAGCAATAGTGCTCCATAGCTTTTCAATTTCATCAGGGAATTGATCCCCATGTCGCCATGTCACATAGTAGAGGCTCTTTAATAATCTTTCACTCCATCCTGAATCCTCCAGTTTCCAGAGATTTAGGTTTTCAATCCAAGGAGCCATGCATGTTAAAACCTGATGCTGAGCAATTATATCCACAGCATCAAGTTGCCGCTGCATGATCTCCTCGCAGAGAAGTTGGCTTAGTTCAGGATGATCTCTAGCTAGTTTGCAAGAGAGTTTGTACTGGAATTGTTGATAAGAATCAGGGAGATTACCAACAACAGAAGCTCGATAACCTTCAGGGCCATCATCAGCCCACTCACGAACAGAAAGTGTTTCCAGCATCTGAAGGGCATCATCACGGATTTGCCGATTTGGGTCCACAACTTTGTAGAGGATCAGGCTGAGCAGCCTCTGTATTTCGCATTCTGGTATTTCTTGCCGCATGTAGACCTCCGCCAGCACACTGAAGTAACCATCAGCTATAGCCGGATCAGAGTAGTAGCACTGCAAAAACTCTCAAGTCAAAACCCCCATGTACATAGAACATGTTAGGAATAAAAAACAAATGAAAGATAATAAATAATTCCGTTATAAATGCAATGACCACAAGACAGAAACAATAACTCAAGTTTATAAGATCAACTTTATTAGTTAAAGTAAAGAAAGACTGAAAAAAAGAAAAAACCAAGTTAGGAACGTAGTGATTAGAGATAGATTGTATCATTCCATAAGGTACAATGAACTCAAGCCAAAGGAAACAACATCCTTTGTAATTGAGCAACCTTATTAATACCCTGATTGAAAACTCCCATTTATCTTCATGTTTTCTTCCAAAACGATGACAAGTTTGATAGTCATGTATTTAACTTTTCAAGCATTCCTTTTCCAGAGATTTTAGGGAAAAGAAAAGAAAATTACCTGATCAATACAAGCTGGGAAAAGGTCTAAATTGGTAAGAAGAAGGCTCTTCAAAGCCAATTTTGCCAGGGAAATGCGATGATGAACAGCCCTTTGTCTATCACGGCCAGCAGGTCCTCGGCCTCCTTCTCCCGTGTACTTACAATAAGATTGAGTCGACAAAGAGTAACCAAATGGAGCTCTGGGAGCAGGGTCATAAAATAAACTATTGATCCAAGATATTGCTCTCCCACTCATCTTTCTTGCATTGTCATCAAAGCAAGGTCCATACAAAACAGAAGCCATAGCATTCATAGATGCCCACTGAATTGCCTCAATTTGTTCATTGAGTTCTTTATCAAAAGAAATCTTGTCTATAGAATCTTTTGATCGATTGTGCTGAGAAGCCTTGTAACGCTCAACCTCACGCCGGTAGTCACTGACACCATCCAGCCCCCATGTACCACCAGCATCATCACTCCAGGAGAGTAGAAGATCAAATAGTCGCTTTCTAGTTCTGACATCAAATTTCTCAGATTTGGAGTCCACAAATTCTGGTGCTAGAGACCTTAAAACTGAAGCAACCGCATAGCGGAGCGGCAGCATTTCTTGAAAGTTTTCGGGTGGCGCTGAATACATGTGTTTGATTGTTTCATCAATGAATCTGAGATAATGGAGCCTGAACACTGGTTTGCGGCAAAGCATGCCAGGCCAGATATTTTCAGCAACTGTCCGATATATATTTGCAATGTGGACACGCAGTTCTTCGCGGCGTGACTTTTGACTCTGCAAGATATTGCTAAGCCATTTATTTTAGGAATTCAAATTTCACAACAGAAGCCACATTGGTACTTCTTCATACTGCATTTGGATATTGCTAAAAATCATGAGTCGGAGTGAAAAACTAGTTTTAGATCAAGTCCTATGGGGACAACGCGGGTTCTTGACTAGCTAGATTCAGTCTTCAGAAAGTAAAACATATGTTAAGTCGTGATACTCAACCATTGCCAAATTGAAAATCTATAACTGTCAAGAAATCATTCAACCTGAACCATTCAATCCGAAAAACATAAGCTGATGATATATTCTTCTAACAATGCTATCTTGTTCGCAAACTTACGTATTCATTCAAAAATTGGAACAAAACACTGAACACTAGGATTAGCAATTTCAATGTATATTTTAACAGAGTCAGCCCTCATGTGTCAAGGAGTCAGTCAAAGGGAAAACACTGTACTGTAGATAAAGCCAACCTATTTCCATATACGAGAATCTACTGGTGCATTTGACACTTGATCTTGACGCAATGTCAAATTAAATTTCAAACATGGGTGGTTAATGCTACACTATATCTTGTCA
The DNA here is from genome assembly GCA_027576455.1 of Erythroxylum roigii. NCBI lineage: Eukaryota > Viridiplantae > Streptophyta > Magnoliopsida > Malpighiales > Erythroxylaceae > Erythroxylum > Erythroxylum roigii. The sequence continues at coordinate 13,656,289 of JANZXV010000008.1, read as the reverse complement.
GATGCTTCTGTAAGAGCAACCAATATTTGATAATGTCATTATTCTGTCTACCCATGCAAAATTTTATGAAGATGTCAAATGGACATTATGCACATGACTTCCGTACTCTCTATTAAGTGGACCAGAAAACATTGCCGAACATTATTAAAAGTGTTTTTCATTGCAAGAATGATTGTTTTCTAGCTAAGCCTGTTTTATTGTATTAACTTGGCCTACAACTTGTTGGAGATCACTACACTCACTCCGAAATTGTCTTGGGATTTGTAATCACAAACTGGTGCATTGCCTCGACATAAATGCAACAATGAGAAGACGTTGGCAACTAGGAAAACAACTCAGTAATTAATGACAGATTCACACCTTCCACTTGGGCTTTCCCTCAGTTTCAAAAGAAACCTCATCCACAAAAGAAGAAAGCTCGCTGAACATGATTTCACATGCTTCCAGATGTGAGTGACCAAGAGCCATGGTGGCAGCATGCTGCATCATAAATCACAAATCAGGTTAAGCAATCGCTATAACAGTAAAAACCAACGAGTATCAGCATATTAGTATTAACATTTCCTCGTTTCCCTAATTGATTTGTCACTTTGAGGTGTTAGTTAGCCAAATAATAAAAAACAAAAGTAGACTTTGGCTAAATGTTTGTGTTTTCCAAAGTAAACTTACTATGTTTGCCTCAGTTCCAGATTTTAGTGAGGGGAAAATAAGATGGTAAAGCTCTTTAGCAGCTGCTAAGCCACCTGATTCTCTACTATCTGGTGGACAGGAACAAGCAAACATTGCATACATGAGCCACTGGTCCACCTTGTTTTCTGCATCTTGTGATTGATGAGCCTTCCCACCTAACTCCACGGGAGTTATATGAGTCAGACGTTGCACAACCTCCACCCTGCCAATGAACACAGGCTCAAATTGAAGTTCATAAATTCTCTTTTATTGCCGAAGTTATTTAAAAAATGGCTAGATGTCGTGAAGGATTCAACAACAGCGGTGATAGAACTAATGACAATATAATCAGAACATAATTCACATTTTCAACTCCAATTTCTTGTTGTTTACACAATATAAATTGGAACTAAATCTTATGTACTAAAAGCTGTATATGTACTAGAATTGAAATGAGGAGCTAACTTTTTACAGCACCATGCGAGTCCAGGGCATTTTAATTGAAAACTGCAGATGGTTTTTGGGTTTACCAATTCATGAGGATGTGGCATATAGTTAGTTAGTCATCAGAGGTAAAACTTGCCACGAGGGAAGCCACCATGTACATTGAACATGGAAGTTAAAAAGACAACGTAAAACCAGGAAATACCAAATATAACATGAATATGACAGGGGAGATCTACTTACTTTGCTTCCTGAACAGAGCTTGCGCAAAGTTCAGCAGCATGTTTGACTAGCTCACTAAGACACCTAGCCCATCTGTTCTTATCAGGACTCTCAAATACTATGGACTGAAGAGTTACATCAGGAAGAATTGCATCAGATTCTCGTCTCAAATCAAAGGGACGGCCGGAATCCAAATAACACCTCTGAACAATATCATCCTGGGATACACTCTAAATTTCAGTGTGCTACACAATGTAAGATCTATTCACACATTCACAAGATTGAAGGTCTTATTGAAGTAAAAACAGAAAATATAGTGTTGAAGAGTTTATCTCACCCCATGTTCTTCTAGGACATCAATTACAAATATCGGTTCTGCTTCAATCCTCAAATTACAGTAGCGTTGCTTATGTAATGTGAGATCTCGTATATCATTCCTTAATGCGCGAACACAGCGCAACAATTCCAATGCTGTGTGCCTAATCTGACTATCCACAGAGCTAAGGAAGATGAGACCAACTGCATCAATCTCCGATGCACGAAACTCAATAACTTCTGAATGGGGGAAAGAAGACTTCCTAAATCCTTCACTCTGTTGTGTCTCATCCTTTGCCTCAACATTTGATTCTAGCCTATCATCAATCAAACAAGCTCTCCAAAATCGCATGAGTTCCAACAAGCGAACCAATGACGTTTGGATGAGAAGAGGGAACTCGTCAGGAAGCCTAAGGATAAAGTTTGCCATCCCCTTTATAGCTGCAAATCGGCGGTGAGGAAGATACCTAACTATTCGGTTCAAAACCTGCACCGCTTCCTCACGGACGCCTGGGTCAATACTTATGCCATGTTGAGGAATAATTTCAGTAATCTTATCACTTCGACCAACTTCTTCTATCAGGTATGGTATACACTTCAGCACTGATCGAAAGAGATAACCTTGAGACTTTTCCTTGGTTACAGAATCTAAGCAGCACAAAATTTGCCTTTTAAAGATCAATACATCCCAAACCAAAGATTTACAACAGGACAACATGAACATAGAAAATAAGCAAAAGCTAATTGATGTAGGACAAATAGCCATATTCTGGCAAGTTGATAAGAGAAAAAAAGGAGTGAAAAGTCCTGCAACAATACCAACAACCTACTACTGCTAGGAACAAAGTGCATAATCATAGAATTGCTAAAGTCTCTCCCTGCTTGTTCAAAAGGAAAAATTGGCGTTTCTTTATCTTTAAAATGCTAAATGAATAACCTGATTATATTCAGGTACAGATCAGTGCAACCCAGTTGTGATTCATGATAAGTAGCTTGAATGAATTGAACAACCACATCTACAGATCAATGCAACCCAGTTATGATTCATGATAAGTAGCTTGAATGAATTGAACAACCACATCTAGGTTGTGATCAAGTTTTCAAGTGTTGTATGCAATTTAGAGATAAGCTTGTTTTTATGTAAACCAAGTAACCGTTCTAATTTTGCCAATATCTGAAGTCATAAGAATACAATAAAACTAAATCCAAAAGAGGTTGAACTATGTTAAACAAGTAAAGCAACTTCATCATATTCATGCAGGAGTCTAAATCCGAATACAAATAAAGAACACTAAACTGAAAAATCACTTAAATTTCAAAGTACATGTACCCACTAGATGAAAAGTAATAAGGTCAAAGTTAAAATGAAATACATATTTCATTTCAGCATGCTTCTTGGTTTTATTGATTCTACAAAGATTTTACCTATCGTTGTCTTTGAAGAAGTCAAAAGAGCTTGATAATAAGTCCTATGGCAAGACCTCAAAATCGACTCAATTGCAGCCTTTACTTTGGGTACATAGTGGCCAATTTCATGCCCTGATACGGAAAAAAGCAAACCAATTTAAATGGTTTAGATATCAAAATGGAGGCATGAACCAATCTCAGAATAAATGACCATGAATTCATTACATTTGACTATTTCCAAGCCGACATGCTCGCCTGAAGGTGACATAACAATGGCAAGTAAACCACGGAGACCAATAACCTTAGCATCACTTGGACTATCTTGCTTCAGCAATTCTAATATCATATGGTTCATGGCAAAATCAAGGTTATGCTCAGCAATTGTCACACAAAACTCGACAAGTTTATCATGTTGGGCATCTTGTGTAATCATTCCTTTCCGCAGTACCGTTAACAGTTGCGAAGTTACACTGTCTAAATAGTCCCATATACGGTTTTGGGGCTGGCTAGCTGCATGAACACTCAAGTAAAACCTTAAAACTCGATGAAGACAGTCCAATGCCATGAAACGATGAGTTTTTTCCTATACACACAAAGCAAATGAAATTGCATGATAGTTCAAATGAAATCCCATATCTGGTTTCGAGCCCTCACTAGTACAATATCACTAAGTCAGTCCAAAAAAGTATAGACTTCTCTCCTTTGCATTCGACCTCAATGTGAATCATAAATAACTTGAACTTACTCTTAAAAGCTTGTAGAGTTGCTCCATGTGAGGGCTTAAGTTGCTGTGGAATACCAGAGGATCACCAAGACAAAGAAGAAGAGTGACCAGAGGGTATCCGACCTATCAAATTCATTCATGTGATTGAAGATTACAGGAAAATTAAAAATGCAAAAGCTCTTGGTCCGTGGAGATGAGATAGAATGCTACGTAAGTTATTATAGCAGAAAGTCATTGAAAATCAAATATAAACACCTAAGCAAAAAAAGATATGGACAGGAGATGAAAGCAAAGCTGTCAAATATCAACACCCGAAGTAGTAAAAAGTAGACAGATATTAGAGAAAAAAGATGTATCCAAACAGGCTACAAAAAGTAGACAACACTAATATATAGAAAATACAAGATCTGTCAGAGCATTTGACATTTAAGAAATTTTAGGAGCACAGAGTCCAGCCAATAATCTGATGAAAAACTTTTATCTAATTTGATGTTCCTTGAGTAAACTACTGTGTGCACAGGCATGTAAATATGCATAGATTGGAATAACAGACACAGAACCTAGAGTTCAGTATCTTGCAAATAGTTCATCATGCTACATATCATAGAGAAGAAGATACCGAAAAGTTAACAATCCATGGCCAAGAAGGCTGATGCAAACAATTTTGAGTTGATTGTGTAATCCATATTCAAATTTCTGCATAACCTGAGATATAAAAATACACTTGGCAGCACAGACAAAGGAATAGAAGACACTGGATCCACTTACAGCTATATGCTTGCTTTGTTTGTCCATCCAATACATTAGTTGCCCTCTTATTCGCCCTACAGCTTCATACCAAAGAAAAAGTGCGTTGTCTACACCTGAAGGAGGCCACTGGCTTTTTCCACCATCTGCAAGTGGCGCTAGGATGTTGGAAAGCATGTTACAAAGTGCATGGTGAAGCTCACTTTTGCGTTTGTGTGGAGAACGGTTAAGAGGGTTAGCTTTTGCCATGAAGGAAGCTGATGCATTCAGTCCCCCCTTGGTCTTAACCTGTATCAAATTGAAAGCTTACCTCATTTTTCAATGCATTTATCCAGAGAGAAAATTTTAATACACATACCCCGAGCTTCAAGTAACGCATCCCATTAATGATATTCAGTGTTTCACTACGAGCAATGCTAGTGTCAATCCGACGACTGTTTAACTCCATGAAGAATCGCTCAGTTACCGAGCTAAATCTGTGAAATGCAAACGTGCACGGTACAAATTGGTTAAGGTTTCAGTCATATGGCGGCAGCAAGGTTAAATGTGTGCTTCAAACATCAAAATCTATTAGAAAGATTCAAGTATGGATGAGTAAAAGCAAAGAATGCAAGTGGATGTCTGGTTTTGTTTTAAAATACTACCATAGTCAATAATAAAAAATCTGTCGAACTGGTTTCTGGTTACCTGATACAGGATAAGGCACCTAAGAGTTGAGCAACTAGGTCCAAAAGCAAACCACGCAGATCAATCAATGAGGGATAATCCACCTGGCTTACCATCCTGAAATGACAACGTATCCAAAAGGCGCCAATGAAAAGAAGGGAGTGAACATAACTCATCAACACAACTAATAGAAAAACTAAAATCACTTAAGTTTTGCTATTCAACGCCTGCAGTATGTATGTACAGGAGAAGAAGATAAGTAGTCAGCAACATCATTAAACTTCCTCAGCCATCTATTGCATGATTACCTGTCAGCATTAATTAGCCAGTCAAAAACAAAATTTTCAAGCCCAGACCATAGCTTCTCTGCACGGAAACAACCATCTTACGAGTATATCCATGTTTTGCGTATCATCTTACTGATATATAAGAGTATCAATTCAGACAGAAAAGCTATTTCACAAATTTATAAACAAACCAGTGAGCCCCTCCTGTGGACAGCACTCCACAAAACGAATGCATGCTGAACAAAAAATACACTCCACTGCCAGCTGATTCCATGCACAAGTTTGTGAAAAATCTGAATCAAACAAACCATGTTTTTCTTGCACAAAAAGAGGTATGCATATTACATGTTTCATGGGAATGAGAAATTTCGTGTCTTAGCAGTATAGTCATCCAATGACAAAAGTAAGCAGAGAATTCTGCATGGCAAACTAGTGATTCCTTAATCTTCTTTCTCAACATGCAAATTGGTATTGATCTGCTGAAATATTTTTCTTAAAGTTAGTCCATTTTTAACTGTGGTGAAGCAGTTTAAGCGAACTTTTTGACTCAAGCAGTTAGTCTTGAACGCGGTGGGCAAGTTGTACAAAATTGTTGTTGTGTAGGAATCTTCTGAATAAAGACTTTGCTAAGTAGCACTGTTACTACCCTACTTAATAAGTTGTCTCACATCCACACACCAGCAGATGGCCTATGTAATCTAATCTAACTGATTACTATACATGGTGCCACTGTTTGAAAATAAAATTTTGAAATATTCCCATTTAATGGCCGAACAAGATAATTTTCTTCAGAATTTTCATTATTCAGTACTTCGAAAACTTGAGACTTGTATGGTTCTTTAGACAAGCTAGAGTTTGATTGACTAGAACTGCTAAGTGTTAATAGCCCCAAAAAGGAACAAATGGCTGACAAATATTCAAAATAACCAAGTCTTGTGGATGTCTGATACATCCAAATAGAGTATTCATGATCTATTAGTTACCTTTCTTTGGAACGTAGATGCATCATTCACACCCTTTGGAGATTCACTGCAATAAATATTCAGTGGAGGGAGATGAAAAAGATGTCAGAGTACAACCAAACTATCAAAAGGCTGCTACTTAATGACATCATAGTCGTGGCATGGATATGCTGTTGCAAATTGCCAAATTCTAACTTTCTCTTCCAAAAAGTGCAAGGGGAATAGAAAAGTCGTGCTATTTTTTATGCAGTGCAACCAATTAGACATGAAACTGCTAAAGTTCAAGTATATAAAGATGGACCACGTTGCACCCAAGGCGCCAAGTACGCGCAAATCCTGGAAGAAACAACAACATTAGCTTAACCACTATAATTAAATAATCATGTTTCTGAGAAAAATGCTCTTCAATAACCTTGCGCCGATACATTCAGGAAAGAGGTTTACGATATCATATAACTTCTGAAAAAATATGCAGCTGCTGAAATACCTTTCCCTCCATTTTAGAAGAGCTTCTAATAGAGGGCCTGGAGTATGTCGGGCAACCATAGCTAAGGAATCCAGCACCTGCTCATACGCTGGGTCCGATGGTCTAAGGTATTGTCCATCCTGAAAGTTCCCTCGTAACAGCGACAACAATTTTGTAACAAAGTAAAAAAGTCAGCCTTGTTGGAAACACCAACTTGAATGGTAAACCGAAGCATGCTAAAACTCTTAAAATTTTAAGAAAAATGGTTTAACTTCCATAGGAAGAGAAAGAAAAGAAGGACCTGAGCTTGAGCAGTTTCTATTCTCCGCCGAGCAAGCGGGAGAAACCGTTGGAGAAGCGCATCAACGATCAGCTTAGCAGCGCTTCCTGTCTTCATCTTCCTAACAAACCACAAGAAGATTCAGAATTTGGAAAACACACACTTCCATGAAACAGTAACAAACGCATACAAGTCCATTGATCTATTAGAAAATGAGAAATGGCAACATTGTGAATCAGAGTAGGAGGAAAGAAAGAAAGTTGATCGAGCAACAAAAACACCAAAAAGAACTCAAAAAGTAAACATAAAAAACCTGGAAAAAATGGGGAATTAATGGTTTGAAAAATGAAACTTTGAGCTTGGAGCCATGGTGATGGGTTTTGGCTTGTGTGTGTGTGTGACGTAACAGAGAGTGAAAATGTAAGTAGTGAAGACGCCGCTGGTTGGCGAATAGAGAACCATTCTTCTTCTGTTACAGAATCAAATAAAAAAGAAAAAGACTTGACAATTGGCTTAGGATCCAACATTGTCTGTTTCCAACTTCCTGTTTGAGTTTTTACTGAACTAAAATAAGGTTTCTCCATGATCTTCGGAGAGATTAATGTTGTCGGCTATTGACCAGAACTTACAGAAGGCCACTGGTTAAAGGTGGAAAGGTTCAACTGTCATTTAAGATCAAAACTATATATGAATTATGCATTCAACGGTAACACATTAAAATTAAAATTAAAAGATGCTTAGAGAGTTAACTCATACATTAACTCTCCAAGGATTTTGGTTCCTTTCGGGGAACTAACTCTCATTCAAAAGGTAATTTATCTTGAATAAACATGTAATTAATTTCTAACTTTTACGATTCTTTTTATTGCCTCGTGTTCATAATTTTTCAACATTCTTTCGTTAAGTATATATACTAAGGACGAACGGGATGGACGACCACGCAATCCATCCCAACCGTCCATTTAATCCAACGGTGATAATCACCCCATCCCCCTCTCTGAAAGTTCTGCAGCTATCCCGCTCTTTCGTTTAATCCGACGGTTTAAAAGTGTTCATTGAATGTTGTGCCTACTCGGTTATATCTGTCCTTTATCTTTTATTCACTCGCTTAACCTGGAGTTGTGTTAATGTTTCTGTCTCTTGCTTTACCTCTCCGCCCTTGCCTTCCTCTACGGCACTCTGCCATTGATGTCTTCTCTCTCTGGTGAGTTTTCCTTTTCTGGCTTTGCGTTTTTTTCGTACGATTTTCGTCTAGGTTTTGTTGTGCATACAGAGTATCTCTTTCCGCTTTCGTAAGTTTTTGTTCTTCGTTTTTCCTTTTGTTCTGCAGCTGTGATAACCTGTGCAGGTTCTTTTCGGCAGGTGTGTCGCTCTTTCAGACAGGTTAATGTTTCTGTCTCTTGCTTTACCTCTCTGCATACAGAGTATCTCTTTCCGCTTTCGTAAGTTTTCGTTCTTCGTTTTTCCTTTTGTTCTGCAGCTGTGATAACCTGTGCAGGTTCTTTCCGGCAGGTGTGTCACTCTTTCAGACAGGTTAATGTTTCTGTCTCTTGCTTTACCTCTCTGCATACAGAGTATCTCTTTCCGTTTTCGTAAGTTTTCGTTCTTCGTTTTTCCTTTTGTTCTGCAGCTGTGATAACCTGTGCAGGTTCTTTCCAGCAGGTGTGTCGCTCTTTTAGACAGTGCTCTGCCGTCGATGTCTTCTGTTCTCTCAAGTCTTCATTTTTTCTTTTGTTTCTCTGCAGGCAGGTGTCTCGGTCTTTGCTACTTTGGTAAAGACAGTGCTCTGCCGTCGATGTCTTCTATTCTCTCAAGTCTTCGTTTTTTCTTTTGTTTCTCTGCAGGCAGGTGTCTCGGTCTTTGCTACTTTGGTAAGTTTTCGTTTTTTCCTTTTGTTTCTCTGCTATTTCAATCATCATTCATTTGCAAAGTATTCTGCCGTCGATGTCTTCTGTTCTCTTAAGTCTTCTTTCCACTTTCGTAAGTTTTCGTTCTTCCTTTTTCCTTTTGTTCTGCAGCTGTGATAACCTGTGCAGGTTCTTTCCGGGAAGTGTGTCGCTCTTTCAGACAGTGCTCTGCCGTCGATGTCTTTTGTTCTCTCAAGTCTTCATTTTTTCTTTTGTTTCTCTACAGGCAGGTGTCTCGGTCTTTGCTACTTTGGTAAGTTTTTCTTTTTTCCTTTTGTTTCTCTGCTCTTTCAATCATCCTTCATTTGCAAAGTACTCTGCCGTCGATGTCTTCTGTTTTCTTAAGTCTTCTTTTTTTCTTTTGTTTCTCTGCAGGTGTTGTAGTTTCTCTCCGACAGGTGTCTCGGTCTTTGCTACTTTGGTAAGTTTTTGTTTTTTCCTTTTGTTTCTCTGCTCTTTTTTTCCTTTTGTTTCTCTGCTCTGCAGCTGTGATATCTGTGCAGGTTCTCTCTGGAATGTGTGTCGCTCTTTTAGACAGTGCTCTGCCGTCGATGTCTTCTGTTCTCTTTCTGTCCCATGTGTTTCTGTTTTTTTCCCTTCATTTGCAAAGTCTCTCCGTTCTTTCTGAGATGATCACCAACAATACCGCAAGAGTTATAGTCATCATCCCTTGCAATCCATTCTGTCCCATGTCTCTTTTTTTTTGGCCCATGTGTTTCTGTGTCTCATGGTACTTGTCTTTCATTTCTTTCAAGCAATCATCCTTCATTTGCAAAGTATTAGC
>JANZXV010000008.1:13614941-13632403 GCA_027576455.1 Erythroxylum roigii | reverse complement strand
ATATTTCATTTTATCTTTGCCTGAGATGTAGATCTTAATAACCTAGGACAAAAAGGCATAGTTGGAACCATCTAACTTAATGTTTGAATTATACTTGTACCACAAAGGTTGATCCCCAACTCTAAGGGCCCCCAGTCACAGGCCCGACAACCGCTGGAGGAGTGAACCACAGTTTGAATTAAGGGATTTCTACAAATGTAATTTTTATAAACAAATAATTTTAGTGACTTATAGTAATAATAGATAATCTTGTTAAATTTATCGAGGATATGTGAATATATTCACATATTTTTAAAGCTAAGGATGTCGAGTCAATCTTTATATTGCAATAAATGATTTTTTATATAAAAATCTTTGTTTCCAATGCAACTTTCAATATTTACAACATGATATATGCTTCTATGCAAGTTGTTCAAGGCATTACAATTTTCTTAACCGATTTTTGTTTTAGGGACCATTATGACATAGCAACAAAGACAAGGCTATATCATTCATACTTATTTTGTTCTCTAATGTTAGTATAATTTAAATTAATACATACTCTTTATCCATGCAATTTTTAATTTGAAAATTTGGAATACACATGAAAAATCTTTAGAAATATTAAAACTTGGGTAATTACATGAAATCCTCTTCTAGTTTTTGAAATAGATTTTAATTATAATTTGATCAAAAGTTGACAATTAGTAAAATATATTCTATTTTAATATTTCTATAATTATATTGTAGTTAAATAAAATATTTACATGTTCAATAAATTTATTGTACAATCATTACTAGAAATTCTATCAACTAATTTTAAATTATATAGGTTTTATAGTAAAATTATAATTACAAAGATATTTTGTAAAAACAATTATATCACTTTATTTTAATTAAAAACAATAGTAATCTTTAATTTTTTGATATAAAAGTTATTTCTAAAACTAATTTTATGATTTGTAGCTAAATTAGGTGATAATTGGGAAGAAAATATTTAACTAATCTTTAAATTAACTAAAAAAGAAAGGGAAGAATTTTTAGTGTGAAATTAAAGTGGGTATTTACTTCATTATCTTTAAGTTATTTATATAAAAATATTTTTATTCTTTCAGAAAATGAAAATAATCATTTAAAATAAAGATCAAAGATCAATTTGATGCTTAATATATATCATACAAATAATATAGAGAAATTAAAATTAACAAATGCAACTATAAAATAATATAAATATCAAAGATGAATTTGGGCTTGGACGGACACAAAATGGTGATATCGGAGCCGAAGTCTGTAAAAAGCACGTGATATCGGAATCTGCACCGCCTCAACGCTGCCATCTTCTTCTTCTTCTTCTCTCTGATAGTAAGAGCCTCTCTACAAGCCTTAATGGAACCTCCGCCTACTGGAAGCCCTAACGAACCCTCCACCATGGGACCTCCACCTCCTAAAAACCCTAATAATAACAACACTGCACCGCCACCTGAGAAATCAGAACCAGAAAAAGAGCAGCGGTCCTCTTCGGTTCCCTACACAATTCCTGAGTGGAGTGGACCTCCTTGCCACCAATTCTCTCTTGAGGTTCTCAAAGACGGTTCCATTATCGATCAATTCAACGTGTAAGCAAACATTTCTCTTTTCAATACCATCCTCTTCTTGTTTATGCTTTCTCATTGATTCTATTCATTTCCATGGAATCAATCTTTCAGTTTTGAGAAGGGGGCTTACATGTTTGGACGCATTGATCTCTGCGACTTTGTTCTTGACCACCCTACAATCTCTCGCTTCCATGCTGGTATCCTTTACTTTTAATTTCATGATTGACTAGGTCTTCCTGCAGCAAACTCTTTAAAATTTTTCTTGTATCCATCCAAAATTGCTTGCACTAGAATTGGAATCCTTTTCTGAACTGAATCATTTTTACCCAGTTCTTCAGTTCAAACGAAGTGGACAAGCATACATTTATGACCTGTGCAGCACCCACGGTACCTTCATCAACAAGCATCAGGTATAATATTCTCAACATTTAATCGCGAAGGAATTTTGAATGCCTTGTATAACCTCATCTCATCAATGAATGCTGTATTTAGTCCTATTTCATATCATTTTCAAATCTTGAAGTAAGATTGTAATTTGATAATCTGGAGAACGAGTAGTTTGCTAACAATTCTGGCCAATTGCTGGCCAAGATATCCCAGTAACTTAATCAGCAAATCAGGATAACTTACTCTTGTTTGGGTTAGTGACTTGTGTAACGATCTGAAATTATCTCGTACTACTTCCATTATTAAACAAGTATATTGCTGATGAACAACACTTTGTGTTTTCTCAAAAGAAAATTCATGAAGTTGACTATTTTAAAAAAATGTCAGGAGCAGATTTTTTCAGTTGTAACTTTTGTTTAGTACTTTTGATCACCTTCTTGCAACATCTTAATACTTTTCTGATTGTTGTTTTATCAGGTGGATAAAAGGGCATATGTGGAGCTGCATGTTGGTGATGTTATTCGGTTTGGCCAGTTAGTACCCATACACCCTCTGTATAGTTTGACATTCTACCAACTTCTATTTGCTTCCCTAACCATGCAATTCTGTAATTACTTTTTTCTTGCTGGTCTTTTCTTACGCTTGACCAGCTTTGTGGAGATCATCTATGATCATAGACAGGTTAGTATAGAGATGAATGGAAGTAATTCATGTTACACTCTCATGAATAATCTTTTTTCTGGGGCCAATCATGGAGCAACCTTTGATGGGTTAATTGTCATGTGAATAAGGTTTATTATTGCTGCAGTAGAAATCTCTTAGGTTATATCTAAAAATGTTTGTGTTAACAGATGCTAGACAATATTTTGAAAAATAGGGACTTTGAAACACTGGGTCAGTTCAGGTGACATATTGTGCAGAATAACATTCTGCATTGCTAACTACATTTTGTTCATCTATTCCTCAACATCCTCACTTCATATTTGTACGCTGAACTCTTATAGAAAGATCCGGTTCTGTGATTTGTTCATTTGTATCCTTATGTGATTGTCCTTCTGTCAAATGGTGCTTCATCTTATTATCATTCTGAATGGGTCAGCGTTTATTCATTATTATTATATCTTCTCTGTTTTGGTTTTATGTCTTCTTCTCCTCTATGATCATTGTAAGATGTCTATTTCTTTTTTCTGATAATCACCTTTTCCTTTCTCACAGTTCATCTCGATTATACATCATTCAGGGACCAGCCGACTTAATGCCACCGGTATGACTGCTTTCATTAGACATATGCACCTGGATAACATAGTGCTGGATTGGTTTCATTTGGGATATTTGATTGTGTATTCTTTATGTCTATAGACCTACTTTGAAATTTACTATTTTACTCCAGTGGATTGGAGCTTTATCTCTTCTCCTTCTCTAGATGCCAATAGTCCTATGGTTTCTTAAAAATTCTCAATTCACTTGGTTGTGCCAAGTCATTTGAGGTAGAAGTTTAGCATTAGTGTGGAAAGTCAATGGTACACGTTTTCTCTCATGCATTTATGTATTCTAGGCCAATGCAAGTTTTTAGATCTTACTTGACCAATGTGTGAATTCATTTCCCATGTCTTATCATGTTGATTTTTGTTGTAGGAAATTGATGCAAAAATTGTTAGAGATGCTAAGATCCAGCAACGGATAATTGATCGTGAAGCTTCACTTCAGAGGGCGAGAATGGACACATCTCTTGCTAATGGTGTCTCATGGGGTATGGGAGAAGATGCCATTGAAGAAGATGAGGTTGATCTTATGACAATTTTTTATGTGATTTTACAGAAGTTCTGACATACGTTTGTTGCTATTGCTGATTCTGTTGACATTAAACAGCCATTGTTGGTGTTTTATAAAAAATGTGGCTTGTCTGGATTACATGCATGGTACACTCTTTAAGAACAATTTTAACACGATGTCTAATAGAAAAGATTCCATGGACTGCACTGAACTGTCGTTGCATATCAATATCACACTTAATGCAAGGAAATTTAACAAGTCAACTCTGTTTTTTGGGTGACTTTTTTTGAAAAAGAAAACACAAACTGTTTTTTATGCAATGAATCCAATGATTGTCTGTTGCATGTGTTTAGGATGAAGTTGATGAGGTGACTTGGCAAACTTACAAAGGGCAGCTTACAGAAAAGCAGGAGAAAACACGTGATAAAGTACTAAAGCGGACTGAAAAGGCAGGTGTTTTTTCATATTTTATCTTCCTTAACTATTAGGAGTGTCTATTATTTTGATGGTGTCAAATAAAATTTTCTGGTGATTCATATCTTTTTATTTTAATTTCTGTATCGTATGCGACCAGTGGTCCTCCTAAATGCTCAAATCTTTTTCTTACTCAAAAGCTTTTCACTTTAGATTGCCCATATGAGGAAAGAGATAGATGCCATCCGAGCTAAAGAGATTTCTCAAGGTGGATTGACACAAGGCCAACAAACTCAGATTGCTCGCAATGAGCAAAGAATAACACAGGTAACCATGCATACTGAAATCCAAGCTGACCTCCTTGTTATCTTTATCGTCTTTTCTTTTGTTTATCATCTTTTGCAGTGCTTGCCAGTTCAAATTTTCAGTTCTATTTTTCCTGTTTTGATCAGCTCATGGAGGAATTAGAAAATTTGGAAGAGACACTTAATGAAAGTATACGGGAAAGTATTGGTGCACGTGCAGGGAATAGAAGATCTCGTGGTAATGTGAAAGGAACAGCTGAAGATGATGATGATGACATTTTGAGGTACTTTACCTTTGGAGGATTTTTTGATGGTTATGATGAAGTGAAGATTCATAGCTTACCTTTACCTTTTATTCAGTGATGATGATGAGTTTTATGACCGGACAAAAAAGCCTACAATCAAAAAAGGAGGTGAGCCTCAGTCAATTGAAACCGCTGATACTCTTCTTGATAAGAGAGATACCATCTTGAAAGAAATGGAAGACAAAAGGGAATTGCTCTCAATTGAGAAGGGGAAAATGCCAACAGAAACAGGACCTGAAGCTGAAGCTGGAGATGCACTTGATGCTTATATGTCTGGATTGTCATCTCAGCTAGGTAAGACATTGAAGGATCCAAAGATACAACCTGAATCTCTATTTACTTGTTTTCTTTTATTGTTTTTATTACTTTTTCGGGTTTACTATGATTGCTCCTGCCATCTTGCTTCCGATACTGATATTCAATATTTCTTGTCAGTGCAAGATAAAACCACACAGCTTGACAAGGAGTTATCTGCTCGTCAAGCTGAATTGGACAGGATATTATTCCTCTTGAAGTTTGCAGACCCATCAGGAGAAGCTGCAAGAAAAAGGGAATTGAATGTGCTAGAACTGAAACATGATAAAGTTGGAGCACCTCCCGCAGCCAGCAAAAAGAGAATTGCTACAGAATCTCCCAAAAATAACGAGTCGAGTAAGCAATTGAGTCTCACCATGCAGAAAAATGGGACTGCAGATGCTGGGACTGACACAGTTGAACCAAATGATAATTCAGAAGCTGACAAGACGATCAATGATACTCCTGTTTGTAAATCTGTTTATACGGCTGTAAAGCCACAATGGCTAGGCGCTGTGGAGGACAGGGAAGTGAAAGAAACAGCACGACAAGAAGTTTCAAATTTAGATGAATCTGATCAGTTTGTGGATTACAAAGACAGGCAGAAAATCCTGCAGGAAGATAGTGATGTCCAGGTTAAGATGGATTCTACAATTGAAAGTGCTCCTGCTGGTCTCATAATAAGGAAGCGGAAGGGAACTGAGAGACCTAGAGCTAGTGATAACGAAGATCCTGATCAGTCCAAATCCTCCATGGAAACTGAGTTTTCTGCAGAAGATGCTGTGGCATTATTGCTAAAACACACGAAAGGATTACATGCAGATGAAGAAGGAGAAAAATATGATGACCAGAAGATGTTCGAAGGAAGTCAACCTTGTAAAGATAACAAAAGGCCAAAAAGAGTGCTTGGCCCTGAGAAACCTTCATTTCTAAACAGCAGTCCAGAATACGATTCATGGGTGCCTCCTGAAGGTAAAAGTTGTCAAATCTAGAAACCAAAAATGGTTGTTGAAACTGATAGCTTAGTGAAAAAGCCATACTATAGACTCCAACGCATTTTGACATGACTAAAATATTGCATGCAGGGCAATCAGGTGATGGGCGAACCTCTCTGAATGATAGATATGGTTATTGAATGAAAGCTTCTGGTCCATGTACTTTCATATAGACTATCATCCATCATGAGGATGGTTGGGTGGCCTGAATCCGATGACTTCACGTTCAATGCCTACAATGAGATGACATTGTATTTGTATTAAGAAGTTGTTTGTTACTGTACGGATGGAAGATTTAGAAAGAACGTCCTGTCCAGTAGCCGTTTTCCCTGATCATTGATCGCCAATGAGATGAGTAAAATTATGTACAGTGATTAATATATGTCGGTGATGAGATGACACATACTTGTCTTTATATCTGGAGCTATCTAGGCCTGGACTTGTCATTAGTATTCGTTGCTGCTTCCAAGACTCGACAGCCATGTTAAACTTGTTCCACTTTGAAAAAGAAAATACAAGTGAATCAGAAAAAATTGGATGTAAGCAACTTCAGCAGACCAGTCTTCATCTAAGTGTTTGTATCTCTGGACCGGTGCACAAATTGCGGTTAGATAAGAGTGGACATTGTTAAGAAGAAAATATTTAGCAATAGCTGAAGAGGTATTCTATTATTGTATCAACTGTCAAGCAATGCTTTCTTTAGACTCGGTTATCTCACGTTTGGGATAAAGATACGTTTATTTCTTTTAGTTCACTCGTTAAAAAAATCTGAAACATTATCTTAAATACACACAAACACTCATTTTATTAGTGTTTTTTTCAATGTTTGGTTCCGTTAAGTTTTTCAATTATATATATATATATAGCTAGTTAATATAAATGATTAAAGATTTTTTAAAATACTTGAATAAATCATCAAAAGATCAAATTGCCCTTACCTGTATAAATAAGTTCCACTGAAAAGTTGCACCAAGAAATAAATCATCAAACCCAAACATGAGTGCTTTTGGATAAAGAAAAAAGAAGAAGATATTAATAGCACAAGAGCTATTTTGCAACAACTTTGAGGGTGTGAAAACATTATCAAGTACCTGATTAGCATTGTAACAAGTTCAACTGAACTAAGCAAGCATGATCCAATAGTACAAGGCAATGTAAATTGCTGGAAACTAAAATGTTAGCATTCATAAGCTATGTACATAGGAGTGGAAAAGAAGGTCGAGAAATTTTCTGGTTAAATTAATTTCCTATTTCTCTGTGGAAGATACAGTGTAACCAAGAAAAAACCACCAACTAAACAAATAATGGGAGTCGAATAATTGAATGGACCTTTCGACTTCCTCAGATTGCTGTTGCCGTGGGCCTGAAACAATCGATGTTGCATAATCTTACTGACCTTATCATGCCACCAAAGCTGCCATCAGTTCACTCAACAGTTAGACGAAAATAGCATGTTCCTTCACTAGACGGTAAATATGGAGGAAACAAAGAGAGTTAATTGAATTCAAGAGAAAGGGACAAGAAGTTACCGATCGATGCTATTCCTTGCCTTCTCAGGCGGCTCTGAATTGTTGCACTCTTTCTCTGAATGAGAATCATTTTTTCTTGGTTTCTCTGTCCTATCCACACTGGTTCTTGATTTGTCTCTGCGATCTGTGCTTAGCCTAGGGATTTCCCTTTGCTTAGTACTTGTCTTAAATTTCTCCCTCTGTTCCTTGCCTAATCTAGTCTCTTGAAAATCTGAGCTCTTACGTGGATTCTGAAATAGATCTGGAGTTTCCCCAGATACTTTTTCCAGACGGGATGATTTCTCAATGGCTGATATGAACTTTTTGAGATGTTTTATGTATTGTGGGTAAAGTTCCAGGTTACAGTGGTTCCCTCCCTTTACCCATAGTGGTTCATACTTCTCCTTGCAGAGATCCCAAAGCTGCTTGCCATGAGACCAATCTACAACATCATCTGCGCTTCCCTGTATGCAACAAGGCAAACGCAAATCGAGGCAACCAAGCACATAAGTTCACTAATCAAAGACTGTCATTGTTACATGCTCTATTAGTAAATGAGTATTTCATACTCGAATCAAGTTGGACCACTAATCATAATGGTCACTGAATTCGTTGAATCATAAATTTATAGATACTTTTCATGCATATGACACCACTTAAAGCAATCAAAACCTCACTAGCAGGTGTGATAGGGTCATCTATTGTCCTTTAACTCTGTCTCCTGTACTAAGAAAGGGTTAAATACCAATTATAGCATCACTGAATATGATATTAGGTTAAGGCCTCAGGTTGAAGCATAAATATTGATCTCTTCTCTATTTTTTTTCCCCCTTCTGATATTGATGCATAAATGTGGTTGATATTAGGCTAAACAGCTGGCAATATGTTTAGGATCATTGAACCTAGCAATTACCCACACTCTACGTACTGTTTACAAGTAGCAGGGAATGTGAAATAGTCTATTCAGCACTCTTATCAAATTGGAATGAAAAGGACTGGCAAGAAGAAAGATAACTGATAGACAACAGAAAGAAATCTAGCACAATATGAAGATTTGTACATAAGAACTCAGTTTCCTGCCAGTTTAATTCCCAGCTTTCTTTCATCCATTCTAATGCACAGAAGTTCTCCCACTTATACTGAAAAAGCAAGAGCTCATAAACAACTGGGGATACTTTGTGCAAAAAACACCGATTACACCTTAATGCCATCTATGTCAGCAACACTATTCATTCCAGCCTGAATAGAGAGGTTCAGACTGCCCACTGATCCGCCAATACAATGGCAGCGATAAGATCAATAACCATCTTTGGTCCTCCAACTTCAGATTAAATTTAGATGAAGCAGCACACATTTCCCAAATGATAAGTTTTGAACCAAGAAAAGGGCGAAGTTGACTCAAACCAGAAGATAATTGTAGAACAATTGTAGAAGTGGAAATTATTATTCAACCAAGTCATGCATCTGGTGCTGATCACAAACACACACAAACTCACAGGTTCTAACCATAGTTGGCACTATTTTAGATCACTTGATTCGTTTTGTAAGAAGGATTAGATTTTTACCAACCACATAGGAAAGATAGGAAGCAACATGCTAAAACGTCATTAAGTGTAAATATATACATATAGAATTTGACCATTATTCTCAAACTCCCAAAATACTTACATGAATAACCAGTACTGGACAACTGACAGACGGTATCTTATCAACATTCTGTGCCATATAACCACACCAAGTCAGAATATCATTGACGAAAAAGCAGTATGAAACAATACAGTTTATAATTCATCTGTAATCACCTTATAGATGTCAAACCAATACGTTCTTTTCACAGGATACATGACACGTAGGCCAGATGCAATTGGGCTGTGAAGAACTACAGCCCTTAATCTCTGTAATTGAGCCGCTAAATCTACAGTTGGTCCACTCCCAACCGATTGCCCATACAAGATGATATTTTCTTCCTTCACCCCATATTTCTCTTCAAGGCACCTATAGGCAGCTTCTATATCAGCATAAGTATTCTGCTCAGTTGGCTGTCCAAAAAGAGAATTTAAATTCAGCAATCTATTTGTCTATTGAATATGACGCTGCATCTTGTTTCAAACATGATTCTGACATAACTCACAAGAAAAATCAGAAGGACTAGCAGCTGTTTTCCTCACCAAGGGATTCGTATTGTCATAGAAAGGGAGAGTTTAGCACGACAGAAACTAAGGAAATTTATTTTTTCAAACAGTAAACAAAGCCTGTCAAAGTTAATGAACCAACCTCCATATTCCGTAGAGAGAAATCACAACACTACAAATTTCTCAAACCTCATCTACCTGCAAGCATTTGCTGCATACAGCAAGGCTTCAAGCTTTTCAGCTAAAAATTTGCATACAATTTCAAGATTCAAAATAGTAGAAACAAAAAAAGATGAAAAACTTCAAAATCATTTACATCTACTACGAAATCCCAACAACTACCATACTAGATCTCTCCAGCTAAATTTACCATCAACCAAGTAAATAAAGAAGAATCAATCAAAGGTGATACCTTCCCACTTGACTGCCCATAACCACTGTAGTCATACCTGAATACATCAATCAACAATAATTTCAAAGTTAAAACAAAAACTGGATTCGCACAAGAAGCAATTAAAGATAACAACAAAAACGTTAACAAACCAACCCCATCAAATTAACTCTGAGATGCAAACTGAGTTCGCAGAACAGATCACACATCTGACCCAGATCAGCTGCGTTGCCATGAGAGTAAAGCAGAGTCAGCGAGGCTGCTGGGTTCTTGAAGTACACCGCTACCACCTGATTCCCTCTCTTCGTGTCCAGTTTCAACACGTCAACGTTGTCCCTCAACCCCATCGCAATCCCGGACACCGACATCCTAAGCTTCCCAGTAACCTGGTCCACCGCCACCTCATACGACGGCGGGTTCGGAGGAAAAAATGCTAACTTTGCGGCCATCGAAGACGTAACCGCCCCCATTCGTGCACACCAATCACACCCCCTCACAAGTAGATCAAAACTTTGAACGATTAACAAGTAACCCAATATCAAATTCCTCTACTTTTCAGTGGAATCACCCCCAACTGCAGCTCGGATCACATAAAGTAACCCTGGGAATCTGAGAAATGAAGTTTGCGTCGAAGGAGTTGGAAGAAAGCGTCAGCAGAACAATTCTCCCAAAGAATTGTTAGTTGATGGGTGAAGTGTTTGGACTTTGGGTGGGAAACAAATGAGAGGAAGTGGAGGAAATTCCGGCGAGAGGAGCACGTAGAATGTGAATTATTTATACAAAAAAGAGAATTTCTTATCCTTTTGATAATTTGTTATTATTATTCTCCTTCTGTGTTTTGTTTTGGTGGTAGCGAGTGTAAAGGACACGGGTTGGAATTTAGCGTATGCTGTCTGATGAGGTCTATGCATTTGCCAGCTTACCTACATACGTTTAAAAACAACAGGGGACAGGGTTTAATGTCACCAATTACGTCTTTTGATGTTTTTCTCTTTGTCCATTGTTTTCAACGACTAGCATTTGTAAGACTATATTTTCCAACTCAATAAGTATTTACGACATTCGTTGAAAACATCAAAGTTGAGATAGAAAGTCTTCAAGAACCAAACCTATCATACGAATATCCCAACATTTTGAGGTTAATAGCAATTCAAAGTTCTAACATGGATTGTAAGAACAATTCAAACAACTCATGGATGTGTTTTTCCAACAGCAAGAAGAGGAGTAGTGACATCCTTCATTAGGAGACCATCTATAGCAAAGTCTCCTAAGACCAACGATCGACAACGTGGTCAAGCTTAGAGAGCCACAGACTAAAAACAAATCGTTGAGACATCCAAGTGGTTAGTAAATTTAAGTGAATACGACACCTAATACATACCAAGAATATCTTTCCAAGTCGAAGGTGATCACAAATTTTTAAGTGGACTGCATAGGTCACCTAGTAAATTAAAACAAGTGATAAATGTAAAAATTACAATGATATGGATGAATTTTTTTGATGGATCGAGTGAAAGAAAAGGTAGTAGGTAAAAGTTATGATTCAGAAATCAAATATATGTAAAGATACAACTTTCAAACATCAAATAATAAAGTCAAAGTATGAATCTTTATTATATATGGTTAAAATGACTTCCAACTTACCACTGAGTGTGGTACATGTGAAATCGGATCTTTTAAATCAAGTATTGAGAATTTAAGTCTAAAAAGAATATCATGTAAAAGTAGAAGGCTATTTTGGGTGTAACTCCCATTTTATGGATGTTCACTTGATTAATTCCACTAAATCTGAACTCTGGACGTCTTAATTGTCTCATTGGATCAAAAGGAGTTTATGTTATAAATCTTATCCTTTTAAAGATTTGAAAGGCAATTGTTGGATAAGATAAAAACACTCAACAACATAAGTGTTTCAGAGTTCAAATGTGTTTGTGTGTGCGCGCGCTCGCACGTGCATGTACACATCAATTTATACTCAATTCTAGAGTTAGTTGTCATAAGTCTTTTAAGAGAGCTCTGAAGAATGCTAACAGAGTTAAATTAGCTACAATTGTCTTGTGAGGTGTTCTTAAGTTAGACAACTATAAACCTTAATCATTTGTATCCTACTATTCAATTTATTAGATTTTATTATCAATTTGTCCCACAGTTTTAGCCTTACACTAGAGTGTTTTCCACGTTAAAATCTTATATTCGTAATTTTTCAGTTTTCTTCATTGTGTGAATAGTTTGTTTGGTTTAGTGATCTCAAAGATCTTGTGGAGCATTATTACTTAAAACCCTGACAAAGGCAATACATCTCTAAGTGAGTTAGAGTATGACTATAGATATAAAACTAATACCTCTTAAGGAAAATGTTTTAACTAATCAAATATCAAAAGAGGGACCTAGAGGGCACAAAAGAGCATTCTTCTAAGAAGAAAGGCTAAATCTTGAATACATAGTAGTATATATGAATAACATCAAGTAATAAGAGGATGAGTGAATAAGAGAGATATGAGAATATATGTACTATGAGAAAAATTAAGAGGATACTAAAGAGGCCAAGAGGTTTATATGAAATGGTGAAAGGTACACACTTATAAATGAAAAACTTTGTTATAGATCTTTTTTTTTTTTTTGTAAGTAAAAGAGCTAACAACTAGCTAGAGCTAATAACAAGATTAATGTGTCGAGTGCGACTAACACCCATGCGATCATCATTAAGAGTTTGCAGTATAATCACCGGGGGCTGTTGGAGGTTTTTATATATATATAAAGACATAAATGTATGTTTTAGTTTTTGAACAAAAATATTAAAAATATAAGTTGATATAAATTTTCATAATTGATAAGATAAAAATTTATAAAGTTTCAACAAAACTCCTATTTAATAACCTAAATAATCATTTTAACGTAAAGTTGAGTTTAATTCTATGTCTCATTAAATAAAACAATATTATATTGTTTAATGAGTTAAAAATTAATTGATCACAATTAAGATAATCTCAGTTAAATTTTCGATAATTTTAGATCCAACTTAAACTTTACTTGATGTATTGTTATCTTTAATATTCTCTTATTGTTTATAATAGAAAGAGTAGGGAGTATTTGAGTTTAAATTTTTTAAAATTAATGGAATTTAATATTTAATTTTAGATATAAAGTTAATCAGGACCCAATATTTAAAATCAATTAAATATATTTATTTTAAAATAAATTTTTGTACTTTTTATAAATTAATTAAAATTAATAAATTTATCAAATTTAAATTATAGATAAATTAACCTCAAATGAACCCAAACAGAGCTAAACCATTATTGAACCAAACCCCAACCTAAACTGTTTTATGTGCCAAAGCCAAACAACAAAAAAACAAAATGAAAAAAAAAGGAGTTGGTGGAGAGTTGCTTTCGCGAAGAAATTATTATTGTACAGAAAAAAAAAGTTGCTTTTTCATAATTTTAGTATGGGGTAAACCGACCCCACAGTCGGAGCATCAGTCCTGTCACCTAAAACATAGAAAAGAAGGATGAGAAAAGCTGATAAGCTGTAACTGACCCCACCCACTTCATCCATATCTAATAAGGCGATATGGTATGGTATGCATACCTACTTGTGGAATATATTATTTATCATACATATTAATAATACGATATATAATATACTCGTGTATAACATAATGATTGCGGGTCGGGATACAAAAATCTCCAAAAATCGGGTTCTGGTAAGCTTAATTTGTATGTTTGGGTTGAACTCGTGGGAACTTTAATTTTTAAATCAAACTCAAATCACATTTCAGAAGGATTAAACCTGACTGAACTGGTTACGAGTTCAACCCAAACCAATCTAACATGTTAGCATACCTACTGCTACTAATAAACCAGTCTTCAATGCTAAGGTTCACGTGTTTGGTGTTAACAACACGCTAACAATTCCGGGTACGGTCCCCAATTCGACGGTCAAAACTCACGAAGTTTGAAGAAAATTCAACTTAAACAGTTGAAAATGTTCATGAACTCACGAGTGTTTAAAAGTCCAAAAAGACCAACTGAGCAGACCACAAACGTGTAACCAAAAGAGGGGTCCGACTCCGAGACATGAAAAATATCAACCAGGACAAAAGAATATCACGCCATTCTAGTGATCCTGAACCCTCCTGCCCCTTCCCTTTCCCTTTCACCGCATACTTCCAAATTATCATGCATTTTGAGGCTATTGTGAAGAGTTCGTATAAATAAAACATTTTACTATTATTTTACCATTTTACCCACTTTATTTGTAATATATAATATTATATACTCATTTTTATAACTTAATTACCAAATACAAAAAAACCCGAAAAGTAAAAAAAAAAAAGGGAAAAAAGGTCCAAAACTTGTTTATCCCTCGAGAAGTGAAGCTAATTTGGTGACCATCTTGGGTCCTCTCTCCACCTTCTTGGGTTCAACCGCCGGTGGCTGCCACGTTATACTGCCCGAGCCGTCGTTAACCAAACAACAGTCGTCCTCCTCCTTTGACCGAGTCTCAGTGGGAATGAGCTTGTTGTCGTCGATGTTGTCGGTGTTATTGAGTCTAGTGTAAGGAGACAGCCATTTGGCCCGCATGTACTCAGCTTTCCTCCAAGGAGGAAAGTGCATGCCCTTCTTCTTCAAGCTCTGTTTCGCCGCCTCTAACACGATCGTCACTATTTGACCTATCCGATCGGGTTTTCCGACGAAGATGTACGGTAGAATCTGTAGAACATTCTTGTAAGTTCCGGTTGACCGCGCTATTTCAAACTCTGACCGGAAATCGATGTCGATTAACAGCCTCTCTCCTTCGATGACCACGTCCACGTACTCGTATTCGCCTATAATGACCAAAATTAGTAGTAAGTAGTCAATCAAAATCAAATTTTCATCTCCGGTAATAGTGTTTTTGAGTGTAGAAAAAGAGCGCAGCAGTTACCAGCGAGATGGGTTGTGGTTTTGTCCCATTTGGATTTGCATATAGAGGAATCGTAGCCGAGAGTGCACAATCCGTCGGAGACGATCTTTCTCAAATCTTCTTTTCGCTTGTAGTGCTTATTCTTCTCGACGATCACCGCCGTATCGGCTAAGAGGTTCCTCTCGGAAACGCTAGCGCACAGAATCAGACTCTGTATAATCAAACATAATCAAATTCTTGTGTTAATGTGCGGGATTCTGAATCAAATATGATTAAAGTTGAGAATTCTTGTTTTAAAAGGAAAAAGCAAACCTTGAGAACGTCAAAGGAATCGCCCGACGATCCGTTGCCGACGAAGTCACCGTCCTCAAAGACGTCGAATTCGTCATCGGAGCTGTGATTGTTGTTGGCGTTGAAGCAGTTACAGCGATTCCGACTACGGAGTGGCTGTGGGGGTAGCTTATCGCTAGTGTCCTCGATGTAATTTTGGACCATTTTGTCCAAACAAACCGAGCTAGGCTCCAACTCGCCACCTGTTCCATTTCCATAGTACGGTTCACCTACAGATGATATCTTCGGAAACTGACGGTCAAACAGCCTCTTGAGCCGGAATTTTAGCACCTGTTTGGCTGGTTCGAGTCGAACCGGAACCTGAACCCCAACATCTACGGGCTGAATTTTCATTTGCTCTCAAAAGTCAAAACTTAGGATTTCACTCTGCCTCTTTTGATCTCCAACTATAATCTTGACTAGAAAATCTTGACTAGAAAGCTGAAAACCTCAATTGTACTACCATCATCGCAAATAGCTTAAAGTGATGAATCCGGCCAAAAACACTTGATAAAACCACCAAATTTTGGTTGTAACCGAATACCCCCAAATACTTAATGGAATAACTTGAAGACGATGCAGAAAGAAAAAGAAAAGAAGATAAAGTAGGCTTTCAGCTCAGAATTTTTCATGGAAGACGTAACGAGGATGACTTGAAACAAGGAGATTGCTTATGGAGGTCGAAGATGTAATCGCCGGAATATCCATCCCTCCGAGTAGATTCCGGCTACCGTAACGCTTTAAACTTGAGATAAATGAAAATGAAGTTGAGAGGACAAAGGTGATTGTTCGGTATAATTGAGACTCTATTCATTACAAATGGTCTCCTCGGGCATTTTATAGCTAAACCCAGTGTACTTGCTGACTAGGATAATAAGGTGATGACGTGCCCTCCAGCATGGCGTCTGTTATCCTCAACGGCAACTTCTTTCATCCCTTCAAGACGATGACGGATCACTCAATTGAGCTTTTCTATTTTTAGGGGAATGAAGACCACCATATGATGAAATGGGTGGACGCCTGAACGGTCCTGATTGGGGGGTGTCTGTTGTCGTGGAGATACAAAGTAACTGTAATTGGATGATTTCTTGGGGGGATTTACTTTTCTTTTAAAAATAAGAAAAGTAAAAATTCATATCATATTTCAATTAAATTATGTAACCGGTTAATTTAAATATCTAATTAAAGCGTAAAAGAATAATTAATTGGGTGATAAAAGATGATTTACCTAGTCATGGATAAACTACCAGGACTTGTAATGAATAGTCAAACTTTAAAATTGCCAATAGATGTCAATTAAATGGATGGGAGCAAAAATTATGAAGTTATGGGAACGAAAGAATAGAATAATTGTAAAAAACAGTTTTTGTTTTGGAGTTTTCAATTTTATGGGAATAGATTTATCCCGTTAAATTTGAAAATTTACTAAACCCACCAAGTGGTGGGTATCGAGTTTTCATTCTAATCTAAGTTTTTTTCACGTTTATTTTTTACTCTTTTATCCCCAGCCTTTGTCCTACCATCCTCTTTACTTCCTTATGGCCTCTCAATTCCTTACGATCTCCTATTCTGCCTTGTCACGTCTCATCAACGAAGCAATTTTTTATTCTACGCCTCCAAGTATGTTTTCTGAAATCCCTCATTTTAATTTGATGTTAAATGAATTGGATAGAACCTGGTTTCGTCTTATTGTAAATGGGGCTTTTGCTCCTATTTTTCTTATAGATTCTTGTTTTATGATTTAATCAAGAGAATAACTAATCTGCTATATGGTCTGATGATGTGAAAGTGCAAATAGTTATAGATTGAACGAGAATCATAAAACCAATCTGCTCCTTTTCTTCCCTTATAATTGTTTTGTGATTTAATTTGATTTTTCGTACATGGTTTTAACTCTTAAAAAAAAGAAGGAAAAACACATAGTGAATCGTCTTCTACGTTGGTGTTTGTTTATTTGTTTTGTAAAGCTCTTAATGGCTTTCAAGAACAACAAAACATAAGCATTTGTTTACAATTTTTAACCTTCATATAAAGACGTAAGCCCTTCATCTTTATCCAACGTCTGTTTATTCATAAAAGTCATGCCTTTTTTGTTTTGATAAAGCCTTAACCTTTGGATAAAGAGAAGAATTACTTTTATTTGGTT
>JANZXV010000008.1:13584636-13595768 GCA_027576455.1 Erythroxylum roigii | reverse complement strand
AGGATGAGTGTGACTTATATTATAGTTCCAATTACCTTAAATTGTCAATCTGTTATTTCATTGATTCTTATTCCGTCATTATTAGCTGCTCTTTACTTCTTATGTGTGAATTTTTACACGCATTATTTTGAAAACTAGCTATATGTTTCAACAATTTATTAAAATATGTATTCATATTTTGATGATTACTTATTATATTTTGCAGTAGTAAAATATTTAATATAGGACTTGTATTTATTGAAAAGATCTTCTCACATATATGATTATAAACATATATGTGAGATGTTTAGTATAGGTTCATTTGTAAGATTTGAACCATAAACTTTCATCCAAAATCCCTGATGATTGCTCCTGTGAGGCTGATCGGTGAAAAATAAGATGAGCTTAAGAGGGACAACCAAAACTTGTTGTGAAAACTTGTTGTGCAGAGTCACAAGTCTTATCTTAGATGTCAATTGATTTTTGGCTGACATGACTGATACTAACTCATGATTCACTGTATAAAATTAACAGTTTTGCAAAAATGAGCTATGTTGATAGATCTTGGATGTATAGACAATTAACACCTGATGATTATATTAATCCTAAATTTGTTGTCGGAGTTGAAGCTTTCATTCAATATGCATGTTCTCAACCTGCATATATGGATGGGCCAAAGATCAGATGTCCATGTAAAAAGTGCAAACACAAACGTTTCCTTCTGAGTGATGAAGTAAATGGGCATCTGCTAAGAAAGGGGTTTGTCCCCAATTATTTTGAGTGGACACAATCTGGGGAACCCGGCATGTGTAACACCTCAAGGGGTAATTAAGTATAATCGTCTGTCAACTTCAATAAGTTTGAAGGGGGATTGGATATCGAACAAATTATTTGATGCAAATGGTATATGATGCAAGTCATAATACCTTTGAGCAAAATATAGAAAATCTTGAAAAAGAACCTAACCCACAGGCAAAACAGTGTTTTGAGTTACTACAGTAAGCAAACCAAGAGTTAAGGCCAAATTGTGAGACAATGACCCAATTGTCTTCAATTGCGTTAATATTGAACATAAAGTCTTAAGGTAAAATATCGGACGGAAGTTTTGATAAAATTCTTGATTTGTATAATGAATCATTGGCTCCTGATCATACAATGGTTGATAGTTTCTACGACATGAAAAAACTTATTAGGGGCCTTGGTTTGCCTGTGGAGAAAATTGATTGCTGCAAATTGGGATGCATGCTGTATTCGGGAGATGATGTGGAATTAGAAGAGTGCAAATTTTGTGGTCAACCAAGGTTCAAGCCTAGAAAGTGTTTAATGAAACATAAATTAGTACCCTAGAAGCGGATGTACTATTTCCCACTAACTCCAAGACTTTAAAGACTCTATGCTTCTGATGTAACTGCATCGCACATGAGATGGCATCATGAACACGAACAGGAAGATGGAATTATGAGTCATCCTTCAGATGCACTAGCATGGAAATATTTCAATGACACCCATCATAGGTTTGTAGTAGAAAGTCAAAATGTAAGGTTGGGATTGTCGACAGATGGATTCCAACCTTTTGGTCAATCCAGCCAGCAATATTCATCTTGTCCAATCATAATAACTCCTTATAATTTGCCTCCATGGATGTGTATGAAAGACGCATATATGTTCTTGAAAGTGATTGTGCCAGGCCCTTCAAATCCGAAGCATAAAATCAATGTGTTCTTATAACCATTGATATCAAAATTGCAACATCTTTGGGCATATGGTGTTTATACATAGGATATGTCTCTGAAACAGAATTTTGTGTTGAAAGCGGCATTGATGTGGACCATTAGTGCTTTTCCAGCGTATTCCATGTTGTCTGGATGGAGCACAGTATGAAAACTGGCTTGTCCTTAATGTGACAATGATTTTGATGCCTTTTATCTTCCAAACGGGGACAAAGTGCATTGGTTTGACAATCACAGGAAATTTCTTCCTGCAAATTATCCATTTAGAGAAAATAAACAAAAGTTCAATAAGAATAAGATGGTAAAAACACCTCCTCCTTCTTACAAAGTTGGTGAAGCGATTTTGCAGGAAATTGATGAATTAGGCTTGCTGAACGTAACAGAATTTGAAGCTGATGTAGTTAACAAAAGCGTAAGTACAAACTTTGGTTGGAGAAAACGAAGCATATTCTGGGATTTGCCATATTGGAAAACAAATTTGAAATGTCATATTCTAGATGTGATGTATATTGAAAAAAAACTTTTTTGGCAATTTGTTCAATACCATCTTGAACATTGAAGGGAGGTAAAAAGACAATGCAAAATCACGAGCTAATTTGCAACTTTTTTATAGAAGGAATGAGTTACATTAGGATCCTCGCACCGGTAAATATTCGAAAGCATGCTACACTTTGGACAAAAAAAAGGAAAATATTTTGTGAATGGTTGGAAGGTCTAAAGTTTCCTAATGGTTATTTTTCAAACATGGTAAGGTGTGTGGATTTGAGGAAGTACAAATTATTTGGTTTAAAAAGTCATAATTGTCACGTGTTTATGCAAGGTCTAATTCCGATCGAATTTCAGGAGTTGCTACCGACTAAGGTTTAGGAAGTGATAACATAAATAAGTTTGTTCTTCAAAAGTTTAACATGATCTGAAATCAAGTTATTCTAATTGAAGTAATAACATGTTTTAACAATTAAATTGTAATAACCATATTTGTGTTATTATAGGTATTTGCATCACTTGAAGAAAAATGTCAAAAACAAAGCTAGAGTTGAAGGATCCATATATAATGCTTATTTGGTGGAGGAAGCTAGTACATTTTGTGGACATTATTTTGAGCCACATGTTCACACAAGAGAAAGGAAAGTTCCTCGTAAAGACGATAGGGGAAGAACGAGGGATGTTGAAGGTAACTTATCCATATTCACATATTCTGGGCGACCATATGGACTTGCAATAAGAAGGATGTTAATAGATCAAGAAAATAAGGCTAACCCACGGTTATATTTTATTGAACTATCAAAAGGTTCAACCTTTCGTGCAATAAGTTGAACATTATGATATCTGTTTTCAAATTTTGTCTTGTTCATAACTAAAAGAGATAATAATGTAATTAGATTATACGAGGCATTGTTATGAGAGATCATGCCAGACAGCATATAGGATGTAGTAAATAATGAGGTTGGAAGACACTTTACAGGATGGTTCAAGAGATATGTAAGTTTCCATTTACAAATATTCTCATTATTGAATTATAACAATTAAGTGTTGAAATAACATTATACTCATTGATATGATAATTTCATTTTTTGTAGGTCTTAGAAAATCCCATAGAGAACCAGTTCAATTGTGATATTGCTAAGGGACCTTTGCAAACTGTTAAATCGTATCTGGTGTATTTCTATAATTGATGAAAATTTCATACAGAATATCATGGTTATAGCATGGCAGCAATAAATAATAGATTTTCCATACAGGGCGAATCGATGGATTACTACAGTAAAATTATTGAGATACTTGAAGTTGAGTACCCTGCATTACCAATCAAGCAAACTGTGATATTTAAATGTCATTGGTTTAACCCGACTCTAAATGTCGGAACAAAAGTCCATAGCCGATACAATCTTATTGAAATCAACAGCCGAAGAAGATTGAGACAATTTGAATCTTTCGTGTTGGCTATGCAAGCAAAACAGGTGTGTTATGCCCCTTTTCTCAGCTTACAACGAGATAAGTCAGATTGGTTAGCCGTTTGCAAAGTTAAACCTAGAGGTGTTTTTGAATCACATGGAAAAGGAGAAAAAAGAAGTGAAAGTGAACCATTTCAGGATGATGCTTATTTCATAAATGCAACTATCACATACGATGGTAATGAACCTTTGAACGATCCATCGAATGAATATGTTGACATTTCATTCGAACATGCCAGGACCCTTCTCAGGAATCCACCCATTGGGGACTTATTTACCTTCACCGACTCTCATATCACTTGGAATACAAAAAATTAAAATTATCATTGTGATTTATCTGTGTAATACTATAGACATAGCTTCAAACTAATTACATTTGTTCTAGGACTGTAACAATTGTTCTCATAATAGAATTCAAAGTTTGTACTTCAATATGATATTCAACAAATCGCAATATCCTATTATAACTCTTCTGGAAAGTATTGTAACAGTTCAAATGTTTATATTTCGACAAAATTGTGAGACAATGAATTTCAGGGTGAAATATGGGACCAACGAGACGAGATGTTATGCGACCCAGGTTCAGAGGGATGTTTGGTAGTTTTTACTGTGAGGGTGAACCATCACATTCTCAAGCTGTAACAGAATCACCACCTCCACCTCTAGGGCCTCCAGTTGTAGATGAAACATCAACTGTTGTTCCTGATGTTTCACCACTCACCACTAACCCGTCATCCAATATGCCAATAGTGGATGAAGGCGATGACCGCTAGCTTGGATCTGAAGCACCTGATGGAAGAAAATATATCATAATACAAATTAAAATGTAAATGACATCGCATGTAACACTATATTTGTTTATAATTAAGTTAAGGTTTAATTATTTTTCAATTGGTATACAACTATTTGTTTTTGTATTAGGTTGATTTTGTCTGGACCGTGTTCCAAACATATGACATCTACATTTAAAGAGGGGATTGATCTTGGCAGTTATGTATGGAAGAAGATTTCTCAGGCCATAAAGGCATTTTACTTTCAGGAGTTTAGGGGTACAATATGCAAATAATATACTTTTTCATTTAATTGTATACATTAATTACATAAATAATAGTAGATTATAAGTTCTCGAATGTTTTCTTTTCATTTCAGAAAAACTTTTACTAGGATTCTAGTATCGATGGGGCCATACATGGTTTCTGGGAGAAGCAGGCTCGTACACTTTATCACGACTTTATTGGTGCGATACACAAGGCTAGTGTACGATCGCCATATATTTCTGAGGGCATATGGAGTCGTTGGCAAGACTACTGGGCATCACCTGAGGCAATGTCCATATTAGGGCGTAACTCGACCAATAGATGCGGAGGACCAGGGGGAGATAGTCTTGTCGTTCATACGGGAGGATCAATTACCCACTACAAGCATGCAGAGAGACTTATAAGTATCTAAAAATTACACTTATATTCTAATCTTTTACTTTATTGTTTTCTAATTTAAATTGATTTGTGAATGTTGTGATGATGGATAATGATCATGGAATAAATGTCTGGTGCCATATATAGCTGTAGTGAGTTATTTTCTTTGTTTAACAGGGGGCAATATCATAAACATAGAGGAAACTCTACCGAAATTTTTATAAATTGTAGTTTAATTTAGAACATTTTATTATTATGTAAGGAAAAGTCTATAGGCATAAGGCCTACACCCTAACAGTTGTTTTTGCATACTCATACTAAGAAGCATAATGGTGTGACATTCATCAATAGTCGATGTAGAGAACTAAATGTATGTGAAATACATGGTTTAATATTCATTCTTAATATTTTCAGTTACTAATTATAATATAAGCATTGCCTCCTAATAGGACCAAATACAACAAACAATTCAGCGACAGACTCAGGAAGAACAAGTTGTTGATTAGAGGCAGGCATATTTTGATGCAGTTGGTGATAGGGACAATCATGGAAGGATTTTCGGACTAGGCTCATTTGGGAACACATGTTATTCGCAGTCCTCTATGTCCAGTACAACAGCATCAAGTGGAAGGAAGACAACACAACGTATCTATCAACTTAAGACAACAGTGCAGAACTTGATGGAGGTAATAAATAAGCTCCAAAGTGACATAGAGCGGTTGTCGGGGAGTTGTAGAGACTCAGATAACCATTAGCGCTCAACAAGACAATAGGATTGTTGTACTCATTTGGATTCATATTTTGTACAATTTAATGTTTTTCTAATCAATTAAGAAATCTTTTCCCGCTTAATGATCAATTAATTTTCTGTTTAAACAAAATAAATATATAAACAAATCAAAAAACTTCTGCACAGATAATTTATAGTTGTTGACATTAAAATCAAATTTGACGTTGAGATTTTTAAAACAATTGGCATGCAACATGGCATTTACCTAAGAAAGTGTACGATAGCTTTGCGATTTAGCACTATAGGTTGAGTTTCACGAATGAAAAGCATTACCGATAGAATTGGGATTCCATCGATAAATTAAGTAATACTTACCAACAGAATGCTCTAACCGTCGATAAATGATTACATTTTTCAGACGAAAATCACACTTTCGTCGGAACATTCATAAACCTTTACCGATAATTTATCCCATTCTGTTGGTATGCGTTTTCGTTGCACTGCACATTCACCGACGGTTTTACATAAACCGTCTATATCTACACCAACGGAAATGGTTCCTTCCATCGGTAAATATACCGGTGGAAGTCATTTCCATCCATATATTTACCGATGGAAACTAAATACCGTCGGCAAATTTACCGATGGCTTAGTTAACGAAGAAATTTTCCGTCAGTCACAACCGACGCAAATTTATGTTACCGATAGAAAGTTGCCTTACTCTGTCGGTAAATTTCGACGATAAACACACTTTTTCTTGTAGTGAATTGAGGCTAACAAACTATTTATATGTATTACCAATGTAAAACATATCTTAAAAGACATAAATCAAATGACATAAAATTGCCTATAGGCTGAATTTTTAATTCAAACATATTTACGTTAAATTATATGATAAAACTATCAAATTATATACCAACTTCTAATACCTGTCGGTAAATTATAAAATAATTTAATATTTCATCCTAATTAATTATTCAAATATAATAAAAAAATTTATAGGATAAAATTTATTATACTAGAATAATTAATTACAATTAAAAGCCTTTAAAATTTATGTGATTAGTTACATAAATATATCATTTATATATAATTATGGTTACTATGGCTAAGCCCTAATAATTAATCACTAAAAACTTTTTTTTCCATAATGTTATTAATAAGGAAAAATATAGAAATAATAGCCATGGAATAATCTGTTGCATGATTAATATTTATTCAAATATAATATCAATGTATAATATGTAAAGACATAAGCCATCAGTTCAGATGGCTATGCCCTCCCATGAGGGCTCTGGTTCGAGCCCCAGTTACAGCATATGTTGTTTTAATTAAAACAAAATGCACAACATAGCTAAAAACATATCTGATTGTTAACAAAATGCAGAGCATAGCTAAAACCACATAAAAAAGATGCAGCCAACACCAACAGATAAAATGACGTAGTCTAACATTTGATTGTGATTTCAAAACATTCAAAACGACGTATTTTAATTCATATGGGTCTTCTTTAACCTCCATCTGAGTCAAACCGACCCAAATCACGACCCATTGAATGCTCCATAAAACCAGACCAAAAAACACCATAAAAATGCATTTTTCAAATGTAGAAACACTTCTAAAACATTTAATTTGAAGATGTATATCTTTAATCTAAAGAAAAGCATACAAAAAAAACTCTACATTGAAAGTTTTCGAATATGAAATATTTTCTAGAATTTTGAAATTCTCCAAAAACTTCAACAAGACAGAGGCTAACCTTGCTCTGATACCAAAAGCAAGCAAATTCTAACATATATTCACCAATAATATACATTACAATAAGCAAATAAAATAAATGCAGAAGAAAACAAAATTACCTCCTGCCATTGTTATTTGTTCTTGACGAGCTGCGTTTTTTGAATTCTTCTAAGCTCTTAATTCCTAAATAGAACGGTGTATGTTGACAGAAGAGAACAAAAGCTTACGGACCCAAAATCAGAGAAAAAGTCTCATATGTGCTTCCATCAAGCACAATAAGAGTAACCATAAAACCAGGAATTAAATACCCATTAAATGCATAACATTTGGACCATTACTATGGCAAGAATCTGAAAGGTTCTCACAATTAATTCTCAAGAGTCTTCCATTTCGATTAATCTATTTATCTTTGCTTCTAGTTGATTATGTTTACTTTTCAATCTATTTGTGATTTTCTTTAAAATCTTCACTCAACAAATAAGGATAGAATCTTTAATTTAAGTGGACCAATTTCTCCTCCGTGGGAGACAACCCTGGGTAATCACTACAAATACCTCGTATACTTGCGAGTAGGGTAGCCTAGGTATTTTTAGAACTTATTTATGCACAACACTGCTCCAAATTACTTTGAAGTAGCTACAGATGAAGAAAAGGTGATCCCTATCCTCCACTGCCTTGTTACAAAGTATGCAAGTATCATCCACATTATTGTGCCATTGGCTCTTTGTTTTAAGCCTGTTCTTGATCGCAAGCCATGTAATGAACAAGATGCATCGATATAACTATTTAAAAATAGCTGGTAACAAGAATGATTAGAGAATTGGCCATTCAGATTCAACCCCCAAACATAACATCATTATTCTCAATATTAGTTAAGTGTGGGAAGTATTCCGAGAGTGATTGGAATCTCCTTGTGATTCTCTATTCACAATAAGTGATGATACTTTAAGATTCAGTGGCATTCGGCTCCTTAGTTGATTTAATGCAAAAATATGTACAATATGGCTTCTATTAATGTAACACCCCATTACTTTAGGGTACATATCGGGACGCCCTGCGGACATTCCAATACATAACCTATGATAATGGTGCACTGCATTCAATCACAACATTCACTTAATATGGCATCATTTATCTTTATTTTCTTATAAAACATCATAAGGAAAGTCACAATTTTTTAAAACCAAATTTCCTCATTTCATTTCATAAAAACCGAATGTCTACAATGCGTCTTTCAACATTCATACTTATACAACATCATGGCCTAATACAAAAAGTGGTACATGAAAGAGGAAATACACACAAAAAATCTATCTAATCTGTCCAAACCCAGCTGACCGACCTTTGAGCCATTTCTTCTCTTTCCCAAAAGTACAAGTCAACACTACTTGTAGCGTCCCTCAGTAGCTAATATCGTTTCTCAGTCTTGAAAAGTCAACATTGAAATTTTGGTGAGTTTTACGAATTCAATGAGGAAACCATCATCGATGGTTCACTCAATTCATGCAACACATCACACATATAACATATAATTCACGTCTTTGTATTTTTCATAATCATCATATATCACATTTTCATTTAAAGGTAAGACAAACACACATTTCATATGGTCCACATATGTATAACGATGAATATGATATGCTCATGTGACTCTTTTTCAATTATTACGTTGATCTGACTGAGTGCCTAAACTGTCCCGTATCTATTGTAGATATCGGGCTCATTTATACTATCCCTTATCCGTTAGGGATACAAGGCTCATTTTACATAGTGAACCTTTAGCTCTTAATCACATTTGGAGCTTTAAGCTCGTTTTTGGTGACTACTCAAGTCATAACTCTCATTATCTTATCATGCATTCATGTATGGAATACATCTCTCATAATCAATCATGTCATGAAACATTTAATTCGTCACATTCGCATACACTTCAATATCTCTTTTACATATCACAATCATCGAACCTTCATTGTCCGGAATCAACACAATCAAATCACATTCATTGAATAATTCAAATATAATAAAAACAAACAATCAATTGAGAGAAACCGATTAGGTTACTCATAAATCACTCCCAAAGCTAATGTCTGGCAATTCCGGTAACATCAGGATGTTGACGTTCCAGTTGCTCCTCTATATCAAACAATATACACATATCACC
This sequence comes from Erythroxylum roigii, assembly GCA_027576455.1. Taxonomy (NCBI): domain Eukaryota; kingdom Viridiplantae; phylum Streptophyta; class Magnoliopsida; order Malpighiales; family Erythroxylaceae; genus Erythroxylum; species Erythroxylum roigii. The sequence continues at coordinate 13,586,058 of JANZXV010000008.1, read as the reverse complement.
AATTGGCGCAACTGCAAGTATTTATTAATGCACAAGTATGTATATGAAGAATACACAATGCATGTTTATGACAATCCTAGGTATTTTTTCCATTATTCTCATCACAAAATCAATCAAATATTAAGACTAACTTAAGCATCATTTGTATTTAGGCTAATACCTCAATAAAACCATTAAAATCACAATTAATAACTCATTGAATCATCTCAGATTTTTCCAAAAAATGGACTTTTGAGCCTACTATTCTTGATCATTTAGACAATGTAAATGAAGTAATTTGACAGTACTCTCTTCTAGAAAAGTGTTCTCCTATCTCTTAAGTTTCTAATGACACCAAAATTATTCAATTTGGTTCAGTAATCTAAAAGTTATACCCTAAAACTTTTTGGACTCTTCTCATTCTAAAACAGTACACTATATTCAACTTTCATCTAGAAATTGAAAGTCTTAAAGACTGAATTAAATTTTGATTTCTTCTTATAATCTTTATCCCTCTATCTCTAATTTACTTGAAATAAAAAATCATCCCATTTGGATAACTATCGAGAACGATATGGTTAAAATACCAAAGCCTATTTAAGCTGTAAAAAAAATACCAAAGCATATTTAAGCTGTAAGGAAAAGTCTGTGTGAATTCTTACAAGTTTGTCGTGGAGAACTCCATAGTTGGCCGCGATGGTCTTCCACATAAAGGAAATCCTTGAAGTTGGCAGCGGTGAACCAAGGAGAGTTGGCTGCGATAAACTTTGACAAAAGCATACGCAGTGAACATGTTTAATTAAGACATCTCTTTTGGTAAAGCTAACTTATATGCCAAAGGTCCTATCCTCTCAATGATCTCATAAGGACCAATGTACCTAGGGCTCAACTTTCCCTTTTTACCGAATCTCAATACTCCTTTCCAAGGTGACACTCGGAGAAACACTTTGTCTCCTCTAATGTACTCCGTATCACATCGATGTTGATCTATATAACTATTCTGTCTATCTTGAGCCGCTTTAATTCGGCTTTGGATCAGTTTCACCTTATCCACCGTGTCTTGTGTCAATTCTGGGCCTTCAACCATTCTCAAACCCTCTTCATAAAGTGCCTCATACAGTGCAATTCCGATACTACTGTGGTAGTGGTTATTATACGTAAATTCTATCAGTGCTATATATAGATCCCAAGCTCCTTGAAACTCCAATACATAAGCTCTGAGCATATCCTCAACAGTCTTCATTGTCCTTTCACTCTGTCCATCTGTTTGAGGATGAAATGTCGTACTAAAGTTTAACTTTGTGCTCATAACCGATTGCAAGCTCTTCTAAAATCTTGAAGTGAATTTGGGATCCCTGTTCGATACAATGTGTAACGCCCCAAATTAGGGGTTAGAAGATTAACGAAAATTATTTCATATGTGCTTAATTGTGCAGAAGTATT
>JANZXV010000008.1:13559295-13576106 GCA_027576455.1 Erythroxylum roigii | reverse complement strand
CCCAAAGTTAAGGGTGAACCACGTTAAATATTCTGTGTCCATTTTGCTCATTTTATTTTTCCTTTTCACAAAATACACCCGCTGCACCCAACAGTTATAAGTGCACCATGTACTAATTAAGTGTAACAAATGTTTAATATGGCTTTTTTGTTTGTTTGCTTGTTTACTGCATTTATTCATTCCTACAACTTTTCGGTGTATCTAAAAGATGATATGACAAGAATGCTTAACACTTATAAATTGAAAAGGATGAAGTAAGATGCTTCACGAATATTAAGTATTAGAAAATATAATTTTCTATTAGAAGTAAGATGCTTAACACTTATAAATCTGATTTTTCGCATACTACAGTATTTGGGTTTTAATAGAAATGTCCAGAATCTTAATTAGAGTATTGGCAGGTCTCACTAGAAATGGTAAGTTAAATATGTGTAAATATATTATGAGAAATTCATTTCACAATAGATACCTAGATTTAGGGACAACTTCAGGCTGTGGTTGTGGAGGAATAGACTCGTGTAGAGATAACAATTTTCCCATTAGGTTTCCTTCTACGATTCCCATTTGACTTAGGACTACTAGCCAGGATGTTAGGACGCCTTGGAACTTCAGATGGATTTTGAGGAAATCATACTCCTACACTTTTCAGTATATTAGGGAAAAAGTTTAATTAGAAAAGTTAAGAAATCACACTATATTAGTCTCTTTTAATAGAGTGATATCACTTTCTAAGGCACAAAGAGTTTGGTATAACTTGCAAGAAATAATAAAGATCTAAGATATTTCGCAAGTTTCATGTCTGTGTTTTGTGTGTTTTGCAAATACAGTGGCTCTTTCTTAAGTGAACAATTTCTTCAACTAGCCGTTGCTTAATCTTTGATATTGTCTTTGCTAAAATATTTGATATTCAGACATTCTTTCAAGGCTCCCAGAGCTAATTATTTGAATTACTAAGATCCTTTAGATGTCATAGAATCATTTTCAAAAAGGTAAGTTTATAAAAAAGGTTCTGTAATAAGGAAGCAATTATTCTATAATTTTATTTCCTTTTAAAAATTATATCATTGCCTATACAAGGAAATAAATCTAATTTGAATTTTGAAATATTATATTGTTAATATCAAAATCGTTAAATATAAACCTTGAGCTAACATTTATAAATTTATTTTACCAAACTTTTTTATTAATTATTTATAAATTAGATGAGCTCTTTTCCTCCACACTCACGTTTTTTATTAGACTAAACATTACAATAAATATAATAAAAAATAAATTTTATTTTTTTAGGATTGCTTTTAAAACTAATGTCGAGGTATTAGGTGTATTCACATTAAAAACGTAAACTCAAATTGTTTTAAAGGTCATCAAAAGTGCATTTTAAACCTCAACATTTACTACTTAAACCCTAACGTTTTGAAGTGTTTAAATTGAACCCTAAAATTTTCACAACGTTCAAAACAGACTTTAAATGGATGGAAAATTTGACAAAGTTGACTCTTTGTCGGTTAAATGCTATGTCAATACTAGCATAACATTATTTTTATATTTTAAAAAGAAAGTAGGTCGCATTATCACATAATTAACTTTTTAAAAAGTAATCAGAAAGCAAGTCTCATTGCGACGTGACAATGGGTCTATTGTTATACATTTTCGACAGTAGGTCTCATTACCACATAGCAGTGGGGCCTACTTTTTATTTAAAAATAAAAATAATATGTTGTCAGCATTAACGTGGCATTTAACTAATGGAGAGTTAACTCTGTTAAATTTTCTATCCACTTAAAGTTTATTTTAAATGTTTTGACAACATTAGGATTTAATTTGGACGCTTTGAAACATTAGAGTCTGCTTTGTATTTTGTTGTAAATGTTAATGTTCATAATACACTTTTAGCCAAACTGTAAATAATATTTTCCAAACCCATGATCTTCGAATTTATAAAATTATTTCAATTTCCTTCTTCAATCATACTTCCTTTAGATCCCTTTTTTAATCATAATTTCTTCAACTCCTTTTTTCAATCATATTTTAATCTTTTTAAGGTTGAAATCTTTGTATCTCTTATTTCAATTAGTTTTCTTCAAAGTTTCAATTTTATTTCAATTCAATTTTTTGGTATTTGTGTTATATGTACACTTATGGGAGCATTGTTGATCTGAAACCTAAAAACATACTTCGCAAGAACAAATTTCTTACACTCATTCATGCAAGATTTCATCTCGTAAACACTCATTTGTCCATTTGAAGTGGAGCAGGTAAGGTAAACTTGTTTTTTATAACAAAATTTATGTTTGTTAAGTAGTTTTTAGTAAAAGCCCATGGAGTTTGATAAGTGAGTGTACTCAAGTTCTTAGTCGTCCTTCACTTTTGATTACTTATAAGGATTAGATATATGTTTAGATTTTCTTTCATCATATAAACCCTTTGAAGCTCTCACGAGATTCATTGTTTTGTCTTGTAATTGTAAAAATTGAATCTTTAGATAAGTCGCATATGTATGACAAGATTTATGCTGATTGGGTTACTTGTGCAGGTTCTTATATTAGGTAGTCTTTGATGTTTAGTTAGGTGTAGCCATAGATAGATGGTGTTAGGAATTTTGTGCCTTGGGTTGTAATAAAGTTTCTAGCTTATTGATGATGGAAAGAAATTTTTATGTTCTCATGTGATTTTCTAACATCCTGCCTAGTCAATTTACATTCCTCGTGATTGTGACTACTTACACCAAGCTTTTGTCAATGAGTTATGGGAAGGGTGTTGATGGGTTGGTCGTAAAGTTTGGAGTTTTTTTAAGTGAAATTATGTTGTTGGTGTTATAAAACCAAAATGAAAATGTTAGAGTACTTGGGAGAGAAGACTTATTCTTATCAATTCATTCATTCATTTTTTTCTTACATCAAACCTTCTATTTATAGTACATTTCAAACACCTAATACACATGTGACCATCTACCCCATATGTGTAGGTAAAACCAAACCATCCCAATACACATGTGACCATCTACTCCATATGTGTAGGTAAAACCAAACCATCCTAATACACATGTGACCATCTACTCCATATGTGTAGGTAAAACCAAAACCAATAACGTACACTAACTATTGAATGGTGCATCTATAATTAGTGGCACACCATATTATTTCTATCTTTTATAACAATCCAAATATATTATCAGACTCCATATCGTAACAATTAGGCTCCATATCTCAACATGAAAACCATATAAGGGTCTATCAATAAAATTTTATGGAAACCATACAAGTGTCTATGAACATAAAATCATCATAACATTAGGAGGATTTGTCTAAGAGAGCAAACACTTCCAAAATTATTCAATTCAAATCCAATCCAAACTCATGTTCTAGTAATTTTTATTTTGTCTCATTTATATCAGGGTTAATTGCAGGAAAAAAAACTCAAACTTTAGTCAATTTTGCAATTATAACCCAAAATTTAAAAAATGACAATTAAATACTCAAGCTTTCAATTTTTTTCAATTTTAATCCGACGTTATTATTTCCGTTAACATTGCTAATGCGGCTTGTCACATAAAACATAAATCTTAAACACTTATACACGTCAGACCTAATTAAGTTTAACTAAACTACGCCATTTGAAATTAAATTTCCTAAATCAAACCCTACTATGCTGGTGCGAGACAACAACAACATTTTATCATGTTGGAGCGAGACGGCAACGGCACAATTTTTAATAATACGAATGAAATCTTAATTTGTCATCCTAAACTCTCTTTGTTTCTGTGCGAGAACGAATTGATTTAAGGTTTTCAATTCTAACGATTTAGCTAGCAAATTTGATTTAGAGATTTCAATTCTAAAATAATGTAGTTTATTTAAACTTAATTAAGCTTGACGTGTATAAGTATTTAGGGTTTCTTAATTAAAGGGTAAGAAGACTTAACATTCTCCTACGGATTTAACAACCTTCGTTCCAAAGTTTAAGGTGACCATTACAAGAGGGGGCAAAAATAAAAATTTCCCTATATTTCGGCTGAATTTTTATTTGATGTTGTTGTTGTACAAATATATAAAAATTGATTTCGAGGTAACAAATTTTGATGTTATTACGGATAATATACAACCTCCCAAATATCCAATCATTAAATTTTCTTTAAATAGCAAATTGGACATTGAAAATAGAGACATGTTGAATATTGGAAGACGCTTTAGGTAATGCGGTCGCATGGTATATGGTGTCGGGGGACTAGACTACTCATGTTGTACTGTTTCTTTTTCACAGAAATTGGGTATACTTTGATTAGCTCCCATGCTGCCATCCCCATGTGACTTTGCCATTCTTTAATCAAATATGCATCAAATAAACCATAAAATGTGTATTTCCTTTGTTTAGTTTTATATAGGGTATTCACTGACGGATGCAATAATTAATTTTTTTTCTGATTTATAGACACCTCGCATGATTTCCATAATGTGTATTTAAGGTTATGATGCGATGTTTTTGTAGGAGGAAGACATGGAATGAGTCTTGATTAGATAAGGTAAAGCGACTGCGCTGGCTCAAAACCGCTGCTGTCCAAGTTGTTTTGACTAAAGCCATTACTGGTCCCTTTCTTATCCTCGTCATTCAGATACAAATTATAATGATCTTCAGAGAACACTGCCACCTATCTAAATCCTTCCGTTTTCAGTTTCAATTCCATCTATGCCCACAGGACCATCCTACCATTAACATATCAATAACATTGTTTTCGTAAAAAATAAAATGAATTCGTTCCCAATCATGTGAAGAGGACAACAGAACAGCCAGCCAGCCACTGCCTCAGCCTCGTGTCATGTCACTTAATTGTTCATAAATCTAATGCCAAACATGGGAATCTAATCTTTTGCTTCAACTCGATACCAACGTGACTGTGCTTCTCACGCGCCGAAACTAGGAGTGGTCGGGTTAGACAATATCTCATAGTAGAACATAACAGGCCCGATTTCTCCGACTCCAAACACTCTCTGTAGCTTACAGACATTACTTCACACGCGTCACACCTTACCTCTGACGCTTGACTTTCATTCGCATACCCCACTTCTCAGTCATCTCTTCTTCTTCAAAGCTTCTTTGAAGGGGGGAAAAAAACAATCCTGGGAGAAACGAGGAGAGGGACTGGCGAGAGAGGGTGAGGTGCAGTGTTCTGTGTTCTGTGTTCGGTACGGAGAAAGCTGAAGTTTTGGTGGTGTGGTTTAGTGAAAGGAGAAGGAAAGATGGTGATGAAGTCTAAAATGAAATGGATTGGCTTAGTGGGCCTGGTTTTGTCTGTCTTCTCCCTCTCTGTACATTTCTTGCTTGCTAGATTCACAGATGGAGGTGTTTATGACTACCAGTCTTCAATCACACTCTTTTCTTGGAGACCCGTCTTCGAAAATCCTGACTTTGGCAAAAATGTATCTTCTATGATTCTTTTTCTTTTAAAGTTCCTCTCTTTCTTGTCACTTCTTTGATGGGTTTGGATTGTTATTGCTTGCTTGCTCTTCAGCAATGTCTTTCTATCGGTGTTCTGTGAATGGAGCAGTTAGTTTTGTTCTGGTAAATTACTGTTTGATTTTACGTTGATTTGGTTAATTTGCAGGGATCTGAAGATCCCTTAGGACAAAAACCCCTGTTAAATCAACGTGTTTGTTCTTTGAAATTTGCAAGTCTCATAGTCTATGACGTTTTCTTTCCTTACGTTAGATCTATCTCTTTAGAAATGATTTGATCAGTACCCATCAAATTCGCAGTTGCACCTTTTATTGGCGAAAGCACGTTTTTGTCTTCGCTGTTGGTGCTGGTGTTATCTGCTTATTGATTCTCAGGATTATGCTCTTTATCTGTGGTGCAGAGTCCACTCTATAGACGACTTTGGGGTCCAGTAAGAAGTCTTGAATCTTTGCATCCAGATGCAAATCCCAGAGGATATTATGCTGGTTAGTTCTGGTCTGATTGTTGTTGTTAGCGACGAGCAATTTTATTCATTATACTCAAGAAATACGGTAGTTTTTCTTTGTCATTTCATGTCCATAGGACCTTATATTATTGTTGCCACACAACTGGATTGAAGTCCTTGGTGTGTTTCATCTGTGATTTTGTTAAATTCCTTAAAGATTTTAAGTCAGAACTTTTATGTGATGTCAAAGCATATCATCCGTATGTTTTTCGATGTACAACATATGCCAACACTCTTTAGAAAGAAAATAATTTTTTTTTCTGTGGTAGTTTCTTTCACCAGTAAATTTGGTTTATTACGTATTTATATTGCTCCACAAAGCTCTTTCATCACTATTATTATTCTAGTTATTTCATTGAATTTTTCAACTCCTGCAGTATTTTTGTTGTCAGTGTTTCTATATGTGACAAGCTTATCTTGCAATGTATTTAGAGTTAAACCAAGTGGTTCTTCTTATCAAGCTGTTTAGGACGGTTTGGTGTGATAAGAAAATAGAATAGTTCTTCTCAAACTCTGCATGCCTATATTAATATGCTCTCTCTCTCTCTCTCAGCTCTTAAAATTATGATTGATGACTTGATGTAAATTTGAGTATTCTGCCTTAATATGCATGTAATAGAGCCCGTTGCACCATCAAATGGGTATGTCTTTGCCAGGATACGAGGTGGTTTCCATGAAATCAGGAATTCGGTGAGGATGACTGACTTATGAAGTATACCTATCATTCTTTAGTTTATTAAGGTTAGCCTATTTAAGTTTTAATGCCATCTTTTCACATTTCAGATATGTGATGTAGTTGTGGTTACTCGATTTCTTAATGCCACTTTAGTTATTCCTGAGATACAATCAACAACAAGCAGCAAAGGCATCAGGTGCTTAAGAACTGTTTTGTTATAGTTTCAATCAGCATAGTAGTTTGATCAGTTACAGGGTAACATAAGGATAGCCTTTCATTTCAATAACTAGTTGTATATGTTTGTTGCAGCTCTCAGTTCAAGAGTTTTGCATACCTCTACAATGAGGATCAATTTATGGCAGCTTTAACAAAAGATGTTAACATTGTGAAGACTCTTCCGAAAAATCTTAAAGGTGCTAGGAGAAAAAAGGAGATTCCTTCATTCAGAGTGCCTCGTTCGGCTTCACTGTACTTTTATTTGCATAATGTCCTTCCAGTACTCAGTAAACATTCAGTGGTTGAGCTTGTCATTTCTGATGGCGGATGTTTGCAGGTCATGAAAGCATGATGCTTAAAGTTTGAATTTTTTTCATTTAGTGCTGAAGTTTAGATTTACATTTAATTTCTGACGGATCTTTTGATCAGTAGTTTTCCCTTACTAGATGGTTTTATGATTCAACTCACATAAGCTGAAGGTTTTTATATTTTTAAAGGGAGACATAGTCCTTATAGGGCATCATGTTTCTGTCTTTTTAAACATAGGCTTTAATTTTAGATTTTCAGAAATGTATGCTACCATTCCTTTACTGGTATCTTACTTATTTCTAGATTTCCATTTATCTTGGGATACCTGAGGCATGCCAGTGTGACCACTAGTTAGACAAGGTATTAGTTATAGATGATGCATTACTACAAGCAACTCAGTCCTTTCTTACTTTCTTTCAATAGCATATTTTGGTGTGGATTTTCCCTATTGTGCTTGAATGAAGTTTGGCTAGTCATCCTATAGAAAGGGTGCTTACTTTTCTCGTGTTCCAAATATGTGAATATTATTTGCTTCACGTGCCATATTGAGTTTCACAAGCACCAATTCCTTAATGTTTTCCAAGTAAGAAACAGTGCAATTATTCTGGGCTGAGAGCTATGTTTCTGCGATTTAAGTTTCTAACTTGTATCAATAACTTGGTTCAAAACTCTGATGCAGGCAAGACTTCCACCTGATTTTGAAGAATATCAAAGGCTGAGGTGCAGAGTGGCTTTTCATGCTTTACGGTTTCGACAGGAGGTCCAGGAACTTGCAATGAGAGTCTTACAAAGGTCAACAACTGGCTATCAGTGAATAGTGCTAAATAGTGTTTTTGCATTTTCCATCTTATAGCTGGGTTCTCATATTACTTTAGATTACGGGCTCCTGGTCGACCGTTTATAGCATTTGATCCTGGGATGTCGAGAGATGCTTTGGCATTTTATGGTTGTGCGGAACTCTTCCAGGTATCTTCCCAAACCCAGATGTCATGATTTTTGATTTGATTTGCAAACTTTAATAGAAGAGAAAAGGGATAAGAAACACTTACCTAGTCATTGATTTTGGACGCATCTTGGAGCTCTTTATAAGGATGTGCATGCGGAACTCATTCAACACAAGCGAGCGTGGATGATAAAACGTGGGATTGTCAAGGGAAACCTCTTTACTAATTCAATGAAGCAACGGCTAAATGGTCGGTGTCCGTTAATGCCAGAAGAGGTAAGATAATGTGAATGCCAAGACTTTGTTGGCACGACGCTGTCGTAGTTAAGGATAAGTTTTTCAATTTGGCAATGGGCTCAATGATAGAACTGTAACTTTTGAGTTCTATGCTTCTAAGAACGAGCTATTCCATGATTTTAGTAAAGCTCTATGCTGAAAATAGTAGTGTGGACATTCTATTTGATTTAATTGAGGTTGTTGTTTGCTTGTTGGGTGGATTTGCTGGATGATCCCAATGCGTCAAAAAGTTTGATCAATTATTCCATTTAACATTTAGATGTATGATAGAAAAATGTGGTGTACCATTGAGCTATCTAAACTGTTTTTTGTCTACAGATCGGTATTCTTCTTTGTGCATATGGATACTCATGGGACACTATTATATATGTTTCCGGGGGAGAAGTTTTTGGTGGCCAAAGGACATTAATCCCTCTTCATGCAATGTTCGAGAATGTCGTTGATAGGACTTCCTTGAGTGCAGGATGGGAGCTCAGTCAAATTTATGGTCGAGAGGTTAACCTTGTCAACAACTATCCAAGGGCACCACCTTCCACTGGACAGGAGAAGAAGCTTGTAGCATGGAAGGATGCAGGCCCCCGACCACGTCCACTTCCACCTCCTCCACCTAGGCCCAAATATCCATACAATATTGAAGGCTGGTGGGGTTGGGTCGCTGAGAGTGATAATGAACCTGAGAGTACAGTTATGGAGTTGAGGACTAATGCACATAAGTTACTATGGGAAGCGATTGACTACATAGTATGTGTTGAAGCTGATGTTTTCATTCCGGGGTTTGATCGTGATGGAACAGGAAATCCCAATTTTGCCAGCTTGGTAATGGGCCATAGGCTGTATCAGTCAGCTGCATTGAAAACCTTTTTACCCGATAGGTAATTCTCAGCATCTGCATAATTGTGCATGCAAGTTCATAAATAACCATGATGCTGCTGGAGCTTCTTTTTCATTAGCCTTTCTCTAGTACAAATTATTGCTTAATTAACATGATAAAATGATTGCTGCTGCATAAACAGTAACTGATCCCGTGACACGTAAAATATAGCTTCCTGGTGCTATGTTGCAGAATATTAGTCTTTTTCTATTGACCTTTTATTTAAACTTATTGAAAATTTTGCATCCTTCTTTCTTCTTATCTAAAGGAAGGAAGTTGTCAAGTTTTTAGAAGAAAACCGTGAGCACCTATACCAGGCAAACCGTACCTGGTTGACATCCATACGCAGGCATATGACAAGAAGTTTACTTGATGGAATAAAAAAAGCATCTGCAAAATCTAAGCCATTGTCTTTTCTCTCACATCCAATCCCAGAGTGTTCATGCTTGAGACATGACTTTGCCAAAACATCAGTGAATGCCTCAAGCTCTTCGACTCAGGCACAGGTTGAAGCTGTTCTTGGAGTTTCACACCGTTGTCCTGCATGGATGGACAGTGAAATAACCTCAAGATCAAAGGACAAGGAAGTTGAAGAGGATCTTGATGAAGATCTCTCCTCATCTTCTGGCTTGTTCTTTAGAAATAGGATTGAAAACCATGAAGCTGTTGGTGTGGAAACAAACAAGGAAGAAGCTAATATGGAGGAGCAAGAAGAACTTGAGGGTGCAGAAAAATAGTACCATGATATTACACACCAGTACCGGATTTTCATAATGTTCATGACCCTCGAATACATGGAAGAAGAAAAGTTGTATCAGCACTGACAAAGAATGCATCAGATTCTGAACTTGCCAGTCTACGAGGGTAGGAAATTGGGATTAGTGGCAGAACAGCCAAATGGTTAAGCTCTAAGGTTAGCCATCCATAATTCTGATCCACAGGATCTGTTATGAAGCCTAACCAACCAATTTTTGTGTAGAACAGAACTGCCAGTGGATAACTCATAATCTAATGTTTCCTTTGTAGCATACCCTTGTTTTCTTAGGCATATATTTGTGATTGTTTGTACTTGATGTAATATAAAACATAGTCACATTTTAACCCATGGTTGGCTATATTGATTCCTTTTTGTTCTTGTATATCTATTCTCACAAACTTAATATACTCCTATGGGTAAATCTACGGCTTCCTACTCTTGTTGTTCTGAATATGTTATTGGTAAGTCTTTGTTCTTGTAATAAACATTATCCAGCGAAAAGCATTTCAAATTAAAGGTCTTTGATTCCTTGTACCCATTTAGATATGGATAAAGATCGGTCTTTGAGACCCATTGTTTTGGGGTTTTGGGATTTATAGACCAGAAGAAATGGCAAATTTTGACCTCTGAGTTCTTCTCAAGCGTTTGCAGCAAGCTGCTGTTGCGCACGGGTCTTCACCGTTGCAGGTCGTGAGCAGATTCATCGCGCGCCAATTATGTTGTCTTTGCTTGATGGAAAGGCCAAGACTGATATGCAGATAAGAAATCCTCGTCTCTGAGTAGATCAACATCTCAATCGTCTAAACCTGCGCTGCTTCTGGATAACAAGAGCGACTCTTTGGCAAAATTGAAGATATATAGTTCAAGATCAATTCCTTCTTCCCTATCGAGTTGTTATTCAGTACCCACTTTCCTTCCTCTCGAAAATTAGCAATTGTAGTTCATATTCTTCCCTTGCAGAAATCCACCAACCGCACCATTATTTGACGAGTACGCACATAAAGAGAACCTGTTGTTGGAAATTTTTGTCATTTCTCATAAGGTATCACAACGTTGAATTGCAATTATGATTTTTCATTAACTTATCAAAGTTACCTGATATAATCTAGATAAAGATAATAAAGTTGTCCAATAAATGATCAAAGTTAATGAGTCAAAGTCCAAAAAGAAAATGTATCTCGATCAAGGTGAACCGGACTCATATCAGGCTTATAACGGGGAAGCTCGTTATAGATGATATATAAAGAGTTTAAGTTCTCCTGCAATTGCCCATGACATTCGTGAACGTAAAATTACTCTAACCCATTCAGAAGTTCAAGTTTTCAGAAAACTGTAGAAAGGCTTTAACACGTCCCGGTGAGTAATTCTTATGAAAGCGACGGTTGATTCGCACTCGTTTCAGCTTCGGAAATCTCATTTGAAGTTATGGAACCGAAATCAGACATTTTCTGTCTTTCTTCATTTATTTCTCTTTTTTGTTCGATTCGGGATACGTAACTAAGGTCTTGTTATGTATTACACGTGGTATCAGAGTCGTGACATGATCAAGTGGTTAAAAACGAAAATTTTCAATTTTTTATAAGGTTTTAGGAGAGTTAACTTCCATTTTTAGGTTTTTTCTTACTTATTGATACATGAAAGTAGTATACATGTACTTAACCTTAAAAATAGGGTGAAAACTAGCTTAGGAGCTTAAAAAATTGGCCCAAAACTCTATGAAAATCGCCCCAAACATAGGCAACCGACGGAGACCGTCGAGCGCCTGCACAGTGCACGTAGACGGTCGAATCGGCGATGCTTGTGGAGCATGCAATGCATGCGCCACACACCCACAACAACTGCCGAGGGGTGGTTTGTCTAGCACGTCAGCGATTGACATGTGTGCGGATGAGGGCAAGCATGCCAATTGATAAGCCCACGTGGGCGCGCGTCTAGCACGTGCATACAGGTCAAATGGCGCATCACCATTGCATGCGTCTCTCGTTCCACGTGCATGCTGATGTCAATGCTACAATAAACTAAAAAAACAAAAAACAAAGATTTCCCATATGAGTGCTCTGGGGTGTTTTTGGTCAGTTTTCAAGTCCGAAAAATTCATAAAGTAGAATTTTCTATTTTCTGGATTAATTGCATTGGTAATTTCACTCAAAAAAAGGAATTAAGACATTTTAAAGTCATTTTTTGAGTGAATTTTCATGCAACAAACATGCCATGAGGGAGATACATGAGGTTTTCATATCTCGGGTGATCATGTTCAGTGTTCAGTGACACACGATAGTTGCTTTAATGAGATTTTTCGTTACGAAAGTCTCAAATAAAGTCTTCAGCACGAGTATATGAAGATGAGACAGTGCATTCAGGTTTTGCATTTATTGATGTTACATTTTCACTTACGATATTCCCGTAAAGAATGTGAGGATAACATAAAGATGTATCCCTTGTGTTTGTGGACCTTTTGGGTATTAATAAGGATGTAGTCATCAAAGTGGCCTTTCAAGTCAATATTTTGAAATGTTCTGCTTGCATTTTGGGAGATGTCTCTGATCTTATGTTTGGTTATTATGCCCAAAGGTGGTTGTGTCATGAGAGTTGATCATTTGTACTCTAATCACTTTTATATGGAAGTCTAATTGCATATATTATGTATTTAACCTAATGGTGCTTCATAACATGTGTGATCAGATTTTCGATACAAATATTATTTAATGGCTTTGAATATCACTGTTATCCTGCATTTATGTTGATCTTTGCATTATTATTTTGCAATCACCTTTGGTCAACAATATCAATGTCACTATTGAAACCTTAATTGATTTCAATTTGAAGAAGTGGATAGAGGATGTATTGAATGCTATAGAGATTAATGAAATTGATATGACCATAGGTACGGATAGGCTATCTCCACCTAGATTCAGGAGCTCGAGAGCTCATAAAGTAGCTTATGTAGCCTAAGATCGGTCTAACAAATTATGTTTAATAAATATTGAGAGATCCATACTTGACAATTTGCTAAGTGGAATTCTGGACACAAACATAGCGAAGGATTTCTTAATAATGTCTCCAAAGGTATACGGTCTCACCTAATGCTGAGACAAGTGTCTTGATGAAAGAATTGTTCTCTATGAGGTATACTAGAGAAAGGGGAGTGATGGAGTATATATTAAGAATGATTCATCTCCACAGTAGAATGAAGATGTTAAAAATTCCTCTTTCTAATGTCTTGATAGTTCACTAGACTCTAAGTACACTCCCCCAAAAGTTTAGTAATCTGGTAATGACATATTACTTGCTGGATGAGGAATGAGACCGCAATGCTTTAATTGCCCATTGTGTTGTTGAGGAGGAGAAACTTAAGACTGCTGCTCCTACAACCCTCGAACCAACTAAAGGAAAGGCAAAGATAAAGTTCGCTAAGTTCAAAGGTAAAAAGTCTAAATCTTCTCCATATGCTGATGCTGGTCAATCCAGTGCTGGTAAAGGTCCTGTAGACATAAAGAAGCCAGTAGTATAAGGCCTGGAAGGAAAGACAAAAATCATTAGGTAACTCCTTAGCTTATCAATTCATGAATCCAATTATGCTATAGCCACATCCAACTTTTGATGGTTAAATGGTGGAGCATCTATGTTGGAACCCCTCCCCGGTAAGTCGCGGGCCCGACGTCCTGCGTGACATCTGGATGTGCATCTCACGAGGGAGGAATTCCTCACCACATAAGGAACCTTAAATCGAACTTATTTTAATGACATCCAAACAAGTCTTGCTAAATTTACCCTAATTATCCTCCAAGAAAAATCCCATAATTGGCTAATATGAAATTCCATGTCTCTAGGTTAAGTAGATCCCAAAATCTTCTCAATCGTATCTCAATAGATCACAAAATCGCCCAAAAACAGAATTATATCGAAAACCGTCACATAAACGACTCTCTTTAACATTATCCGTAAACCCAACGCTCTCATTTTACTAAAAAGGGGTATAACTTTTTTATTTTTTTAAAGAAAAACTAATGCTTCGAGAATCGTGAAAATCGGGGGTCAAACGGAGGAAGGACGTATAAAATAGGAGATAGATTAAATTTTATCAAAAATGAAAAATAAGTTGCTTCAAAGTGCAGCCCAAAACTCAAATTCTCCTACACAAAGTCAAAAGTTTGAAAATTCATATCTTTTAGCACACAAGTCTAAAAATCTCACATTTTACCTCATTGGAAAGATAAAAAGATGGTCTACAAGTTTCATGAAGGGAGCCAAAATCAATTCAATCATGTAACAGGGTAAAAACACTCTCAAAGTTTCAGCCTAAATGAAGACCAATGGAACAGTGAATTGTCTACATGAACAGTAACTGTGATCTTCAAATGCTCATAACTTCTTACTCCCATATCCAAACATTGCATATCATACATCGATGGAAAGATAAAAAGACCATCTACAACTTTCATGAAGGAAGCAAGACTCAATTCAATTATTAAAAGGGGTAAAACCTTGCTTGAAGTTGCTGCCTCAAATGACCAAATGAACAGTACTCGTGAACAGTGGCAGCAATCTTCCAATGCCCATAACTTCTTATTCCTAACTCCGAACATTGCATACTATACCTCGTTGGAAAGGTAAAAAGGTGATCTACAACTTTCATGAAGGGAGTAAAATCCAGTTCAATCATTTAAAAGGGTAAAAACGCCCCTAAAGCTACTGCCTATATATTCATCAATAGAACAGTAACTTTACCAAATGAACAGTAACTGTCATCTTATCAACTTCATAACTTTTTATTTCTAACTCCAATAGTTGCATATCATACATCCAATAGTAAGAGGAGAAGATAAGCTACATTTTCTATGAAGGAAACAAAAATCAGATCAGTCTCTAAGAGGGTGAAAAATCCATCCAAAGGTACTGCACAAAAATTGCACACTCAACAGTAGCTGCAGATTTCAAATACTCATAACTCTTTCATCCTAAGTCAAAAATGACCAATTTTATACCATGTTAAAGATCTTAACATGCTCTACAAACTTCCAGAAGACATCTCACTCAAATTCACACTCTAACATGGTCTAAAACCCAAAACAAGTGTCTGCCCATTTTAGAAAAAAAATGGACAGCACCTCCCCTAAAAGTGCTCTAGCCAACATCTTCAAGCCAAGTCCATTTCCTGCATAAAAACTCAATCCTTAATGGCAGCAACACACTCCTAAGATTCTAAACATTTCTCAAACCACAAAGCGATCTTACTCCTAAGCATCTACTTATTTCCAATCCATAAAGTAATACAATCTCATTCTTCCTTTTTGTCATTCTCAACCATACAACAATACATTTTTAGAATACATACATAAAATACATTTAAAATTCAAAACTTTATATTTACATGAAACATAAGTCAATACATAGCTTCAGAGGGCATCTAGCCCGATTACACCCAAAAAGGTAAAAGTAAAAGTACAAAGAACAAGTTAATGCTTTATTTTCTCAAACATGACTTCATGAACAAAATGCATCGGATTATTGCCTCAGTCCTGATGCGATGACTCGGTTTCTCGCTCGCTACTTGCGGAGGGGAGGAAGGGGGTGTGAGAACGACGGTTCCGTGGGTTACAATTTAATATTCAAGCATAAAAATATAAAAATTGCTTAAACAATAATTTTCAAGTCAACATTCATCAACATCATTCCAATAAGATAAAACATTTACAAAGTCAACAAATATCATACAACATCACAAAATCACATAACGAATGGTTTGAGTAATCCTAACAGAACGTACTACACATGTCCGCCAAGCGGTTATGTGTAGCCGTGAACAGAGGGGAGTCCGAAATCGGAGCTCCTGTGCCACTAGCAGGCAGGCGGGAAAAGCCTATAATAGACAAGTGCACTTGCTAACGGAGGGGATCACTTCAAACCCAAATAATCAAGTATTTTCACATCATCCACATATGAGTGCCTAACATGGCATTTTTCCAAAATCACATAATCCAATCTTTTACCTTTTGTGAAACTAATTTTCAAACTTTTCCATATATAGTTACCAACGAAAGGTGTTGGAACCCGTTTCCGAAATCCAACTACGTATACAGAAAATCAATTTGGAACCCGAATCCGCGTTGGAAACCTTAGACTAATCCGGAAATCCCGATAAATTTTTTTTTTAATCTTATTCATCTACCAAATTCCGAAACATACTGAAACCCTCATACTTATATCCGATTAAAAACTCAATTAAAGTCCTCAGACTAAGTCTTGCGAGATTCATCTTAATATAATTTACTTAGGGCCCAAAATGCGGACTCATATTCTAACATTCTGAACCACTTACTTCACTTTGAATGAATCCATAATTTCAATTTCATTCCTAAAACTTTCAAATTTGCATAAAATGGAGGACAATGATTTTAGAAAACTAATGCTTCGAAAATCAAGAGAATCGGAAGCCAATTGCAACAGTTATACGAAGAAAATTGGAATTGGCCAACTGAATAGTAAATGACTAAATGAATAGTAACCAGCGAAATTCCGACCCTCATAACTTTTTCATCCTAAGTCGGAAATTAACCCACTTTATACCGTTTTGAAGATCTTGACCAGTTCTACAAACCTTAAGAAATACCTCTTACCCAAATTCTTACTCTAACATGCTCTAAAAGCCCAAACAAGGTGGCTGCCCATTTTTACAAAAAATGGACAGCACCTCCCCTAATTTTTGTCCTAGCCAAACTCTTCACTTTCCAACCAAACTTCATACCTACACAAGAACACTTCAATCTTCCTCTTTTTCACAAGCAT
>JANZXV010000008.1:13547637-13559195 GCA_027576455.1 Erythroxylum roigii | reverse complement strand
ATCCACACAAGCTCTAATTAAATCTAATCCCCCATTTAATATTTCTTAACATAAGCAATTAAAAATCCTCAATTTTTTATTCAACCAAAAGAAAATTATTAATCTAAACCTCAAAATAATTTAAACATGCTTATTGATTATGAAAAAGGAATCGGGGCCCAACAATCTAATTAAGCTGCCTCCACAATGCAGGGATTCATATATAGGAGAAAGCCAACTAAAGAAGACGAGAGACTGATGGTTATCAATAATGAAGAAATGGATGTAATATCTATAGGGAATGTATGTTTTGAATCTTTATACAAGGTTCGTTTTGGTTGTACATGACACATTTTATATTTAATCTTTTTATCAATTTTGGACAAAGAAAGAGATAGTTTTGTATTTAATTCTTCTGTTGTACAGTTTTCATTTAATACAAAACATAATGGTAAAACTTTCTTGTCATATGGTTTATATATAAAATGTGTCTTACCCTGAATTAGATATGTTTATTCGTATCTTGCCAAACAAGTCATAAAGGAGAGCCTTGATAAAGAATAAGTCATATATGTTATGGTATAAAAATTAAGCCACATTTTCAGAGCTAGGGTTGAGAGATTGATTAAGGAAAACTTTATCATAACTCTGGATTTTGATGATCTGGAAACATATATTGATTGTTGCAAAGGTAAGTTGACTCAAATAAGGAAAAAGGGTTTAACTCGTGTTTTTAGCTTGTTGGGTTGATACATACAGATATCGGAAGACCTTATATAGTTACATTATGCAATTCTAGATGTGACATTTTTTATGATTATTCCCATTACAATTTATGTGTTCTTGCTTAAAGACTGAAGGTTAAGAATCAATTGGGAAAATTCATGAAGATAGTCAGGTCTGACAATGAAGGAGAGTATCAAGGCAAACATGGTATTTTAGAACGTGAAAAGCTCCGTTTTCCAGATATATGAAATCGGTTGAAATGGTGACTCAGTTCACTATGTCAAGTAGTCCTGAGCAAAATGGTGTGTTACCGAAAGACATAACTACACCTTAAAGGACATATAGAAGTCAATGCAAAACAGGACTAATATACCTGATTATCTAGAAGGGTAAAAACCCAGCCTTGAACACATTCGTGTATGAGGTTTCCCTACTAAGGTTGTATAATCGTTATAAAGACAAATTGCATACTCGTTCCGCTCATTACTATTTAGTTAGATATCTCGACCACTTAAAAAAAAGCTACAGATTTTGCTGTAAAGAAGGAAGGATCAAAATAGCGGAATAAAAAATAGCTAACTTTCTGGAATACAGTGTCTATGATGATAGTGGGCCCTTTGACCCTTTGGTTGATAGTAGGTCGAATACTACAGTTATTATCTGCCACTCATATAGCCAAATTCAGTGGATCCAGGTCCAAGTACCATGGCTGTACAGAACAAGAACTCATACCTGTACACATAGAGGTTCTTAGGGGGCACAAGATCTAATGCAGTTGCGTAGATCCACTAGAATGAGACAACCTTTTATCTTATCTGATTATATAGTCTATTTGGTGAATAGGAATATAGTGTTAGAAATGTGCGGATCTAGTTACTTTTATAAAAGCTATTTTTGGACCCAATGCAGATTTGTGGTGGGATGCAATGAATGATGAGATACAAGCCATGAAGCATAGTAAGGTTTGGGATTTAATTGATTTGCAGCAGAACTGTAAACCCGTCAGTTGTAAATGAATTTGAAAGAGCAAAAGGACTTAGGATAAAGTGTAACGATTTAGGGCTAGCTCAGTTGTCAAAGGTTTCACTCAGATAGAAAGGTTTGGTTTTAAGTTACCTTCTCTCCCATATCTTTTAAGGATACATTTTGAGTGATTATGACAATTGTAGCTCATGATGAGATAAAGTTACATTAGATGGTTGTCAAAACTGTTTTCTTGAATAAAGACCTTTATGAAGAGATCTATATGAAACAACTTGACGTATTTCAGGATCAAGATGGAACTGACATGATTTGTACATTAAACAGATCAATATATGGTTTATATAAAACGTCCTAAAAGTGATACCTTATAATTGATGAGATGTGACCTCTTTCGGTTTCATGGAAAATAAAATTGACTAATGCTTGTACTACAAGGTCAAAGGTAACAAAGTTATCTTCCTATTATTGTGTGGATAATATATTGCTCACATTAAATGATTTGACTATGTTGCATGAGGTTGAGCAACTTTTGGCCAAGCATTTCAATATGAAGGACCTTAGTGATGGATCTTTTGTCCTAGGTATGCAAAATTACCAGGACATATCTCAACACTCTTTAGGTCTCTCTTAGAGTGCATATATTAAGCGAGTGCTACAAAGGTTTAATATGACAAAATTTAAACCTGTTGTAGCACCAATCTCTCATAGTGAGACATTATCTTTGACATAGTATTCAAAGAATAAAGTAAAGAGAGAGACTATAAGGAATGTTCCATGTTCTAGTGAAATTGGTAGCCTGATGTATGCTCAGATGTGCTCTAGGCTTGACATTACATTTACTGTTGGACTGTTGGTTTGCTATCCAGCTAACTCAGGAGTAGACCACTGGAATGCAGTTAAACGAGTACTGAGATACTTAAAGAGAACTAAGGATTATATGTTGACATATAAAAAATTCAATAGTCTAAACCTCGTAGGGAATCCAAATTCAAATTTAAGTTATGTGCCCAGAAGATAGCAAGTATATATCATAATAAGGTTTTAAGTTTGCAAATGGTACAATGTCATGGAAGAGCGTCAAGTATACATGTGTGACTTCCTTGACTATGCATGCAGAGTGCATGCTATGTGGCTACTACATAAACGGTTAAGCTTAGAAACTTGATTTCTGAGTTGTCTGTGGTTGATTCAGTGGCTAGACCCATTCAATTGTATTGTGATAATCTTACTGTTGTGCTGCTTAAGAACAACAAAAGGAATATCACAAGGTCTTAGCATTTGGAGGTCAAATATTTGACCATAAAGGAGTTGATACGAAAATATGACATTAAGGTTTGGACCATTTAAGAACTGAGGAGATGTTAACCGATCTTTTAACTAATGGACTTCGCCCACATGTTTGTGAGAAACATGTATACAGTATGGGTGCTTTGAAGTCCTTTAACACTGTTAGTTAATGATCGTTATGTTTGCTCCATATATATTTGTACATTTATACATTTTGTTTTATTATGATAGTATGATGGTTCATCAATAAAGATGATCGTTGTTTATCCTTAGTAATACGTGTTATCGTATATTGTCATAATATGAATGAAAGCCTTATGATCTGCGTCAATCTTAAGTATTTTAAAGGTCATTAGGCATATATACATATTTAATCTTAAGGTTATGTCAGTTAGACACATACAGTTTAGTATGAATATTCATGAATTTTGATATGACACAGGGAGATATAAGTTTTAATCTCATAAAGGTGCTCTAATGCAATTTAGCATTCAGTTGGAGAACATAAAGGTTTTCTCTAATGCAGTTTAGCATTTGGTAAGATGAAACAAGTTTTTTCTAATGGAGTTTAGCATTTGGTGAGAGAAATATGATTTCTCTAATTTAGTTTAGCATATGCAGTATAGCACAAGGTTTAGAGAAATCAAGACCTACAAACGAAGATTATACAATTTAGACCATACAAGTATTATCTTAGTTTGCCACACTTCATTTTCTTATTCATATTAGTGAAGTATTAAATATGCGTGATTGTATTAGATCTGTGTCACATATGACACATGCATTTAATACTTTTCGACATTGAAATTCTTGCGAGACGAAATGATGGACTTTTGTTGTCTTTAGATCAAATGTTCTATTTTAAATCTAGTCGACTAATACAGTAGCATAACTTAACCGATATGTTAAATTGTTTTAAATTTGAGTCAACATTGCAATTAAGTGTTGTCTAAGGGGGAGAATGTTGGATATTTTTGACATTTTTCATAAAGTTGAACAACATTTAATTGCAATTTTGGTTTTTCAATAATTTATCGGTTAAGTTAGATAATTTGATTCGAATTAAGATAATAAAGTGACCTAATAAATGATCTAAGTCAATGGGCTGAAGTCCAGGAGGAAAATGGATTCCGATTAGTGTAGACCTGACCTATATCGGACCTGTGATGGAAAAACCCAATATAAATGCTGTATAAATTAAGACCTCTTGTAGTTGCTCATGTCATTCGTGAACGTAAAGTTACTCTGACCTATTCAAAGGTTATGTTTTGAGAAAACTGGAGAAAAGTTTTAATGCATCTAGGTGAACAGTTTTTGTGAAGGTCACGGTGGATTCGCGCTCGTTTCAACTTTATAAAGCTCATTTGAAGTTATAGAATTGAAATCATATATTTTGAGCAATTCTTTGTTTATTTATCTTTCACGTTCAATCCGAAATATATAACTAAATTCTCGTTACGTATTACACCTATGACCTTCATAATTAAGATGCAACAGTTGTCCTGGGTCGTCCTCCTCTCTGGCTTCTTTAAGATGCTTGAAGAAGCTGTGTGAATTATAAACATTTAAAAAAGATTACTTGTTGAACGACAAGGACAAACGCGGGAAGTGAAGAGAGAGAGTCCCTCCCTAGGCCTAATGGCTTATGGCTATTGGCTAGCTAACGCTTTACTAAATAAATAGTAATGTCCATTTTAAAAAGTGAAAAATCAATTAGTTTATGTGAACTTGTAATTTTTTAAAAATATTCCTCTAGGGTATCAGAAGTCCAACACACATTCATTCTTTCACACCCTCTCTCCTTTCCTTTCCCGCCGGACCTCTATTCCCGCCTCCGCCTCCGCCCACGCCACCGTCTACTGCTACACACATATATATATATATATATTGCTAGTTGATTTGGTTGATTTGGCTTGTGGTGATAACTAATTCGAGGGAAAATGGTGAAATCAGCGGCTGCCAAGTCTCACCTCGATGAAGAAGACGAAGCCGACGGTTACGACTCCTCCTCCTACAGAGGTACAACCAACCACATGCTTTATCTGTCCACATTTTTAAAAATCTATATCTTCTTTCTTGTTTTCTTTGCTTTCGGAAACAAAAAGCAGTAATTTGGTTTAGTTGTTTTTATGATGAGTTAGGTGAAGTAGCTAAGGGAGATGGTAAGAGCAGTGAACAGAAGGTCAACCTTCACCGCTCCAAGCATTCAGAAACCGAGCAGCGCAGAAGGAGCAAAATCAATGAGAGGTCAGTATTTCGACATTTTTGTTTGAGGCATGTGTTGTGGTGATGATTAAGGGGTGTCCTTAAATGATTAAAACTTATAACCACTGGTTGAAAAGCATTGTAAAAATGAGAGCTCTGTATTATTGGCTGATGAGAATAAGGTATTTAGTATTTAGTGTTGCTTATGTGAAAATCTTGTGCTCTATTTTGAAAAGAGCTAAGGGAATTATGTGTCTGATTTGTTTGTCACTTTTAGATACTCCTGAGTGCCAGTCAGGTTCTTTTCGTTCTTCAGTTTCTTTTGTCTACCTAGTCTTTTGATGTGTGATGTCGGAACAACTGTGTTTATGAGACAGGTTTCAGATTTTGAGAGATCTTATACCTCAGAATGATCAAAAGAAAGACAAAGCTTCATTCTTGTTAGAGGTGCATGTCTCATTTTTTGTTTTCGCCTTCTCACTTTCATGTGCACGATGACACACTCACATTATCAATTATGTATCTTTGTTACCATGTCACTTAAATGAGTTCCCTTGTACAACTTATGCAGGTCATAGAGTACATTCAGTTTTTACAGGAAAAATTGCAGATGTATGAAGGATCATATCAAGGTTGGAGTCGTGAGCCAGCTAAGTTGGTGCCTTGGGTAAGAATTCTCTTCTGTGCGCGCGACTCTACTGTTGCATGATTGACCATGATATATACAGTGCTTTGAATTCCTTTTCTTTGACATTTGTTGTTCTTTTGAGCTTTATACACATGTCCATGCCATGTGGATCTTCTTTTCATGTTTTGCCAAAAAGTTCTGATATTTGATACATGTTCTAAAACTACTCCACTGGCTAAGATTTTGGAATCTTGTGGATGCTTCAATACTATGGGATGTATGTGATGAATAGTTGGTTTTGAGAAGGGATTTCAACCCCTAGTACACCCTATATTGGTGCGACTACCTGCTATATGAATTATGTACATTTTGATTCTGTTAAAGTTCATAAATTACCTTCTTGTTTGTGATTTTCATTTGACATGAAGTTCCACTCTTGTAAATTGCCTTGGATGTATTGGTTCTTAACTAAGAAACAAATAACTTGACGACAGCCTACTGTTCTTCAATGTTCTAGTATTTGCTTTGAAAAGTTTTGTTAAAAATGCTTTGATAGTCACTAGTAGACAAAGATGATGGCATCTAGGAATCTTGATATGGACCTTGAATGTGGGACCGTGGGCTGTTTGACAGCAATTTACATAGGGAAACATAGTAACACATAAACAAGGCGTTGATGACATGATATGCTTTTTCCTGATTCTATTGGAACCATGTGTATTTGTTTGCTTTGACGGGTAAGGAATTTGGTGCCTTTTTTCTCAGGTAAAAGTGGATGCTGATGTCAATTTTCTTTGTTTATGCATTTTGCATGAAAATTGATTCCTGACATTTAAGGCATGACTTGGGTGTTCTAGAGGTTTTGTTTCTTAGGAGCTTCCTTAATGTCTTGTCTTGGGTTTGAACCAGAAAAATCATTATACACCTGCAGAAAGTTTGATGGATCATCCTCAAAGCCTGAAGAACGGTTCTGTTCATGAGAATAGTGCATTACTTACAAATGTACAGGACTCTATCGAATCTGGCCTAGGAACTGGTCCTATACTCAAAGCACTAGATCATCCCCCAGGATCAACAACTCCATCTGATCCCTTTAACATGCAGGCACAGTCAAATCTGTTCACTGCTATCAAGAGGGATGGTGTGCCTGCACAGTCTTTGGAGGAGTCTCTTTCTGATGCTGAAAACCTGGCATACCAGCTTCAATCACAACCATGGCAGAGTCAAGCATGTGCTATTGAATGTGCAGCGCAAGTGAATGCATTGCATGGACAGGAGTTGATAAGTGATGATGGATCAGATAGCCTCTCAAGTTCCTTTTCTCAAGGGTGAGCACCTACATAGAGTTCATGACCAGTTTGTTCAATTGATAGACAAAAATGAAACATACTGGATTTGCTGTGTAGAATCTGTCAATTAGGTCTCTTTTTACTGTTAAGGTGACTTGTGCTGTGAAGTTGCAAGCCATCAACCTTAACTAAGAAAGATTACCATGTGTTATTTTCTGTAGTTATCCAGGATGTCGAGCTAATATATGAATATTAAAATTTCACCTGCTCAAATATGCTTGGGACCAGGATATACACTATTCTAGTTCACAAATTGGTTACTTGTGATTCTTAGAATTCTGTTAGAAGCATTAAAATTTATTGGCAGATTGGATCTCTTCTATCTCATCTTTATCTACTGGATTTACATGGAAGGAAGCTATGTACATAGGGAAAGTTGTATAGGGAATTTCCAAGCCAGAAATTTCGCTGCCTGTTTTATAGGGGAATTCCTTGAAGGCTTCTTACCAAGTCCACATTTTTTATATGTTGGGTATACCTTTTGACAAGAAAATAAATGGGCTAATATATGGGTGTCTATCTGATAATTTCCAGCTATGCGAGATCTCCGGTTCTTTCAGATATGCTTTCCCATCATTTGGAACCTAGCTGATGTTCTTATTTTAGGTTTATGACACATTGCATGGGACATAATTTTTACTGCAGGTTACTGAACACTCTGACTAGAGCACTGCAATCATCTGGTGTCGATTTGTCACAAACCAGTATCTCAGTGCAACTTGACATGGGTAAACGGGAAAACAATGGAATCACTGCTATGGCATCAAATTCAAAGGTTCAACTCTGACACTGTGCCAACTATTGAATAATCTATGTTTTTGTTTTTTTTCTTCTGTAGCATTGGGGCATTTGTTAGTAAGTTTTTGCTTATTTGATGCCTGTTTTTTTGGATGTTTAATTGTGAATATTGTCGAGTAGAATGTGTTCTATCTGCCTTGTTATACTGATCAATATGTGCATTTGATCTAGGATCGGGAAAACCAATATCTAAATAATCAAGCCATCGAACAAATTGTGATTGGGAACTGTGGGGAAGATTCTGATCAGGCTCACAAAAGACTGAGAACACAGAGAAGTTAGTGTATCATTCCTGCTCCAAATTCATTCGTCTGCTGGTTATTTTCGTTTTAGTTTCTGCTCTTGAAATTGTGCCGGTCACCTGCTTATGCGTGGGTTGACGACAATCAGAGCGGGTCAATTGTACATGTGAAGAGACGTGAAATTTTTCTTCTATATTTTGCGTTTCTACTATTAAGATATACCCTTGCCTGCATATATAAAGAAAAGCTGATCTTATGTTCAGGTTGGATCTATTTGGCATCGTAAGTTTCTGGACCATTTGACATAACTAGCTTGGGGATAGGCCTCTTCCATCTTCAAATTTAAAGAACTTGTGTTCTCGGTGATTCACCAAAACTTTGAAAATAACAATTCTCAAATTTTGGTAAGAACTTCATTGCGACATTTGAGCATGTTAATTGGTTACCTCCTTCAGGGAAGGCGTATGGATTGTTTCTCATCTCTTTTCTTCCAACAACCCATTTACTGTGTCCTTGCGTTTCTCGTGTCGTTAGTTGTGAAGTCGATTAACATTGACATTGGAACTTTCAGACTGTTCAATTTTCGGAGTGTTTCAACTTAATCTGAAATCGTTGAATTATATGTATATATTTATCGTTTTTCATTAATTTAAAAGTTTTATATATTTAACAATGTGAGAATTTTACATCATGACTCTTCTGTGAAGTATCCAAAATTCTCGCATTGTGTTATGCCATCGGTGCCTATACAAGTCAGCGGTATATTAGTGTTCTTTCATAATCATGATGCTAATTGAGAATTGTTACTGATGATTTTATGAGACTTTTCAACAAAACTGTTAATTATCACAATGACTTAATTTCAAACTTGATTAATTTTTCCGGTGAGATAGTTATTAGAAAGGTGATTCATCGTGATCACACACTCGTTATTCAATATATAAACATAAACAGTGAAAACAATTTCTTTTTGGACATGTTATCTAGACCTTTAAAATATGATGTTTGATATCAACCCATTTCAATAATTTTCGGTAAGACCACTTTAGTTTATATTTTTGGGAAACATTGATCATTCGATGCTCCTATGATAGTATAAAACAATTCTCTTACGTTTCAAGCTCAGTTCAAAGTTAGCAGGATACACATCCAAAACATTTGGTCTCATGATAGACACTAGTGAAGAAGAAGACCACGATTAGTATGAATACCCAAATACGATAACAAGGTTTGTGACAACTATAACACCGAACAAGATATTCAAATGTCTTATAGGCCTCCACAAAGATTAAATTGTTATTAAGTGTATCTAAATTTGTGTTTAAGCTTAAGCATATTTAATATTGATATGTATGTCATGTGAATGAAATCACTTGACATGATGATATAAAAAATGACTTCATAATATTATGATGTAAAAAATTATGTCAATATAGTGATGAAAACAAGCAATGATATTATCATGAAAAGGATATATACTTACCTTTATAAAGAAATTTTAGTCAATAAATAAATAAATTTTTTGTTTTCTCTAAAATCTTTATCATATTATATCTCTAATGCTTTGTTCTTGCCAGCAATATAGTGGATTAATATTTAATTTTCTATCTTAATATTTAATTTTCAATAATAAAATATATGTATTTTTTATCTTAGTATGTAATTGTTCTTAACAATAAAACATAGGTTTATTTATATTAACAGAGAAATATGAAAGTTTAAGGCCTCTTAATTTTCATTTAAACATATTTTTAAGTATTCTTTGCTGAAAAAAATAATTATTATTTATTATATGAATTTAAATATTATTTTATTAATAATAAAAAAGAGATGAAAATTAAAAATGTTTATTTTTAAAATTTTGAATTTATTGCATAATTAAAAATTAAATTAAATAACTAATAACTAATATTTAGATATTATCTTTATTAATTATTTTTTTTATTAACCTATGCAGTATACAGTATAGAGCACAAACAAAGTCTTTATTTAAGAATTGACCTTACTTCACCTGACCCAACCCACCTATCCCTTCCCTTGTCGGTTGTCATACTATAATTGTTTTATTTTTCTCTCATTTGCCATCCCTTTTCATCACGTGGAAGTCTAACTTAATCACACCGACACCAACTCTCAGCAAAATGTAAAACCTGTGGCAACTAAAACAGTAGCTACGACCCAGCGTGGGGTCTTCGTCTTTCCTAGAAAAAATTGGACATTGAAACAAGAAAAGAGGTTACAGCTGGAGATCAAGACTTTCCACTATCAAGAGTATAGTATTGTGTGTTTTATCCGAGGTTTTGAAATTTGAACCGGATGTTAAATTGAAGACTTTATTGATTATTGGTTCGACCGATTTAACCAGTTTGACAACCGATCGAATCAGTATGACGTTATAATTACGTAATAATTATATATAATATTAGTAATATTAAAAAAAAGAAAAATATACTAAATAATATAAATTTTTATTCTTCTGTTAGATTTACGGAGAAAACGTGGGTTTTACTTTTGAAAGAATTAAAAAACACATGAAAGAAAAAACAAAATAAAAAAATTTATTGAACTAGTAGCCAATCGGTTCTACCAGTCCCGGTTTAACCGGTCCTGATCAATTGACCGGTTCTTACCGATTTATACTGGTTTAATTGAATGCTGATTTTTAGGAGTCACCCGGATCAGATAGCTGACCGGTCACCGATCGAACAGGTCAAACCGGCCGGTCCGGTTCAGGTTTCAAAAGAGAGGTTTTCTCTAACTCTCCTGTATTTTACAATATTGTCTTATTCTTAGTATTATAAGCCTAAAATTACGTTTAGATACAGTACTTCAACAAAGGTTTAGATAGGCAATTATTTTAATTACCGTAACGATGCTGTGGCAATTATTTTCATATTGACTCGTACTTTTAACAACAATTCTTGCACCAATTTATGGATCATAACGTCAAGGTTAAAAAGGTTTACCAAATTCTAACTTTTTAAACTAATATCCGAAATATTTTTTGTTTTCATCATATAATAGGAAAGTTATTATTCTCTAAATACAAGAGATCACTATCCTCGATGAGAAGAAATTGCTACTTTTGCAATTAAAAGGGACATCATGCTAAAGAAGAACAATTAAAGAAAATCATACTATTCAATCCATTTTTAATCTTGAATTGGCCCTTTCATGACTAGATGAAGATTATATTTTATTTGCTATTGATAAATATGACATCTCTTATGATTTTGATTCTAATAGTTTAGCCATTGAAGAGGTGTAAAATCTATACTATCTTCTATTCAAAATAAGTGTTGTTTTAGAGGGATTTTAATTATTCAAAATAAGTGTCGTTTGTGACTTTTTATGCATATT
>JANZXV010000008.1:13503125-13525853 GCA_027576455.1 Erythroxylum roigii | reverse complement strand
TATATAATATTTATTAATAAAGCATTAATTAAAATATTTTTAATATTTTGAAAATATTTTTAATATTTTGAAAATATATTTTAAATTTAATTATATATTTTTTCAGTATAATTAGTGACGGAAAAGTTTCCGTCCCTAACTAGCGACGGAAAGGTTTCCGTCGCTAATTTCAGTATAAATTAGCGATGGAAAAGTTTTCGTCCCTAAATAGCGACGGAAACAAGTTTTCCGTCGCTAATTTCAGTATAATTACTGGCAGAAAAGTTTTCGTCCCTAAATTTGGCGGGATGTTTTTCCTCCATTTATAGCGACGGAAATTATAACCGTCGCTAAATGAATCGATTTTAGCTACGGAAATAGGAGTTCAATCGCTAATTTGCTACGATTTATTTTCCGTCGCCAATTTTTCTTTTTCTTGTAGTGAGTAAGCACTTGACTAGAGAAGAACCAAGAAGAATGCGACCGGAAACGAACCAATCTTGCATGTCAGAACATAACATCAAATGGCAGAGAAAGAGCCCAAATGGTCAAAGAAACATGTTAGAGGCAAAGCGAACCAGCTTTTTCTTCTTCTAGGTTATGTCTATTTTCTTTCTTCCTCCGAAGAGTTCTTTTCATCACAACGATGCAGCAAGATAAGGGAGGAAAAAGGTGGATAGTGGGAGAGTGATCTGACTTGGAATGAATGATTAAAAATTTTGGTCCCGTTCTTTTGTGAAAAGATGCTTCTGTTATTTTTTCGTGGCGCTACAGAGGTTTGGCTTATTTTTAACCGGCAAGTGATTAAGCATGGAATTGCGAGAAAACATAACACATACAAAAAGTGTCAAGAAGATGAACACAGAAGAATAGTCGATGCTTACTTGATGGAACGAAGACAGATAACCCTAGTAGCTGTGGAAGAAAACGTTCGTCAATGAAAGAAGCCAGTTGAAGGAGAAACACAATGGACGTAGTACATGTAGCCGCATAGGTATTTACTGGACTGCGGTTGTAATTTCATTAATTTTTTGAGGGTATTTTTGTCATTAAATTAGGGTTTGGAAATATATATTTAAGAATGAAATATGAAATGGTGTATATAATATTATGGTTTGTTAAAAATGAAAAGAAAGTCAAAGGTTTAGAAAAGGGAAAAAATTCAAAAAATTTATATCATTCAACTTGATCTCATGTTATGAATAAATATTTGAATTGAACATAATGATTGTGTTATGAATATATATGTATGAATAATTGTATAAGATATGTCATGCAACATTTGTCAATGATGTAAATCATATTATACTCTTCAACTTGATCATTATTTTTCAAATTTTGAATTGAAATTGTTGGAAATGGAATTGGAAATTGTTGGTAATTCAATTGGAATTATGAATGGAAATGGAAATGGAATTTGATTGTTTTGAGATTGTTGGAATTGGGAATTGTTGTAAATGTAAGGAAATAAAAATAAAATTATGAAAGTTTTGTGATTGTTAGAAACTTAGAATTGGAAATTGTTGTAAATAGAAATGGAATTATGATTGTTTTGTTATTGTTGGGATTGAAAATTGTTAGTTATTGTTGGAAATTCAATTGGAATTATGAATGAAAATGGAAATGAAATTATGGTTGTTTTAAATACTTTGTATATTATTAAAATGGAAATAGAAATGTAATATTATTTTTACATCAACTAGTAAAGTGTACAGTACAATTGTATAATATATCAATATGGACTATTTTGCAATTTTTAAAAATTTTAGGGACTATTTCATAAATTTAAAAAATTTCACTCAGTACTGATACAGGTCCATTCCAAAGCTCAATCTGATACCGAGCCCAGTGCGGTATTTATAACATTGGTTGAAGCAAGCCTGGTAATGCCATATGCTCTAGTTTGTAGTGCTGGCAGACGTCACAGTGTCTAATGAACTCTCTTATTGATTTCCACAAACCTTTCCAATAGAAGATTATATATAATCTGTGATAAGTGGCATGAATTCGTAAATGTCCTCCAATAAGAGTACTGTGGAAATGTTCTAACAGTTGATTTCAAAGGGCATTGTCCTGACCCACTACCAACTTCCCTTTGGATAATAGCTGATCATACAATCAAGAGTAACGAGAGAAGGTTTCTCCCTGATGTTAAGAGTTGAATTATGAATAGCAGGTGTTGATCTCCCTATCAAGGAAGCTTTGATATTGCTCAAAATGTATGCAGAAATAGTAGACAGAGCATGTTTGAGAGTGCATCTGCAGCTGCATTGGATTTGCCTTGTTTGTGTTAGATTTCATATATGCCATCAACTTTGCAAACGATATATATTGAGTTGGAGTTATTAATTTCTAATCAAAAAGAAAATTCAAAGGCTGCTATTTTGCTGGGAAAACGATTTCATTTCAAGGAGTAATATAATACGCGTTCCACATAGGAGTCAGTATAGAGTCAGTATACGTCCACAATCCTCAACATGGGTATACGAAATAACATATAAACCAACAAATACTGAGCAGTGCGCCACATACCATACATACTCCATACTCCTGAATATTTGCTCACATTTTCCCCGCATTAATTGCAGCATGCACGAAGTCCTCGCATTGAGCAATCCCGTTGGATAAGACATCAGCAAGAACACCAATGATTTCAAAAGCCTTCGGCAAATCAGTAGCTGAATTCATCTCGTCGAGCCACGACAGCAACTCTTTTGAAAACCCTACCATTTCCCTCACATTTAGCAGCTGATCTTTCATTACGACCTCCCAACCTTCCAAGCTCACACTCTCTTCATCCCCTTCAAATCCGGCAGAAGTCCCTTCGGCTCTAACACAAGTCGCAATAGATGATTTTTTCACTTTGAAGAAGTGTTGCAACTGCTCAATCAAGCCTGTATAGACAAGCATAGGTCGGATTACAGTGAGAAGATCATCTGCACCTCCTGATTCTGCTGGAAAGCTTGTACTACTACTTCCTGATTCTACTTTAACTAAGCTTGTCGAAGTGGATGCTGAGCGGGCTGTGTTCCGCCCATGCGTATGTTGCATATAGGCATGATATATTCCGCGCTGTAAAAATGCCCGGCGATGTTGCAACCATGACTCATATGACTCCGAAAGAAGTGAGTTAACCATCATAAATTGAACGGTTTCTTCAGTTCCTAACGTGGACTGTGCAGCATGAGGTGAGGATTTGGTATCCAACGAAGAGTTTATATAGGACGAAACGGCCTTAGCCATGCTACGTCCCTGAGATGGGCTACCTTGCTCAAGAAGGTGACGTGCCATTTGGATCATAAAGGGTAGGAAACGAGAGTTGCTTTCCCTTCCCCCACCTCTACAATCTGCACTGAATGATGCTCCCGTCGCAAATCGAGCAAGCATCTAGAACATTAAAAAATGCAGACATCAGGTTTAACTCCCAAATAAAACAG
Source organism: Erythroxylum roigii (assembly GCA_027576455.1). Classification (NCBI taxonomy): domain Eukaryota; kingdom Viridiplantae; phylum Streptophyta; class Magnoliopsida; order Malpighiales; family Erythroxylaceae; genus Erythroxylum; species Erythroxylum roigii. The sequence goes on along the minus strand of JANZXV010000008.1, from coordinate 13,522,437 downwards.
GTAGTTGTTCTCTAGTAGAATTCACATACAGAGATTAAAAAGAAAATGAAACAAATAACACAAAGCAAAGACAATTTCTTACCAGCACAATGTCATAGGTTAACAGTCGAAGCCGACTCCCATCAGCACGACCAAGAGCATTGAGATTGTCCCAGTACTGATCCACGTATCGGACGTACTGAGCAAGAGGAATAGATGGACCTCTTACTGGGAATAAAGAATTGCAAAGAGATTCATTATTCCTGAGGGTGGCCCCTTCCCACTCTTTCTTCGGATTCCTCAGAGCAGTATCTGCTCTTTTTGCCTCTTGATGGCAATGGAAGTGAATAATATTGAAGTAACTGACAGTGGTGTAAACACACTCCCCACGAGCACTTCCTGAAGTGCCAACACCTAGATTCACGCGCTTACTATAAGAGTAAACACCCAGCAAATCTGTTGGCCTTAAGCTGTAGCCTTCTCGACATACCATGCATGCTAATCCATCTTCTTCCTCCTCCACATCTTCTAAACCTTCCAGGTTTGGCCTAGCAACAACAATTCTCTCACCACCATCTGAAGCTAGTTCTTGTCGCATACCAAGTCCCTGTAAGAATGAAGTAAAGAGGAAATTATCAACAATTGATTGCCAAATAAAAGCAAAGGTATCATCAACTTTTTTCTTGTCCATAGAATATGCAACAAAACGGTCCCTTTCAGTGCTCACGGACATGTTCCCTTAAAGAGAGAGATAGTCGATGACAAACTTTGGTTTCTCTCCATCAAGGAAACAGTGTTACAGTAGAAGCATACAAAAACATGATCAGACAAGAATATAAGTACCTGAAGCATCTCCTCTCTCTTCCTCAAAGCTCGCCGCCTCATTTCATCCCTAGTGGCATGCCTTAATTTACGCACCTTCTCCTCCAAGAATCCATCTCCTTCTCCCTCCTTATTGGATAGTGTATCCAACAAGTTTTCAGCCCTTGCCCCAATCTCTCCAGCAACTCCTTCCAAAGCATGAAGCAGTGGCAATATCCCTCCTTCATCAATAGACCTTTGGGTTGGCAAGTGCCCCATAGACAATCCCCTCAACATAGACAATATATGGGGAATAGATGGTAATTTCAAAGCCAATGCCCATTCTGAACTAGATCGGAATACAGCCTTCCCTGCAATCGGAAAACTCTCTTTAAGATGTCTAACAGCAACATCTGTGATACCTTTCTCTAGGATAATGTCCTTCAATCGCTCTCCACAGGAACTTGTCTTTAGTGACTCTGATACTCGAACAAAATTTTCCACCGTAAACCTCTGCTTGGCTGCTTTCTGAGCAATGTTTTCATCTTTAGAGGTGTCTTCATGCTGCTTCTGCAGCCGATCAAACTCCTTCCAGTCTTGCAGGAATGGATTGAAATGCTGAATGAGTGCTTCCATAGCAGCAGGTTCACCATATGTCAGATACGGCAATATTCTTGCAACCATCTCTGTGTTTCTCTGCTGCTTGTTGGATTTTTTAAGAACTAATGGATGGCATAATCTTTCCAGGAACATAAGAACAATCTTTTTGGCTTGTTCTCCAGTGCCAGATTCTTCACTAGTAACAGTGAGGGCACTCTGTGTGATGCTAATATTGTCACTCTCATTTGCCTCAAGTGTCAGACTTTCCACAATGAGAAGAATGCCTTCTGCTGGCTCCATGGCATCCACTGAGAAGGCACGCCTTGCTGTTTCAAGAAGAAGGCCTAAAGCACCTAGCCTTAACAATGCCCGTCTGTTTTCTCTTATCTTGCAGCAGTGCATGAGAAGGTTAAGAACTGCAACCAATTTTTCTTGGTTGGATTTGAAATCATCACGTAATCGCTGGGCATTAAAATAAGAAAGTATAATGTGTAAGTAGAGTGAAGAGATCAAGGAAACAAAAAATTATGACCTAATCAATCCTGCAGTTAAAACTCAGTACCAGAACTGGTAACCACATGGTGTAAGGAACTGACACAATTATGAAGCACAATTGCACAATAAAAGTAGACCAAAGAATTAACCATGAATACAAACACTGCTGCTAAATAGTTAAAGCAAAGGATTCAATTTTTCCATAACAGACGATTTGACACGCTTTTACCACCCAAAAGCACAAAGACATTTCCACACAGCATCATCAATACAACTAGTTACCCTGTTTATTTTTATCCAAATTTGATACAAAATAAGCATCAGACCAAATAAAAAAAGTAATAGCAATAATTGTAAGAATTTTAAAAGATCACAATAATCCTAAGCATTTTAAAAATCAACCTGGAATTCTGAAGCATGAGAAACAAAATCTAATAGGAGGGGAAAATGCCAAAGGTAAAACATCACTTAGAAATTAATAAGCTCTTGCTATCATGGCACTTTGTTATAAAACAATGAAGCAACTGCTTACCTGGACCATGCCCAGAAGTATTTCCAGCCCACCAAACTCTCGAACAGCACCTGCTATTGCAAATTCAACTTCTGGATCCAGCGACTCCTCTCTGTCTTCCTCCAATTCTTTAATCATAGGTTCAGTAGCTTCCCCATCTAATCCCTAATAAAAAGAATGAATATGGACATCAAACTAAGAACATAAAAGAATTCACTGTTTCTAGAATTATACCCACTCATTGTTGAAAAGCCATGTTAAGAAGCACTATCACTTGATATAAATATGAGAAAGGAATGCAAAGACAGTTCTGGCGAGCATGTACACAAAGATCAACAGGTAAATGCAGCTTTTTGATATCATACGGCTACTTGTGAGGTGAAAAGATAGTGATGGCATATATCTATCACCAATCCCAAAGCATAAATGTAATGAGACAAACCAAAAATAAGTAACTAATACAGAGCTTGAATATACAAACCTGAAGCCTATACGTCACCGTCATAGGCGGACACTCTCTAGTTGACACCGCAGCATTTGAAGATAATAAGGCAGAACTACCCATGGTATTCGGAGATTGAGTATTTGACTTTTTCCAAACTTGTTCATAAACTTGTGCAATGCTTAAATCAAGAGAAATGATATTTCCTGCTACCAGTAGTTCCATGCCATAGTCATCTTCAATAAGGCCTACCAGATCCAACTGATGGCAAATTTTATTTTTAACATCACGCATCAGAGGACCAATCTCAGCACTGGAATAAGGATTCTTAGTCATTGAACCCCTGATAAACTCTTCCTGGGTATGCGCCTTGTTCAGAACCAACAGATAGACAGATTCTGGTTTTGATGGGCATATCAAATTACAAAGCTGCTCCAGGATAAACTGCAAAAATAATTGGAATTCAGTTTTATTCAAAAATAAACAGTTAAACACACAATACCAAGGTTGTTAAGGACAGAAAAAATACATGGCAATACTCTAAGGATCTTAACCCTCAGAGGATTAATTGAAGTTACAGTTGGGCAATAAAAGGTAATTTGGAATAGCTTTTGAAACAGCAAAAATATATTCCTTTAAATTTGAATACAGGATGCAAATTCCAGAACAAAAAGGAGCCGTAAGTGCAGAACCAAATGGTTTGTACTTTCGTAGCCCCACCCTCAGATTTTCGTTTAAACATCATAGAGTTGTCCAAAGCAATGAATAAAGCAATAACCAACACGATAGATTGGTGTTTCATACCAAAGATGTGCGTCCTTTCGTCTCCTCTCCATGGATTTGCAAACCGCCAATACAGGCTCGGATGAACTGCCGTTTATTCTCACCGCTGTCAAGCAGAAGACTATCTAAAAGATCTTTCAGAAGGCGATTACAATCATTGATCAACTTTGTCTTCTGCACTATCAAGCCACGAATGACAATGAGAGCCTCAAGTACATTGGAGAGCAAATTGTCCCTCATGAATCTGAAATCAAAATTCAATTGTTTAAACCATGAATAGAACAACTTATAACATGGGGTCAATATGGTTATATTTTACCTGGATCTGATATTCGGGATCTCCAAAAATTTACCAAGGAGTTCTATAAGCTTGTGAAGAATGAATCCCTGGGAAATGTCAATATGCAGACTCCTCTCTAGAGACTCGACATTACTCACTTCTTGGGTTATCAGCTTACAAATTGTAGACAGACAACCACGTACGGTCAAGAAAAGACGAGCATCTTCTGAATCAATCATCTTAAAGAGCAATTCAAAGTATTCTGCTGCACTTTCACCAGCAGAAAGGCTTGCTGGTAGCAGAGCCATCAGTAAGTTCAATAATCGATATCGCGTTGAAGAACTCTGAGCACAAAGTAAACTGATCAGAGTGCACATCTCTGACCTGATAGACTGGGAACATGCACTCAGAACAAGTTCTGTCACCCATGACCCCAGCTCAAAGGTGGATAAGTCACGCTTAGTCATCTTACAGGTATGGCGTTTCCATTGAAGAGCATATTTGAGAGCAAGGTATTCCTGACTCTGAGGTTGAGGTCTCAGGCAAGGACCTTTGATTGCTTGAGACACTTTGTACTGTCTTCTGACAAAGTCAAGATATGATGCTCCTTTCTCCCATTCTGAGTAACTCAGCAACTTAATATCTTGAGCCTTATGAGCGTCCCAATTTTTCTCCAAAGATTCTGCTACAGACTTAGTGCCAGTGCTGTGGCCAGCTACACATCCAGTAGCAATGGAGTTATCTTCAGCCTTCAGCTGCACTGGGGTAATGGATTTTCCAAGACCTTGCTCCTTATCCACTGTATCAGTTTTAGGAGGAGTGCATGCCTGAGATATAATTCTCAGACAGGTGAGAATAATATGTTCAGCAATTGCTGGATGTTTGGCTCCCAATTTAATTGACAAGAATAACAGTTGGAAAACAACACGTAATCTTGATTCCCAGAACTCATCAGCCAGGGAACAAACTTCCGAGAGTAGTAACAATTCCTCACGTGTGGCCAGGGCAATGTCCATGGATCGATGATGTTCAAGACAGTACATGACTTTTTTCTGTATTAAATTGTTCAACTCTGTCACAGCGTCAAAATCACCTTCAGAGAAAGCACAAAGTACTGTCCTAGCTTGAACACGAGTTGTTTTTGCACCTTGATGAATATTATTCTCAAACAACTCAGTTAAGATGCCAGCTGAAACAAGTTGTTTCCTTGCATTAGGATGCTTGGATAGAACCTGCAAAATCTCCAAACATTGGGTTACAAATGTAGTTGCACAGCCATAACACTTGTTTGGAGACCTGGAAACAACAAATCTTGATGCGCCCACTGTATCCTCAAAATTCTTCTGGTGCAAGTAGCGCATTAAAAACCGTCGGAGCCCCTGTAGTGTCTGGACACTTTTGTTGACAGAATCAAAGGCAGCTTTGCATTTCTCACCATATAAGACACCAAGAAGAGTAATCTTGCGGTTAACCTTCAATGAAGGTCCAGATGGCACAGAGACCATCATTTGCTGGACATTGTCCTTTTGTTGTGAGTCCATCTCATTCTCACCAATGCTTGATATAATCTTAAGAATGGGTTTTTTGAATCCCAAAAGCTGCTGGTATCTCCTACGAGCATTTTCTGTTTCTGACTCAATGGCTGCCAACCCTCTCTTCATGTCCTCATCATTTTCCATGTCATCAAATGTAAAACTTGGTTTTGCCATAAAGTTGAACTCAAAGCGGCCATATTTACTATACCCGCATTCGTTACACAGGAAGGAGTCTAAATTCTCATAATTTATGTTGCGACATTGGCGACACTGATAAGCATTTTCATGACAATTACCGCAAAGTCCATGCTTATCAGTTACAGGTCGACTACAGCGTGGGCACTGCAATGGTTCAAGCGACAAAGCTTGAAGATTTTCATAGAAAGAGTCAAGCTCAATCATGAAATTACAAGCAGTGATTGGAATGGGAAACTCCACTTTTAACTCTGTCTGGTTGAAAGCAAGATGACAACTCTTCGCACGCTTCCACAAGGTCCAATTATTTTTCAGCTCCGACAAGTCAGCAACCGGTCGATTGTTATAATATAGATTCAAAACTTTCACTGATTTTGACTTGCGGGCATCGTGTACATTCATTGTCACAGTCTGGATGGTGTAACTTCCTGTGCATTTCACTATAATTCGGTTGTCAGTGAATTTTGTTTCTGATTTTAAGCTTTCTAGTTTCATCCTACTGTAAGGAACTTCAGGAGAGCTGCAGGCAACACATGGCTCACTCTCAAGATAGTAACCATCAAACTCCACAAGGCCAATCAAAGTGTTATATATACGAGAATTTGGATGATTAGCTATCAGTTCATTCTGTGAATGGAATGTCTCAAAGATACACCTAATAACATCAGGAGACAAGCAATGATCTACAGTTTCAGTGTTTTGTTGCTTTGAACTGTTATCAGGAACCTTACCCAATAGCCAGGATATCAACTCAGTGAATTCCACAATGTTTTGACCATACATGGGCAGGCTTTCCACTTTTTGAAGAAGTGTCATTAACATTGCATCCTTAAATGATTGCTTTCCATGATGCCATGCACCATAAAGAACACACCGCGCCTCTGAACGCACAGAGCTTGAGCTCCATTCCAATAAAAACCAATCAACAAATTGCCTCAAAACATCACCACTCTTGTCTGTAAAAATATTCACAACTGACTCCATATCCATATAGCACTTCTCCGACCCAGATTCACTTCCATCTTCACCTTTCTTTTTTTTCTTTGAATCCAGAGACTGTGCCCCTGATTTATTAGAACCGGTTCCCAATTCCCCAGCTTCTACTTTTTGAGAGTAGCCAAATTCCCTTCCACAATAAAAAGCAACACTTAAAAGTTTAAGAGTCTGAACGACGGACTCTTCACCGAAATAGAACACTGAATTCATCAGAGAAGGTAATACATCTCCATGTTTTAAACAGTACTTTTGCCAATTTCGAGGTCTTGCAGCAGCTACCTCAGCCATTATAGACAAGGATTTTACTATCTTCACACTTCTTTCATATGAAACAGGATTTTGAAGACCACCAGATTTGTTTATGTGCTTGTAAAAATTCTTCACTTCACTTGAGAACTGCCATGAGTCTCGAAAACTATAATATTGAGTTTTGCTTCCACAAAGGTGAAGAAAAAGCCTTCTGGAATGTCTTCTTACAAATGTAGTCTGAGGGTTATTGATGTAACTACAGAGGACATCCTCGTATCCATCCAGCTTCAAATCCTTACCAGATGTGATTTTGTAAACCTTCTCTTTCTCGCCCGTCTTGTCTTGCTTCTCAGGTCTAACCAAGTTGTACACTAATCTAAAAACATTCTCCAATAATAACCTGTGATAGTCCATAAAAATATCAGCTCGATGAGCTTTTGCATATGAGTCTGAAAAGAATGGAGAAAAGTTACCCGCAGGTAAATCTCTGCGTACGGTTAAAAAAGCCCCACATCCTGACCCAGAACTAAGACCATGTGTTGCCTCAAAATCAGTATTCGAAGACTTAAATACATGAACCAACTGCTGTAAAATATCCATGAGATAATTGACAAAAGCTTGATTTCTCAGAGAACTACATGCTCGGAGCAGCTGAGATGCTATGTCCCTTTTCTCTTGACCATCCAAGGACGAATGAGAAGCAGCTGAACTGACTTGGACAACATTTTTATCTTGTGTGTCCGAATTCCCACCTGATTTCGGTATAGAACCATCATTGCCAGGTGGGTGCCAGTTTCGGAGCATCAAGGTGAAAAACATAAACACTAGGATCGCAACTTCCCCGAAAGAAGAGCGAGCTTTAGCAATGAAAGGTCGGTCAAGATCAATTTCATCCAGGAACCACCTAATCAGTTTCTCCAAATCTAACGACTCAGACTTGTAACTGTCTACAAAAGGCCCACCAACAGCAGATGACAACCTGTAGAAAAGTTGCATGATTGGGATAGCCCGAACACCAGAAGTTGTCTGCATCCATCCCTTCAATTGTTCAAGGAGTTCAGAGAGAAGCAGGGAATTCACAGCTCGTTTTGAAGCAGAAATTGAGACTGTATCAGTCACTGAAGCAGAAAATTCTCCAGATTCACTGGGCTCCAACACATGGATTGAAGAAGCAGAATTTTGTACACTGACATTTGTTGTGACAGGTAAGAGGCTTGAATCATTTACATCATCAGTCGAAAAGTGAATACTATTCCCATCTCCACCCAATGATTCCACTTCAATAGGAATAGCCGTCATAGGATGTTCTCTAGAATGGGGGGCTGGAAGCCGATCCGCATCCAATACTTGATAACATGTCTCACATAGATCAAAATCAGGGCAAACAGTACAATGCCATCTTCTCCTAAGTATGGGAACGGTGGAGCAACCATCACAGCAATATTGTACAGATGAGGTAATTGAATCTTCTTCGATCATAACTTGTGTACTTCCACCAGTCGTCTCACCAGGCTCAGAAACAGATGATATACTATCCACAACATCATCCGTAGCTAACATAGTTTGCTTTGGGAATGGAACCTGGAGCAATCTTGATGATATTGCAAGGCTGGAGAAAATTGAAGGCATCATGAATGCCAGATAAAGAAACCCATAATAGTAAACAAAAACAAAAAGATAAAATAATAGGCACCTGCTGGAAGTTTGAACTGCCTCATTGGGGGAGAACAAGAGTTTCTTCAATAAATTAACTGCTGGAGCAACAGAACGACCTGCTATGCCTTTACTGTGCAAAGCCAAACACTCAGCATAGCAATAAATGAGCTCAACAGAGGATATAACAATGTTATTCATAGTCTGGGTATCAGGCTGCTCCAGGTCCAGAATTCCCCACAGAACTCGCATAAGGCCATCCACCACTTCAGATCCTACAAAAACAGAACTCACATAAGGCCATTCACCGTTTTAAAACTATCCTTTTTCATTTTTTAAAGATCATGGAGATTTAGGATTTAATATAAGAATATACTTATGTATCCAATAGTGGAATGTTTTGTGCATCCCGTTATAGAATAGCTTAGGTATGCAAATCTCCAGGAGGGTGAATCAATACGTAATATGTTTTCTGGCAGAAGAAAAGAAAAGCAGAAATTATTCTACAGATTAAATGAGTTCAAAAAAAGTTCATTTGAAACCTTGGCTCTGGTGTAGATAATTACATGCATATAAGTAGTCAGATGGCCAGGTATGCACATTTAAAACAAATAACAGGAGTGAGAACCTACCATTCATCTCCAGAAATTTGGCTAAATTAGAACGACGATGCAATGCAATCTTACAAACAGCATGCATCTGAGCAGTAAACTCTTCTACGATCCATGCTCCTGTAGACCCACCAGCTCCTAGTCTTGATGAGAGTATAGAAGTTGATTTCACCACCCCATGAAGGCGCATAGTATCCTTTACCTTTGTAAGGGAAGCTATATAAGCACACCAATATGCATGAGGTAGTTTTTATAGAACATGGCATGAACACCAGAAATTACCTGATAATATCTCTCTTTCGCGGGGAAAAGAGTCTGCAAAACATGGCAAGCAGCAGCTTGCAATGAAGGTTCTCGGTCACTCTCAAAAATTGTTTCTAATAGCTGTTTGCATTTTAGTTGACTCAGCTCCAGTTTAGGGTCATCTTCTTGTGATCTGCAGAGTGAGTATAACTTGGATAGAAGTTTAAGACCATCTGCTATTACCTGCTCCTGTAGAGGAGTTACAATCATTGAATTAGAACCAAGGACACGAGCTTCCATATCCAAGACTGCGTTCATTTTCTCCTTCCAACCAAATTCGTCTTTATCTAGACCATACACTTCAAGGAAGTCAATTCTAGGTAGTGAAGTGCCATTGAAAGTTGGCCCAATAGTAACAACAAATTCTTCATCTGCTAGAAGTGATTCAGCAACTGTAAACGGTATATCATACCATGACCGCATGCCTTCATCCAACTTAATCACCCTTTGAAAAATTGTAATCTCAGATGGTATATGGTTTGCTGAGTTGTTACCCACATGGATGCGGAAACCAACCATAACTATATCAGGGTTTGAATTTGACACTGATATCTGAAAAAAATGTAAACATATCATACAGATGAACAGTAAGAATATAAAATCTTAGCAATGCTCTCAACCTGCAAAGATAAGGGTCTTAGCAACATGATAAGTAAAGTGACAGCAAATAACTAAGAAGCTATCATCAAAACTTAAAAGTTCATACATACGGGTATAGAAAAAAAAGAATGTACTTTATGCCATATTAATCAGTAAATATCTCCCAGACACTACAAGTATAGCCTTTGTTCTTAATCACATCTTTTATATGCTTGCTCACCTGAAGAATTGAAACTTGCATCTCATGAGCACACATCACAACATCATAATACATAACCTGAAAGACTCTAGCTAACCAAACTCCACATATCAATAATATAACCACATGCTGGCTGCCTTAAATTGGTAAAAGCAGTTTTTTGTTAAAAGAAATCTAGTAGGGCTATAGTCATCAGTACTCAAACCAATCACCAAAAGAGAATATGGCACATAGGCTCAAATAGGCAAAACATTGCCTTGTCCACATCCACAAGCAGATCAGAGAACATATAAGAAAATCATAAAAAAGGTATGCAGAATTCTCAGAGAATCAAGAAAATGACATGTCAGAATAAGCAAAATCAAATCAAGAAAATTACCTTAAACCCCGATGGGCTTGGACTCTCAAGAAATCCATCCTCTGATGCTAAGCTTTGCTTTGCTCCTTCAGAGTCACCGTTTCTGATGGCATCACCACCCAATTTCACATCCGCTGTGATGCAGACAGTTTTCTCAAAAAAATCAAGGGGGAATTCAGGCTTTATACCAGCAAAAGCTTTATTATTCAGGATACCAGAACCCAACTTCTTAATTTTCTCAGCAGTCACACTTGCACTGCCATCATTCCCAGCAGGAAGTGAATATATATGAAGGCTTCCATCATCATGTAAGAGAAGGCAATGAATCTTGCCTTTAGGCAAAGGCTCGTATGCAGTTAATCCAACTACATGTGAGGTTGAGCTTACTGCAGGCCTCAAATTTTGTGCATGTAATTCGTGCATACCCATGGACACAGCAAATGCAGCATTTGGTTTCCCACTGGAGAAACAAACAAATAGTCCTGTACCAACTAGTAACTCTTTCCAGCGATGCAAACTGGCTGATCGCATTTTACCTTCTTGATCTGTCTCAAATATAAAAGAGATCTCTGATAGAAAAGTTGCATTGGGGCTTAATCGACCCATCAAAGTGGTCCCATCTTGATAAGATACAAAAAGCAATTTGTAAGTGGAGGAGAAGTACAATGATGAACCCTTTGCTTTGACTTCTTTTTCTCCAACCTGAATGATTTCCTTCAATGGGATGGCCCCCACATTACCTTCACAAGACAACTCTAACCTGAACAACGTCCCTAGTTCTGAGAGAACAACAAGAACTATCTTCCCCTGAGAAGCCATAAAAAGTGTAGCATCCACAATTACACCATCAGGCAATGTGAAGTAGTGTAAAGGACTAATGTTGTCCTGGGATAAGTCATATATCTTGATGAACCGATTGGTCACTACCATTAGTTTAACTTGAGAACCTGGGACCCAATCAATACGCCTAATGTATGCATCTTGCAAAGCAAGTTCAATGGCTAGACGATCAGTGACTTCACCACGAGGATTCAAAGTGAGAACCTGACAACCTTCATAGCCTGCCACAGCAAGGTAATTATCTACCAATGAATTAAAGGCAAGATGTACAATTTCAAAGCGAACAACATTTCTTGATAGAGGCTTAATGTTGTTCTTATCTGCTGTCACAGGTGCAATGGTGGCTTGCCCAACTAATTGGCCAACATCAAATATAGCAACTTTGTCACCTTCCCCAACTGCAAGTCGGCCTCGATTACTAACACTGAGCAATGATTTAACCAGAGAACCATTGGCTAGGTGTGACCTAAGCTCCTTTGCATTTGAATAGTCAGCCTTTATTTTTAGGTCTAGTGATCCACTTTTATATGCCTTCTTCAATTGCAGTAGTTCAACTCCATAAGATAGAACTTTATCTTCACCCATTACTATTTTCTTATCTTTCGAAAGATTGGACTCTCTCTTGTTAGTTATGTATGGAAACAATGTAGAGCATCGTCGGAGCAAATGTCCCTCGAGATTAAGTTCTTCAAGTAAAACTGGGATCCAATCTTGAAGATCCGTAGGAACAGATAACTTGAGCGAGTTATCTGTATCCGTAATCACATCATCATCGAGATCAGAATCACTCTCAGGCAACTGACTTGTATCATCAGAGAAAGGTAGAAAGGACTGAAAGTTACTACCACCACGAGCAGGTGCACTGTCACTTCCAGTGAATTTTCGTGGCTTCAAACATTGACAGTTACTGCCCCTAACACCACCCGCACCCGCAGCCGCACCACAGTCACAGAAAAATCTACTCAAACGAGAATAAACAACACGATGACCCCGATGACAAACTTTTGCACACACAGAACAGCAACCTTTTGATACTGTCAGATCACATGTATAACAGAAGTACCAATGCTGTTCCATAAAGTTGCTGCCACTGCATGTAAATGTACATACTTTTGAGGCAAGGGCTCTTTCACTGTTGGTCTCTTCGTCCTCATCTTTATCCATGCTGGCAACCTCACCATCAGATGTTCCATCATCATCATCCTCATCAACAGAAGTTGCATCACATTCAATTGCTGCAGCTCCTCTTCCTTGACTTGCAGAAAGAATCAAGGAGCTAGAGTTCTTCCTAGATCCTGCTAGTTTCAGAGGAACAGCACCCGATCCAAAACTGCTTCCAGTTAGAGATTTTTCTGGGGCCTTCTCCTGTGTTTTCCTCCTAGAGGACCCACAATCATTCAAAACAGTTCCAAGAAAATCAAAGATAAGTTTCAACCCCGGAAGAAAAACTTCATCATCATTAAGTTTCTCAATCAGCAGTAAGGTATTCTTCAGAAGCAATTTCAATTGATATTCCCCTCTAGCAAGTTGAACAACAAAATGGAAGTAGCACTTGGATACACTTACATCGAATTGTAAAAAAGCAGTATCAAGTAATGCCAGCACAGCCTCAAACAAATGATTGTGCAGTTGATCAATATACAGTTCAGTAGGTGAGGAAATAAGACATAAAATGAAATTCATAGCTGTTTCTCTCACAGAAACAGGATTCCCTTTTACAGGGGTAATTCCACTGGAAACTTCCACAGTACAACCTAATAGCCACCTCTCCAACCATTTGGACAGACGATGCAGATCTAGATCACAGAACTTTCTCTGTAACTTCTGTTTGAGATCAGTGTACAAGTCTCCTGATAAGAGGTCAACAAAGAAACGTAGCACTTTCCCATCTACTGATTCAGAGCAGGAAACATCCAGTGAATCGACCAGAACTAACAAATCACCATGTTGCAACTTACAGAACTGCTTGACAGGTTGTGGTACATTTTCAGCGCCAAGATAATATCGCAAATTCACAGCCTTGGTTGGATCTTTTCTAAGGCCATCTGCAGTATCAATGATCTTCGAAATTATACATTCAACAATACTGTTGTCATTCACTTCTCTGGCATTCACTTCCCTTAAAATATCTTCCATGCACTTCAATAGGAAGAGATCAGTATAGCCTGACAGTTCAAACCCCCCACTGAGGTTGCACATAACAGCATCACAGCTTCCTCCAAGGCTTTCAAAGATTCTATCAAACTTGACAGCCATCAATGAATCAAGAATCTGACCAAGTAACTCAGTCTCTGCACATAATTTTTCTCTCACATCCTCCACTGCAAACAACTTATCCAATAGGGAAACGATATCTCTTATCCTAAGGATACAAGAAAGAAGGATTGAACTCTGTGGTTGAATGTGAGAGGGAAATCCATGAAGCATACATTCCCAGAGCACCTTGGATTGGATGCCTGAAAATCTTTTGTCAACAATTGATTCCAAGTTTGTTAAGAGGTCAAATAAAGAGTTCAGTTGGTAACAATTGCTCCCAAGCTTCTTCAGGAGTTCATCCTGTAGACCTTTTTCAAAACTGGAGTGTTTTAGGAGCAGTAGAGAAGAACCATTAGTAAGGGAGTGGCCTTGATCAAGTGTAGTGAGAAAAGCCTTTTGAAAAACTTGTAAATATAGATGCAATAAGCATGACAACACATCCAGCAGCACCGAAAGTTGACCAGCCTCAATCAAACTTGATGTCATGCTTTTAGCAGCAGCTGTAAATTGACTGTCCCTGACAGTGCTCTCAATACAGTATTGATTCACCTTGTTCTTTGTATTGTACTGACAAAGGCCTACGTTTAACATGGAGAGTACCATAGAAAACCAGTATCCATTCCTAAGAAAATCCCACCCCAGTTCCTCAGAATTATCTGATATAGGTATGTTACATAATTCATGCAACACTCCAACAAGAGCATTCGGAAGATCTAAGCCCTTGCTGATATCATCACAGTGCCCTATAAATGGGCAACTGAAGCTAAGGAAGTATTGCACATTGGACAACTCCAATGTACAGGACTCGCTCAATAGTGAAGGCTGATGATTTAATGCATAGCCCATAGCAGAAATATCGAAACAAAGCGAAAAAATGTACCTTTCAACAACAAGATCTTCTATGAATGCAGCTTTCTTACCTTTCCAAAGCCCTAGAATCCTTGAGAAGGTTGCAGATAAATCATCCCAAAACAAGCCTAAAGATTCAATGGCCAAATCATCTCGGCAACGCAAAGGAGGAAGAGATGAAATATCAATCAATTGATTAAGCAAGGTACTCAAGAAAGGCTCTCCCTCAATCCATGGAACCAGTAATTTCTTCACTGCAATTGATGTCCAAGACAGAAATTGATCATTCACAGCATGATGCAGAAGAGAGTCCCAAACTGGAGCTTCCCTCAACTTTGACCGAACGTCTAGAAGCAATAACGATGGACAAGCATGAGAAAAGAAGATAATATGACGAATCAAGATGATCAACCGTGAAACAAGAACAGCCCAACAAGACAATTGTGTACTACTAAAGTCAGCAGGTAAAGCATCAACTGCTTGAAGGGAAGAAAAAATTAGGTTTGCAAATGTATTCTTTTCTCCTTCAGATGATAAATGAAATGCCATAAGAAGAATCTCAATGTGAAAGACTGATGGAAGGTGCTCAATAAGTGCCTTGAAGGTAGGACAGTTTGAATGGATGACATTTATCTTGTCAACAATAAAATCCACAAATCCCTTGTAAAGTTTGCTTCTCAACTGAGTACCAGCCAAACCCACCCTAGAAAATACAGTATGAGCTAGCAAGGATAAGGTCATATCATTGTAATTATAGGTATCATCTTTAACCATCAGAATCTGGTCAACAAGGTAGTCTTCAAGAGAATATAATAGAGCATGGCGACCGAGGAGGTTATGCAATAATTCAAAGCAAAGTCCAGGAATATGCCCACTCTTTCTATCTTCATCCAAAGCACCATAGTTATTAGAAGGCTTCATCTCTGGACCACAGACTTGATAGTTGAGCATGGAAAGCAAAATATCAATATGATTTTCTCTCAGCACCTTGCAGGAATGCTCAAAAAGAAATGGAGACCATTCATGAGAGAAAACACACTCCTTAAGGAAGTTCAGCATCTCCATAGCAGCCTGCATTGGCAAATTGCAATTGGTGGAGCCAGAATTAACAGCAACTGGAAGTTGATCACAAGCCTCTGTAGATCCCACTGAGCGCCCACCTTCGGAGAAAAGGTTTCCAAAAAGAGCTTCATCTTCATGGGAAACGGCAGTCTCCAGTTCTGAATGGCAAGTACTTTTTGCACATCCAGAATTTGTTCTCTCAACTTGTGGCTTCAACTTTATTCCTTCAGAGTAAAGGAAGAAAATAAGATGCAGTAAATTATCCACCCATTCAGTTGATGGTGCAAATATAACCTTCAATAGTTCCTCAGCTGTGAATCGCTTGAGCAAGGGAACCTTCTCGAACCGTACAACACATGAAGGGCAATCATTTGGAAAATTACTAGAATTGCCAAAAAAATTACTGTCAAGCTCTCTCAAATCAAGAGTCTGATACGTTTGCCTTTTGAGATCCTGAAGCAGTTTTAAGACATAAAGGACATTTTGGGATAAGTATACAAGAGGAGGCTCCAGGTTAGCATCAGACTTATAGCACCTCCGTACAGAAGAATCCAAGAGGTCCAACATATAAGCTACTATACATGCTAAGATGTTTTGATAGGCACTGCTGTTACGAAAAATAACTTGGACAAGATGAAGAAACTCTTCAAGAAGCAATAAGATGAGGCTCTCCAAACTGCCCTCAACAGTAGTAGGGCCATTTGCAGATTCAAATGCAAATCTAAACAAATTAGGTAGAACGTCTGTTAATAAAGCAACTTCCTGTAACAACGAGGCATCATATTCGACATATGGAATATCCTTCACCAGATTTCCTAGTAACTTTAAAATCCTCAAACAGAGGGGCAGCCTATTGGAAAAGCCCGGGCAAGCCAATCTATCATTAAGCACCTCTGGAGAATAGATCAATGCTTTGCAACCATGCATCAGTCTTGGAATGCATTTTATGTGGCAAACAGCCCAATGCTGAGACAGAAATATGAAATTGTTCAGATCTTGAGTGGACCCTCCAAACCCAGAACTCTGAAACTCGGGCTGAATGCATTCAGATGCTAATACATACTCAGATGCTAATGTAAATAGCAAATGACTTGCTGGCTTGTCATCACTCGAACAACTGACACCTATTGGAGGCAAAGAGGACAAGAAAGAGGGTTTAGAAAGCATATCATAACAACCAGAACAAATAATTAAAACAAGCAAATGGAAGTACCATTGGTAAAAATACCTTGAAACCTGCACTTTACTAGTTTGTCCACCTCAAAATTACAAGAGTCACCAGAAATGATTGGCAACAATTCTAGAAGGCTATTTACAGAGCAGGAACTTGGATGGTCATAAGCTCGATCAATTCTACTAAGCAATGCAAACTCCAGAAACAGTATCACATCATCCTGTAAAAAAAATACAAAGTACCAAAGGAAATGTAGATTACTCCAATAAACACAAACCCTTGCAAAAAGAATATAAAAGTGAAACAGTTCTCAAGTTAGATGATCAAAAGACAAAAAATAAATAAAAATTATGACACTAGTGGAATCCATCAAGCTAAAAAGACGCTGAAACACCTGAACAACAGGCTGAAACCCCTGAACAACAAATCGAGAAGTTACAAGAATAATAGGAGTTATTAGATAACTTCCTAATTTCCTACATCATAGTCGTTCAGTGTGAAGAAGAATTGTTAGTAGTTCATCAGCAAGTTGCAAATATGAAGCAATACTAGAGTCTTGTGAAAATATTGAACCTCTTTTGTGGAGCACAACTTTTAACTAATCATCAAAAACTGTTACATAGCCATATAAATGTTTGCTGTAGTACAAAGAAACAAGAGAAAAATCTTCCAAGTCTGTCATGACAACATTCCTCAGCAAACCAAATGATGGATTCTCTTTTTCTATCAATATATAGAGTCATTAGTTGTAAATAATCCCACAAAATTCAAATCATAATCTCTAAACCACAAGTACATATTCCTAACAAAAAATAGACTACTTTGTGATAACAGCAACACGTGATCTAGCGTTAAGAAGATGAGCAAATAAATCCAGCAGATGAAATTATCTCCAAAAATAAAAAAGAAGTTCCAAGGGAGATTACACCCAATTGACAAATTCACACTTATAGTTTCATGTAACAGGACAAAAATGTTCATATTTACAAAAAGAAAGAAGGGAAAGGGAACAGGAAAGGGAAAGGGAAAGGGAAAAGGAAAAACTATAGTGACAAACAGGATCATCCGTATCCAGAGAGCTTGCCAAGAAATCACCAACCTGCATGCTCATATCGTCACCACTGAAATCCGAATTCTCAAAATAACAAACAGCAAACTCCAGCAAATGGTGCACAACAGCAACAATCACAGGTTCTGCTTGCTCCACTGTGCATTGATACACACCCAAACGAAAAGGCCAATAAGTACAATGGAAAATTTGAGATACTAAAAAGAGTAAAAAACCTTCAAACAACTAAATTAAAGTGTAAGGTTAAAGTGCACATTTCTCCATAATTAATTATCAATAATCAACAATTATAAAAGTTATTGAGTACTTAAAACACAAGAATGGTAGTAAGCGACTATCGCGAAATCACCTACAAGCTGCAAATGTAAGTTTTCAGCACAACAAAAGAGCAATGGACCATAACAGATGTATAGTAATTCACAAAGCAATAATAGTGCTCGTTTCTGGAAGCTAAAAAGTAGAACAACAACTAAAAAACAGCGGAAATTAACAAAAACGAAGCGAGAAAACTACCTGATAAGGATTTATAAACGGAGGCGATGGCGAGACCCACCGAAATGACGGAGCGAATTTGCGTATCATTCCAAAGCTGAAACCCTAACTTCTTCTTGTTACCATCACCATCATCATCGTCTTCGATCGGCAAGATGCCGCGCTTAAGGAGGAGATAGAAGCGTTCGAGCCCAATCCTGATTGAGGTGTCTGAACGGAGGCGGAGATGGAAATCAGCGGAAGAGAGACGGTCTTCAAAGAGAGAGTGGAAGAGTCTCGTCAGGTGCTCCTCGGCCATGATTGAGAGAGAGATTTTGGGTTTCTGTTTAGTGAGGGAAAGAGGGAGTGGAATACAGAGAACGCGGAAATCGGGACAAGAAGAAAAGAAGGTACTGTATAAAGGCGGTCATAGCTTTGTTTGCAAGTGAAGTGCTACACTATGAGTCGTGATTCTTTGAGTAGGACAGCGGGACTTGTTTTGTTTTGGTCCTCAACTTTTGAAACCTTTTCTAAAGCCAAAAAAAAAAAAGAGGTAAAGTGTAAGTTGTAACTAAGTATTGCTTTAATTATTAATTATTAATTATTAATTATTCTTTTTCAAGGTTAATAAAATAGAGTTTGTAATTTGCGCAGGTACATGTAAGAATCATATATTTGCAATAATAATATCGTAGGTTTAAGGTTTTTTTATTTCATTAATAAAGTAAGTATAATATGGTATTGTCACGTGCTCACTAATTATTATCTTAATAATATTTAAAAATGAAATTTTATTTTTATTAAATAAATAAAAATCTCACAAAAATTTTAAATCATAACCAAGTTTTATTAAATTTTCTTAAAATCATTATTTTTACTTTTAATTTAATATATTAAAAATCTAATAAAAGTAACTTTTGAATTTATGAATATTTATTAAATTTATATTAATTTTGAGATAATAACAATTAAAAACACATGTTGAATAAAGGTTATATTTC
>JANZXV010000008.1:13491875-13502587 GCA_027576455.1 Erythroxylum roigii | reverse complement strand
TATTTATATTTATATAATATTAAAGTAAAGTTAATAGAAATTTGAGATGTAACATACTAAGACAATTCTTGACTTAATGAAAATAAATAGAATATAACAATATTTTGATTGATAAATTACAAGAGAAAATCATTATGTTCCTTTACTCTTAAATTTAAATAAATATATCATCAAAATTCCAAAATATTAATTAGTATCAATAATTGAGACATTAATTTTAAAAACTAAAAATAATGATGATGATGATAATAATAATAATTTTATATTACAAATGTTGACAGAATACGGATAAGTTATTAGAACATCGGGGCCCTTACAGGAAAGTCATTGGAATTAATGGAGATTTTTGACAAGTATAAAATTCATATAACGTGCATCTATAAGACAAAGTAGATGAGGCTAAAGCGAAAGAGATTAATAGGTTAAACTTTGGTATTTAGGGTGTTTGAGATAATGAAATAAAGTACATATTTTGATTGTCAAGAAACACATACATTATGATGTAGGGGTAAAAAGGACAATTGATAGGATTTTGTACTTAAAGATTGTGGTGAAATGTATTGTTTTAAATATAGTGTGTGCTTATGCAACCCAAGTAGGGTTGGACGAACAGTTTAAACGTCAATTATGGAAAGAGCTAGATGAGGTTATTCAGCAGATTCCTCATGATAAGAGAGTTATTCTAAAAGGAGACTTTAATGATCATATAAGGGCAACCTTAGACGAATATTCATGGGCTCATGGTGTTTTAGGTATAAAGATAGGAATGATAATGAGACTGCTTTATTGGACTTTGCAGTATTGTTTGAGTTGGTTGTAGCCAACTCATTGTTTAAGAAAAACAAGGAGCA
The DNA here is from genome assembly GCA_027576455.1 of Erythroxylum roigii. Taxonomy (NCBI): domain Eukaryota; kingdom Viridiplantae; phylum Streptophyta; class Magnoliopsida; order Malpighiales; family Erythroxylaceae; genus Erythroxylum; species Erythroxylum roigii. Next base: position 13,501,736 of record JANZXV010000008.1, on the reverse strand, counting down.
TCTGATGACTTTTAAGTACAGAACCGTGAAGACTCAAATTGACTACTTATTCATAAGGTGGAGCAATTGACCTAGTTATAAAGATTGCAAGGTGATACTTAACGCTTACTTATTAACTCAGCTTATATTGTTGGTTATGGATCTTATAATTAAGGGTTGAAGAAAGAAGTTTTTAGATGTGTACCATAATCAAATGGTATAATTTGAAAGGTTATACTGTTGAACAATTTAGGGACAGAGTAATATATAGAGAATTTAGAAACAGAGTAATATATAGAGAAAAATAGAAATTAGAAGGAGATGCTAACTAGATGTGAGAGAGAGTAATAACTCTTTTAACGAATGTAGTAAAGAGATCTTGGGCGTTTCTAAAAGACCTAGGGGTAGAAAGATAGAGTCTTGATGGTAGAATGAAGATGTTCTAAAAAGGTTAAGATCAATAAAGTTGTCTGTAAAGCTCTATTAGATAGCACCACATATAGAAAGGATAGTTCATAGAGAAGGTTACAAACTAACAAAGAAAGAAATAAAGAAAATAGTCTTAAAAGTCAAAACAAAGCTTACAAGGAATTATACCAATGATTGGAAACTAAAGATGGAGAAAATGATATATTTAAGTTGGCAAGAGCTAGGGAACGGAAAGGGAGAGACTTATATCAAGTTCGTTATATAAAAGATGAAGCAAGGCGAGTGCTTATGACTGAAAATGAAATCAAATGAAGATACTTTTACAACCTTTTTAATGAAGGCATAAAGGACAACATCTTTTGAGGAGAACTTAACACGTCTGAAAAGTATCATAACTTTATGTGTTACTAGCATATCATAAGGGAATAAATTAAAAGAGTTTTGAGGGAGAAGAAGAGTGAAAGGATAGTAGGGCCTGATGAGATACTTATCAAAGTGTGGAAGACCCTAGGCAAAGAGGGTTTTACTTAAACTAGCCAAGCTTTTTAATGTGATCCTAAAGTTTGTCAAAATATTGGATAAATGGAGAATTAGTATGTTAATTCTTCTATATAAGAACAAATGAGACATCAAAAGTTGCAAAAACTATGGAGACATCAAACTACTTAGTCATATTATCTTTTCCTATAATATTTCATTAATCTTCTAAGGAGACGTATTGTAACATCCCACCCCCGATGGGAAAGATAGAATAGTAATTTGGAAAGGGCTAAGAGTGCTTAAAATTGTTTGGCCATGTTCAGGCATACATTACACGTGAATAGTAAAATTTGCAAATTAGGTGGAGGTATTTGTTATAATTTCCACCATAAACACTTTGAATGCATTGAGTGAATCCTTTGTAAGGATGTGGAATTTGTGATTTGGATTTCAAAAAGATTATCAATATGATTGCTATTGATATTGACTAATAAAAGTAGGATCTACAATAATTTGATTCTAATTGTATGTTAATTTAATTGATATGATATAATAATTTAGGATGTGGATGGATAGGTTAAGGTTAATAAGGGATGGACATTTTTAAGTTTAATGATTTGGATTATGATTTGCTTCAGGACAAGTAAAAGCTTAAATGTGGGGATGTTTGATAAACCTTTTAGTATATTATGCTTTTATTCTCATATTTAGTGTGTTTTTCTTGTTATTTGAGAGTTTTATGTTGTTTTTGGTAATTATTTTGTAGCGCCCCCTTACCGCAGGGTACGCACCGGGATGCCCGGAGGTCATTCCGATATATATCCTACGATAATGACATGCTACGATTGATCATTACATTTACTTCATATGGCATGGTATCATAATTCACTTATAAAGCATCATAAGAAAACTACAATAAATTAAAACCAACTTTTTCCTCAGTTCATTGCATAAAAACCAAAAGTCTACATTGTGTCCCTCAACACTCCTTATATGTACAACATCAAAACCTAATACAAAAGTGTTATGTGAAAGAGGAAAATATTCAAAGTCTAACTAATCTATTCAAAAATACCAGCTGACCGACCTTTGAGCCATGACGAAATCCAAAGGGGCCCATTTGTCCTGTCTAAAGCACTATGTCTCCTATCTCCTACCTGAAAAGTCACATTGCAATTTTTGATGAGTTTTGCGAACTCAATGAATGAACTATCATTGATGATTTCTCCGGATCACATCCACACATCATATATTGCATAATTAATCATTCTAGACATACATTTATTGTTCAGATACTTACATAACATGGCATATCATATAGTCATTCAATACGGCTTTGCAATTCAATACAGCTTTGCAAAACATTCATGAATTTCAATTTTATATGAATGCTCTATGCATGAGACTCACATTCGTTCTTATTGTTGTGACCGAGTGCCTATCACAAACTTATACAAATACTGGCCCATAGGGCTCAGTCAGAACAGAATCACGGAGTATAGCTCTACATGCAGAATCAGAAATCACGGAACAAAGCTTACATAGAAGCGCTTCATATTGGCAGCTCAAGTCACAATGCCTTTATCTGAACATGCATTTTATGAAATGCATCAAATATATATATGTCATAGATCACAATTATATATAATGCTCAAACAAATCTTATAATCATCGGACCTAAGTCCATCATTCAACTTTTGTTGAGAATCAAATGTCATTCAGAAATTCATATCAAATCTAAGCACTTCCAATACATGCCCAACTATTAAACTCCTCAGACTTCAAGTCCGGAATTCAGAAACAATTCACAAACAATTCGGTAATATGGAAGTTTAACAAATCAAATTAGTTCGAAGCAAATCAATCATAGGAAATCATCTAGGTTGACTCACAGTATGCTCCAATATGCTATTGCCTGGATGGACCAACAATGTCTGGAGGTTGACGTTTCAATTGCTCCTCTATATCAAACAACATACAAAAATATCACAATTTGCACAATTATAAGTGTTTAATAGTGCACATGTATGAAATGAATTATATACAATGAATGTTTATGACTATCCCGGGTATCTTTCCTTCAATTTCATCACAAAATCAGTCTCATATCCAAAACTCATCTAAGTATAATTTATACTTAGGTTTGTGCCTCACTAAAACCCTTAAAATCTCTATTCCTTTCTCATTGACTCCAAAAATCACCCAATTTGGTTCAGTAATTTGGAAGATATGCCTAAACATTATCAGGTTGTTCATATTCAAAAACAGTGTACTATACACAACTTTCTCAACATCTTAGAGACCAAACCATAATTTGACTTCTCGAGACAATTTGTATGCCTATACCTCTAATTTACTCCAAAATCAAAAATCATCTTATTTGGAATCCTATAGATTTAGATAAAATCAAAATACTAAAGTATGTTCAGTGGAATATCCAGTTCATGCTCTTCCAACCAATACCCCTACTTTGATTAAACTAATCCTTTTCGAGTTAAAACCAAAAGCTATAATCTCTATGGAGAGATAGAGAAATGTGTTATGAATCCAACGCTCCAAAAATCAGGTTATTTAGAGGCCGGACGACAAAGTTATGGCTGAAAGAATCAAATAAGGTTCTGTTCGCATAAAACGAAGCAGATAGCAGATGAAGCAAAAAGCAGACGAATGTCCAAAAGCAGATGAATGCGAGAAGCAGACGAATCAGAGTCAACTTAAGACGAAGTCAAGTCAACTTAAGATGATGCAACTCTTAAGACGATATGACGTCATCACAGACGATATGACGTCATTACAGACGTAACAAATGGTCAACTTAAGACGAAGCAAAAGTCATCCTAAGACGATACAGATGGTCAACTTAAGACGAAGCAAAAGTCAACCTAAGACGATACTATCTATACTCCTTAACTAAAAAACTTTTTTTCTTGAACATCTCTAAGTTTTCCTCAACTCCTGAATAAACACCTATATACTCATACATGCTTAGTGAAGAAACAAAGCATGTTTCACCTTTCTAACTTTAATCTTCTACGCTAACCCTACACCCCATCTCAATGCTATTTCTAATTCCAAAATCACTTTCCACAACATCTGATCGCTAACAATCCATCAAAAACCAAATAACACCATATCCACAATTTTCATCCCCTTAACACAGTGTTCAAGAATATAAATATATGTAAATGCCATGATCATGCACTGATAATAAATTCATCAACTTTATTTCAAAAATCCACAACTCTAACAATTTTATTCACTACTTGTTGAAGACTCCAAAAGCTTCAACTATCTTTAAACCCTAACTCCATACAGAATACATAATCCACTGTGAATATTAACCATCTTTTAGTTTTTCTTAAGGCAGAAGAAACAATTTACAAGGGCTGATTGGGTTGGGAAAAGACAAAAACACAAAAATCGCTTAGAAGGTATTTGATGAAAAACTTTGTGTATTGGGAGAAAATTCGAAGAAGGTGATTATGAAGAAGTTATCTGGACAAAGCTTAACCTTTCAACTCTCAGAGAACAGTAACCTACTCTAGCAAAAATACAACACGCAACTTGACACTTGTCACTTTCCTATGGTCTAAGCTCTAACCAAGTTTCTTTTGAACTAAACTCCATTAATTCTATCTTTACAATCCAGCTATCTCTAATTCTTCTTTTGATTTCTTTCCCCTATTTTCCATAATGTTTCTCCGAAATTTATTCCTAAATTCACCAAAATTCACAATTCTCACAATCCTACTAACCAATAATATTTCCAATATAGATAAATTCAAATTTCAATAAATTTTTAAAAATCCCTCAATTCAATTATGCCCGGATAAATTTTAAAAAATCCCAATTTAATTCAATTATGCCCAGAATCATTCATAAATGCATGTACAATTATGTATGACATATTATGACATATTATGCATGAGCATGGAAAAATGCATTTCTAAGCTCTCATTAATCACTCATATTTACTATTCTAGCTTCCCACAAGTGATGGGATGTTACATTACTCTTGCATAGATTGGATTGCATGAGTATATTTATAGCATGTCTTACAACAAAATATAAAGTTTTAATCAATATAATTAAATTATTAAAATAATGATAATTTAAAAATTAATGTTTAAAATGAACTTTTGACTTAATTTGATGTAATATTCGGTGAAGAAGTGATATTATGCAAAAATAATAATTTATTGAATGATTAATTAACTAAACATTTATGTATATATTTCAAATCATATGATAAACGATAGAGTAATAACCATAACAATTTAATAAATAATAGATTCATAATTAATTGATTTATTAGCTATATATGTTATTCTAGTAATTTAAGAGAGATATCATACTTAATAAATGAAATATAAGTTATTAAAATAGTTAAATGATAAATAAAAATACAAATTATGCAATTTGATTTAATAACTAAATTATAAATTATGTAAATTAATTTAATAATTAAATTATGATAAATATATTAAATTAACTCAATTTATAAAAGAGATAATAAAGGCATAACATATAAAAGTAGAGTCACATGAGTATTTTTTCATGAATAGGTAGTAGATACATTGACATGCCAACTACTGTACAAATTTTAAGCCTTTCCATAATTTTCCATTCTAATGTTATACCTCTTTTTTATTTTATTTTAATTTATTTAACAATAATAAGTGCAGTGCTAATTAAATATTAAATTGTTAAGTACATCATTTGATTAGTTTTAAAATAATTTTCGTAAATTTAATTGAAATAAATAAAATTGATAAAGTTTATGAATTTTAAAATTATAATTATTAAATATTACCATAGATATATCTAAACATTTTTAGGTAATGAAATGTAAAAATATTTGTTTATAGATTATCCAATATCTACTATCTACTATCTAATATTTTAAGGGTTAATTTACAAATTAGTGAATTATAAGTTCTAAACACAGCTAAAATATGATTTATGTGCAAGTGGATGGTAGCACATAAATCCCAGAGCAGTCTTTGCCAAATTTAGGCCTAGTTTTTAGATGACCATCTTTGTTAATTATTCATCTAATAATCACTCGTTCTCTTTTAATATGTACTAGGCTTAGGGGTTACGCTTATGCCTATTGCATGAGTCATTAAAGTAATTCTTATTTTCACCTAATTCTAATCATTTTTAAATTTAATATATGTACCTAAAAGGCTTCCAACTAATGATAATTTGTTCTATTTCATTAAACAATTCGATTACATAACTTTTGAAAAGTCAATATATTGATAGTTCTCTTGCTTGTATCACATTGTGTTGACTTTTATAATTATGATAGATTTACTTCTAATTTAAGATAAAACATACTAACTACATGCTATTTGATTAATATTCAATTCAAATTTATATACTTCAGTTTTCTTGCACAAAATATTTATCATATATTGTAACAAACAATTGATAAATTATTTATACATAATTTATAAATTATTACATAAATATCTCAAATAGTATATCATTTTTCATTATCATTTTCAGTTTTCAAGAAAATAGCTACCTATATTAGTGTCTTTAATAGAATATGACAAAATTTTAAGTGTAATGTAGGAAATTTGATGGACACATTAGCTTTACCTGATTCAAAATCAAATATTATATCTATTATACAATTAGATTCAATTTAAAGATAATTTTGTTAATTATCCTTGATCAAAAAGCTGAATTTGATTATTTCCGTAAATAATAAAATTTCTCATAAATCTGCTTTCTCTAAGTTTAAGTTGGAGTCTGTTTTCGTAGAGAACATTACATATATAATAGGATCTTTACACAGAAATAAAAAAGGGTCCATTAAAACTTTTTATTAAAAGATGGGGCTTAAATGAAACTTCAATGATTGAACTTCCAATTATATACTAGGATCAATTTTTAGTAAAATATATAATTGTTATTAAAGACGTTAGTATATATCCCTAACAATTTGATCTCAAAATTTCCTTTTTCTTTAGGTCAAACATGCATATGTGTATATTTATCATCCTTCAACTTGTGTAAATATGCACATCCAAAAAAAAATGCAAATAAAAAATATAAAGGAGAAATCTAAAAAGAACTTGTTCTTCTTCTCCTTATCATGATTGAAACTTGACTTTACCTTATTAAATTAGGTTCCTACTTTGTAACTTGAAGAATGAAATATTGTAGTTGATTGATTATCATAAATAACTCTCTGCCTTGTCTTTGTCTTTTATTCTCTAACAGAATCATCAGACCGCGTAATAGATGGTCGAAACTGAACTTCTCCTTAGCTCTACTCAGTAAAGCTTGAAATTTAGGATGGTTCAAATAAGAAATTGCAACCTTAAATCTTTTCTGCTTAGATTCCCCACGTAAACTGCTAGGAACTCTTTCAATATATATAAACATCTTAAAATAGATTTAATGACATTTCAATTCCCAACTCTTTAAATGAATAGATTTATTAACTTTTCGGTTTCCAACTCTTATAATGAATAAGCCTTCTATGAATCTGGACTCTAGGAAAGTGCCTTTCTTACACTTTCCCAGGGCTAGCACTGTGTATTCTCTGTCTTGAAACTAAAAAAAAAGTCATCTCATTAAGTTCCTTCATTTAAAAGCTTTATATTATATCCAATTTGACTAATCTTTCGACCAAATAAAAAATAAAAAATTTGACTAATCTCATTTATGTCATTTTTAGGGATGATTAGATCATCCATACATACTAACACAATTTTTAGCCTGCCATCTTTAAAATTTATGACTAGGTAGGAAAATAATAGAGCCACTGTATAACCACACTGCACTAACTTTGCTATCTTATATAGTAAGCTCGTGATGATTGCTTTAACCATAAAGTGCCAAAAATTAATCTAGAAAGTGTAAGAAAGTATCAAGAAATTTAATTTGGAAAGTTTAGAAAAAATGTGTAGAAAATTAATATCGAGAGTCTAGGAAATTTTGTACAATTAATTATATAGAAATATCTTTCGTATTCAATTATGAACTCTAAGTCTAAAATGATAAAAATTAAGAAATAAAATAAATATTAGACAAAATATCTATAATATTTTAGATGTCACCATTGACTTCCTAAGGCTATGAATAAGCCAGAAATATAATCTAACGAAGTGAAGAAAAATATTATAAGCAATAAAGCTTTTTTTTTGTGTACAAACCCTTCTCTTCTACTCTCACGTTCCTAAAACCTAACGGTGGTATTGGAGCAGTTTGGTCCTTCTGAATGACCTTCCTTGCTGACCTTACTTACCAACCTTCAATATACTCAAACCTTAACTCTCATTTTTAGTGAGAAAGAATATAATTATTGGAACATCCAATGAAGACTTTATTCATCTCACAGGACTTGTGGGATGTGATAGAGAGTGGTTACGAAGTCCCAACAAGCAAATAAGACTTGAATACATGGACAAAAGTACAAAAAAAGGAGTACATGCAGGAAAAATAATCAACATGATGCTAGGCCCTACTATTCATCTAACAAGGAGTTAACAAGGAGATTTTTCCTAGGATTATTCAAGCAAGCAGTGCAAAAGAGGCATGTGAAACAATAAAAAAAATGAGTTCAAAGGCATAGACAAAGTAATATCCATCAAACTTCAATCTTTATGGAAATGTTTTAACATACTACTAATTCAAGAATATGAATTAATACAATCTTTATTTATCTTATATCTTTAATATCTTTAATCAGATTAAAAGTTGATGAGACAAAAAAATATAAGAAAATAATATAAAAATATTATGAAGTCTTCCTGCAAAATATGATTATATTATTGTTCCCATAAAAGAATCAAAAGATTTATTAAAACTCACTCTGGTGGAATTAATAGGCTCTCTCAATGTTTATAAAGCTAGACTAAAAAGATTCAAGAAGTAACTAGAGCAAATATGCAAAACAAAAACAAATGTCTCAAACAATGATTTAGATAAGAAAAGTAGTCACAGTAAAAATTCCCAAAGAAGAGGACCAATTACTAATCATGGTAGGGGGAGAGGGAAGCAAGGGAGCAATGATAAATCGAGCTCTTATTGCAAACTATGTAAGAAAAATAATCGTGATACAAAAGATTGTTAACATAAATGCAAAAGGTGCAAAAGACATCTTCATTATGAAAAAGATTATTGGTAATGAAAAAAGGAAGATGCAAATTTCTCATAAAATAATGAATCTTTTGATCACATAATATACACTGTGTAATCTTCATAGGAATCAAGGGATGTTTGGTGCATTGATAGTGGTTATCTAGACCATATAATAAAGAAAAAAAAGTTGCTTTATGAAATTAGATGAAAGTGTGAAATGCCAAGTTATACTTGATGATGGAAATATATACACTATTGAAGGGAAAGGCAATATTGTCGTCAAATCCCAGTAAGGAAACCAAAAATAAACCCTTGATATTTTCAATATGTCAGGCCTTGCTTAAAATCTATTAACTGTAGGCCAAATCATTTGCAAAAATTATAAAGTCATCTTTGATGACAATAGATGCATCATTATTGACAAGAAGAAAGGTCAAGTCATATATTCTATCAAAATAGGCCCCAATAAGGTTTTTGCTTAAAAGATGTCATTCAGGAAAAGTTATGCATTAAGATTCAAGAATATGGATGAATTCATATTATGACACTTAAGATATGGCCATCTAAATTTTAATGGCCTTAAACTCTTAAAGCAAAAGAACATAGTGCTTTGGGCTTCCTTTTATTTCTTCTAAAAACAAAGTCTATGAAGGTTGCATTTATGGCAAAATAAATAAGATTCCATTTAGAAAAACATCTTTGAGACCAAAACTCCCTTCAATTAGTGTATATTGGCATTCGTGGTTGATCGATTATTTCTGCAAGCGTACAGAATCGTCCTATATGAAAACAGTCGCACTAGTAAACCTATACCTTTTCTCAAAGAATACAGGAACATTTAGCTAAAGATACCCAATTCTCATTGGAATA
>JANZXV010000008.1:13472220-13485251 GCA_027576455.1 Erythroxylum roigii | reverse complement strand
ATTAATTATCTTTTATTATTATTATTAATTTTATTATACAAAATTAATTATCTTATTATTATTAATAATAACAACAACAACAACATTATTGGTATTAATACAGAAACCCAAGTTACAAACCAAACATCATTTTTTATACCCATTCCTATTCCCATTCTCATTCTCATTCCCTTCTACTATTATACCCATACCCATTCTCAAACCCGTGCTCAAACCAAACGCCCCCTAAATTTCAACCCTTTCCTTACCACATCCGATCTAGTTTTTCAATTAATTAAGCATTGACATCTGCGAACGCACAAACTTGTCAAGCAGGATAAGAATGAAATCAATCAACGTTTCAGATTAAGATGACCAGATACTACAGGCTGACATAAAAACATCTACAAATTGTTTCCAATTATTCGAGTCGGAGTATGGAACATACTAGAATCTTCCCAGTAGTTCCACCAAGTAACAACAATCCAGAGAAGTTCGATCATTTAAGACACTTCCTTATATAGATAGGCAAAGAGAAGATAAGATCAGGTCAAAAACATCCAAGCATATGTATGAAGATAGGTTTAGCAAAATAAAACGCTATAGATTTAATTATCCACGAATTCTAGCAACAACATGGGTAGATGTCTCGGCTACATAATCACTGCAAAACTTGTCCAAACAACGATTAAAAAGATAAAACAATGGCAAATCCATCTTCCGGGGCTCTTTGTAAACTCGCTTAGATTCTTAAGACATCCTCTGTGCTGCTTCCTTTGCTAAGAGTTTCTCCTTAGCTTTGGTTTTGGCCTGAGACTTGGATCCCATGATGCCACCACCCCACTTCTTGCGGTGCTCATCAAACTTGTCGTTAAAGTTGGCCTAGGATTAGTTGAACAAAATATTGATTAGTTGAAAAAAAAGTACAATTAGAAAACATTGTTCCAGAAAGAATTAAGGATAATACTCTCGGGCTCCAGATTCCAGTTCACGTATAGAAAGAATTAGAATGAACTGGAATGTCATTCTAGTGGTAAAATTCATATGCTTCATCAAAACCATTGAATTATTACCTTGACTGCCTCTAAAATCTTACTGAACTCCAACTTGTCTTCATTCTTCACTGATGTGAGACACAAAGCTGCAGCTGTTTTCTTGTGTACAATCTGTTATTAATCACAGCAGCATTAAAGAACACATCAAAGAGCTGATTCCCAAACAGCTAAAAAGTAAAACATCAAAAATAGAAAAAGATCAGATAATTACCGCTCCAAGTCGTGATTTCCCCTTCACAATTGCATAAGGCACCTCCATTTTCCGGCACAAGGCAGGCAACCAGACAACAAGTTCAATTGGATCAACATCATGAGCAATAACCACCAACTGGGCCTTGTTCTGCATACATTGGATGAAAACCACACAAGCTATAAACCGATGAACAATGATGAGATGTGCCACAACTAAACTAAAAGAGAAGCACAACCAATTATTGTCTATACCTGTTCAATGAGGTAGGTGACGTGATTAAGCCCATATTTAACAACAATTGGCTTCTTAGACTCCACAGGTTTGCCCTCAGCTTCAGCTTGAGCCTTTTTCAAAAGCCTCTCTTTCTTAGCAGCCTTGTCCTCGGGTCTATACTTGAGCAACAACTTGAACAGCTGTGTAGCTGTGACAATCAATAAATAAAAAATAGTTTATGACCTGATTACCAAAATAATTAATATCCTTTTAAAGTAGAAGTTTGTAATCTAAATGGCTACTTCATCTATCCAGCCTTTGACAAAACAAATACGACAACCAACATGCAGAACATTTCAAAGCAATACAGAGTTGTATATCTGTTGGATCTTACCAAGGTTTTTGTCAAGTGTTTTCGTGAACTGATTAACAGCAGGTGGAACCTTCAATCTCTGTTTCAAGATCCTTCTCTGTCTTTGGATACGAACAACATGTGGCCACTTAACAAACCTGGTCAAATCCTTTTTTGGTGGTAAAGCACCACCAATTCCAAACTGTTTTGGTCGCTTCTCGAACAAAGGATTGACAACCTTCTCCTAAATTGAAGTTTGCACAAAACAAAGATAAAATTTCGTCAAAAGTGCAAGACAGTAGTTTCAGCATCTACAGAACACTAATAGGGAAATTACGTGGGGTTACTAATTTTATAGGAGGAAATGGGGTTAAGTAATGCTTACAGGTTTCTTCTTCGTTGCCACAGGGGCCTTTCCAACAGGTCTTTTGGGTGCCTATCATACACATAAAGCCACATAAATTCAAAAAAAATGTAGAAATTAATAAATCTAAAGTTGCAATAGAGAATCGTTAATCAAGAATCATAAGACATCCAGACATGAGCAAACCATTCAACAATTCAGTGCCACAATACTAAGCCTCACACTCGACGCAGCTACATCAAGATAGCATTTGATTGTGAAAAAGACTCTTATTTTACATAACACCCGGTGACACAAAGCCTATAATAACATGTAAAATAGAAATAACGAAGCTCTACTAAATATTACAAAGAACCAGTAGAAAGTACAGCATAGAACGAGAAACAAAATGCAAATGAATGAGCACTTAATCTTTAAATATCGAAAATGAGATCCACCAAGAATCATAAAGCTTACCATGGATGAATTAATCGGAACGCAGACGACGAGAAGAAGGAGAATGAGAGAGGCACGGACTGAGCTACGCGGCTCTAAGTTAGGGTTTTATAACGACAGACAGGTGGAAACCCTAACCAAATGTGTAAGCAGAATAGTATTATTAAGAAATAAATTGGGTTGGACTTTACTTTGGGGTATTATGGGAAAGTCCAATTCACTGAGCAATTTTATTTTAAAGCCTAGTATTACTTGTACGGGCCTATCTCACGATTTATGTGTTTAAATGTTTACCAAGCAATTCAGTTCTTGGGCCTGGGCCCTATTTCGAGATTAGTAAATACTAAATAGTAATTTAATCTATCAATAAAAAGTACGTTTATATTAAATACAAATTACAGATAATTTAGAAAAATCCATAATGTTTTAAAATTATTTAAATTTAATATTAAATTGATGTATTTTTTAATAAAATTAAAGATTTATTAATTAAGTTCACGTTCAATTTTAACTTAATATTTTAAAATTTTATCATTAAGTAGGACACAAACTCATTCAATTAAATTTAATCTAATTTTTAATTAAACTTATCTTCTATTATTTGGTTAGAACTTATTATCAGTTGCAGGTTTACACTTACCCCTTTATAATTATCCCATTGTTTCATTTGCCATTATCCCATCATATCATAAAACTTATCTGCATTCTCTGCAAGATTATGAATAATAAATGAGTTGCTTTAATGTCTTTGAATTTTTTTATGTAATATACAAATTTTATAAATTATATATATAATAAATAGAGTTTTGTGGCATTGCATAAATTGTCAAATCATATATTTTAATAGAGAAAAATAAAAAGTATAAATCTATGTAATATTAATTAATTTTGTATTTATAATTTTATAAAATTTTGAAATGATTAGCTAAATTTATTTTTAGAATTAGAATCATTGTCAATAATATGAAATTTGATTTTTATAAATTTGATTTTAATATTTAATATTGATTTCTATTTTTTACTATATTGTAATTTTAATTATATTTTAATTAATATAATTATATATGGTAATCAATGTTGCGAATACCGTACCAGACCTAGTACCGGATTCGATTCTAGTATGGTATTGTACTAGTACCGGTCAATATTGGGTATCGTTTCAGGTAATTTTTTAAATTTATGAAATAGTCCCTTAATTTTTTTAGAAATTGCAAAATAATCCACTGTCATATTGTACAGTTGTAATGTATAGTTTATAAGTTTATATTAACCATGTTTCCAAAAATCATAATAATAAATAATAACCACAATTAATATGAAATAACAATATTTTTCAAATATTTCACATATAAATAATAACTACAATTAATATGAAAAAAGACAAATATTATCATGCAAATATAAGATTAAGAACAATATAAAGTATTTAAATTATTACTATTTCATCGTATAATAGATAATAATTGCATCAAAACATTCAATAAAAAAGAAAAATAAATATCCTCAACTCTCAAACTATTACAATTTACGACAAGAGTTTGTAATGAGGAATCAACCAAGTAGAAGTGAAACTTGTAACAAAAACGTTTACAATTACATTACATATATAGAATTTAACATATATATCAAATATAAGTAAAATTTAAAGAAGAGGAAAAACAAAAACCTAAAACTTCATTCAATTGTCTACTGGAGGATACCGCTATAACTACACTGATCTCAGTTATCATTTGGTATAAAATCATTATCATTAATGACACGTCAATGCTTTCCTAACGAAGATCATCTTCCAAGTCATTCACATCTATCAAGTATGGTTTCTCAGAAACCCAATCCGCCAAAAGATCAATATTATCAATAGAAATTGGATTTGTTGAATTACTTGTGCTATTAAGACTCCCAGCAAAAAAGTTAATTATTAGAAAATTATAAGAAAATATATTAAAATTAATAATGATAATAACATACATTTTCTAAAGCTTTAAATTATAACGAACGAATACCAAGGTATTCAATCTATTGTGCTCCAATCTATTCTTTTTCTTGGAATGGATGACTTCAAATGTGCTCCATTTTGTTCACAGCCTGTTGTATTCACATATTGACTTAAAATCCGAATTGCAAACCTTTGCAATTTTGGAACACCACTTCTATATTGATCCCCCAAGAAACTATAAGTCATAAGATAACAAAAGTAACGTTACAAACAAAATAAAGTGATAATTAATTTTCAAAAAATAAGAAAAAGGAAATAACCAATACCTGGAGAAAGTTTTGTTCTTTGTCAAATAGCAATCGGCAATCCAAAATCTCTAAAAGATTGCTTATAAAGCTCAATTTGTGAGCTTAAGAGATCTTGTATCATTTTGTGGCCAACAATTGTTGTAATAGTGAATAACATTCCTCTATTAACTTCAGCTTTTTTTGTAAAATTCGGTCTGAAATATACACTAGGATTTAAAAATGCCCTAGCTACAAATAACAAAGAAGAAAGATGCCTTTCCCATCTCTAATTGATGATTAAAAGATACGGTGTATACAAAGAAGACCTATGTTTCAGATTGGCCTTGATTGCTTCCTTTGCCCTTTCCATGATATCAAACCCATTGTTGACTTTTCTTCATTATTAGCCAATCGAAGCATCAAAGGCTCGTAAACTCGGATAACAAATTGACATTGAGACCAAAATTCTCTATCTTCTAGTATAATGCTAGAAACCTCCAGTCCAACATTCACATTAGACCTAGCATGCTAAGATGCAATCCACTTATCACTTGTAAACATTTATTTTAATTATTTCTTCATTTAAAATTTGTTGCAAATCCTGTCACACTAAGACGACACAAATTCCTACCATTGGTAAATTCCTTTCTCATTAAATTCAACACCCATGCACGATTATAGATAAACTTGGTCACCTTTTTAGCTTTCTGCATAGTCTCATCAATAATAAGAAAATTATTAGGATCTACTACACTCTCTAGCATTAGGTCAATGCAATGTGTAGGACAAGGAGTCCAAAAAAAGAATTATACTAATTCTGTAACCTTCTTCTTACCGCTTTATAAATGGAATCATTATCAATAATGAATCAAACAATGTTTTCTGGCTCCACTTCATTCACAACTTCAACAAATAAAGTATCAATATTTCCAACAAGCCCAGATGTATTAATAGGCTTCAAAAATATTGAGCCATTTGCAGAATAAACCAAAAAAAATTAACAATAGGCTCTTATTTCTTATTTGTCCAACCATCACACACGATTGAACACCCCAAAGTAGCCAATTCACTATTCACTTTTAATTTTAATAACTGAGTAACTTAAAAGTTTACCTCTTAGGTCATCAATCGAAGGAGCTTTGTATCCTAGATCTCTTGCATCCACCATAAGTTGATAATAATAAGACTGAAAAGTATTGAATGATGAACCTGTATCATACTACCATCTAGCTATTGTCATATCGACATTGTGAGCCACATCTCTTGATTGTATTTCACTACGAATTGAAGGTTGGGATCCAAGAGTTGTTCGTGGTGCAAAAAAACTACTCACCTGCCTTCTTCTTTTCCTCACATCAGGTCCAGGTGTATCATTCACTTGTTCCTAGGCCTGGGATGGAATATTACCACTGCCACTACCATCTTCAAAATTTCCACAATCGCGATGAAAACCATGAAATGAACTTCCACTACCAATTTCAAAATTCAATCTTTCCCTTCTATCTTTCTCATGTTAACATTCTTTAAGCAATGTTTTCATTTGTCACTTTACATCATGAGTTACTTTTTTACACAGTTCTACATCTTTTTTAACCCCAGCTACATGCTTCTTCAGTCAGGTGATTTCTCCACCTTTCAAATGTTTGTTACAAAATAAGCAAATTGTATGGTTCTTCATTCCGGGGCCAATGCAGCGTGAGCCTAAGCTAGATCATTGTATCTTCTTGAAGCAGTTTGATCAAAAGTACTTGAACTTCCTTCCATTAATTTGTAACAACAAATGAAGACATATATCAAAATCATACATAATTTAATTTCATCCAAAACAATCCAATTTTATCTAACGCAATTCATCAATAAGTCAGAAACCAACAATTCAAGTTTTCAATATACACAATTTCACAATACGCAGGTCAATCATACGTAATATAACTCATTTTGATGATTACCTCCTTAGATGAACATTTATAAATATATATTACTAGCTTAGGTAGGACTTAGTTTCTTGATAATGAGAGCATATGTTTGTGTTTATTAATTGGACAAATATTTGTGGGCATAGAGGATGCATTCATATGTACGAAAGTGAAACTTGTAGCTAATAAATAAACCACACACTTGCTAGCAGGACTTTGTAAGTTGTAAAAGGAAATTAGTTCTATCACATATGATTGAAGTAACAAGCTATATTAACTTGCGATTAAACTACATGCACAGTAGGTTGAACGTTAAGCTTCACCATACTTTAATGACATACAATTCAATGAAGAAATACATATCAATTTCTTATGGCAATGAATTCTCATGACAATGAAAGAATTGATAGATGCATGATTTTTCAATTGATAACATTAAGTTCTGCCTAATTCACGAGCCTATGACATTGACTTAATCACTTTAATGACATCTTATAGAAGCTCAAGTTTAGTATCAACAATCAAAACAAAAAAAGAAGGAGCTTGACTATATTCCATGGTATTGAATTTATTTAGATTTGAATTTGGAAATTAATAAAGAAGTTGAGATATCTTGTATAATATATACAAGTAACAAGGAGTTTAGTTTATTAAAAGATAGCGTATAAATTTTAAGATATCCTTTTCTATAAGTGAAAGAATGCAACCATTATTTTATATAATTTACTATAGTCCTCCAAGAAAAGACAAATTGAATGTCAAAACTTCAAACACTTCTTCAGGCAATGCTTTAAATTTAATATTTGAAATTGAGGAAAATTATTATCAATTCTTTATCTTAATTCTTTATTAAAGAAAATGGAAGAAATTTTAGTTACGTTTCATTAACATAAATAAAAGAAGAAATTATTAAAGTGTATTCATTTTAATTATATAGATTTCTAATACATGGATTGGAAAGAATCATACTCATAATTTCTCTTGCAATGCCTAAAAGTCATGTTTCTTTTGTATGATGAATTTATGATAGTTTATGATTATTTATAAGTTACAAATGCAAATGGTATGGCATGTTTAAAATTAAAAATCTTAATTCATGCATAGCTGAATAAACCAAATCATGATTCATAACCAACATCATCAACTCCATTCAAAACATCCAATTCCATTTAAATTAAAACCATGCATCAATCATCATTCATTTAACTCCATTCAAAATATCCAATTCCAAATTTCCAACCTAACACAAATCACAAATCCACAAATTTATTTCCAACTTCCAACTTCCAACAATCCAACCCAGTCACAATCACGATTCACAAATGCAATTAAACATAAAAAATAATTAAAAACACACCCAAAAAATTCTTAACATATGTGGTGGTACAGAATTTCAAGTCAAGTGACTCGGGTCAGGTATGAATTTGGATCTTTTCCAGATCTGGCGCTGTCAACTCCAGAAGCGGTGATGGCAGGCAGCGGTGGGTGGCAGGCAGCGGTGGATGGTGGTGGAGAACGGATGGTGGACGGTGGTGGGCGTATGGTGGAGCCTGAAAATGGTTCGATCGTGGTGAGTCCGTGAGTGGCGATATGTGGAGACTGGAGAGGAGGGCATGCGATGTTGTCGCCGGCCAAAGAGAGCCACCAGAGAGGAGAACGAGAGACAGAATGGAGAGTGTCTGGGAGTGGGAGAGAGATGAAGAATGAGGGAGAAGCAAATGGATGGGTCGGGGGGTCTAGGGGTTTTTAAGAAAATTTTTGATTTTGTTAATTAGTCCTTGAGGTTTTCAAACCTTACGGTACCAACCAAAACTAGGCGAAAACCCCAGTATCGGCTGGTACTCACGGTTGGTACTTTTTTAACTTGTATCGTTCTATTTTTTAGTTGATACGGTATGTTCTGGCCGGTACGGAGCAGTACTCATAACCATGATGATAATGAATGTGTAGATAATAATTATAATTAATATAATGATTTATGAATGTATAGATAATAGAAAACATTTCTCATATATTAGTTATCATATTATTCTGTTTAATCATAATTCTGTATTTAGTATATGTAAATTTTCTACTATTATATAGAAGTTGTATAGTTTATATACTTTCTATAATATATAGAGTGTAATATAAAAAAATAAATTTTGTATTTGTCACCAAAGATGAAGCCAAAGCCACATTGTTTTATGAAATTGAAAACTTAATTACCTAAAGATAGGACATAAATTGTTTGGATAGAGCCTGCAAACAATTATAAGCCCAAAACATGGGCCCATTTCTGCAAAAAATAGACGTTCTAGAGAGTTCCATTAGGATTTACATCAATGGTCTAGATGAATTGGAAGGTTCAAGACCATTTGCTCAGAAGGACATTTAATATCAATAATCCCCAAAACTTACTCTTGCCTTTTTTTTACCTTCAATAGACAGCAACAGTAACAACCCAGGCCTTATCCAAACACCCATCCTTCACTCTTCGTCGTCGTCTTCTTCATCTTATTCCTTTCCTAGGTAATTGTTCAACTCTGTTTACTTCTCTAGTTTTTACTTGTACTTCATCTTATGAGGAGTGAATTAACTATTAAAGCTTTTTACTTTAACACTACCACTGTTGGTGTTGATGGCGTAAATTCGTATTCTTTATTAGAGGCTCATTAAGATTATATGTTTTTTTTCTATTTCTTAGTCATATAAATTTTATTATATGAAGTTGTCTTAGTTAATAGATCACAAATTTAACATTGCTAGAATGTTGGAACAAATTTGTGGGGAACTGGGATAATTGTGTGCGTTAATGATTATCTTAGATCTTTAAAGTCATTTCCTTGGTGTTTCTTCTTATTTACAAAGTTTCTATTGTTTGTTATAAGTTTAGGATTAAGATGTTCTCTCTTGCTAATGCTTTTGGTCAGAAATAATGCGTTATATTTATACCTATGTTTAAAATTAATGCTCAGATTGATCACACCAATAAAGGTAAGTAGTGAACATTACCTTGATTGATAAGCATCTTTGTATTAGATTTGATGATAAAAGACTTAAAAAAGTTATATGGTATATGTTGTTTAATTTGGTAGTGTATTTATGTAGGTTGTGACTTATGTCTATCAGATGTGAAAAGAACATTCAAATAAGAAGTCTTCTATTCTTAAAGATTCCATATCACTTATTGCTCTATGTTTTATTAATCTTTAAGGGTGAATGACAAACTTAGAATGTGTTTGTGCAAGGGATTTTTGGTTGGTTAAAAATTTAAGGTCCAATGATCTTTGCTTCTTTTGTGACTATTTTGTTAATTGCATATACTTTATATAATTTTTCGTTCCCTTATTTAATTGTACACTCTGCTTCTACATTGATTATATCTATGACCTAGTTTTGTTTCTATTGCCTTTTCATAATAAAAACATTAACATAAATTCATCGTAAAATATCGACGTGTAAGATAGTTTTCGATGGCAGTAATGAGCTCCTTAAGGTATCTGGTAGAATTCTCCCTACTAAAGAACAAATCGATGCACAATAAATCTGCACACCAAAGTTTAATTACCACTTGCCATCAATGGCCGATCTTCTTCTTTAAAGTTTTTAATATCATTCGAATTTGATCTCTTTCTTTATTATTTGTATCTCATTTTCTATTAAGAAGCTATTAGATGAACGTGTGATTGTATATGCTACATGTTGTGTGAAGCTTCTTCGAATCTTTAAGAGAACCTAAATGAAAATGGAGGTAGTGGCGATGTCCCGATGGTCCATACAAGATTAGACAAATCGGTAGTTTTGAAACAGTTGTTGTTTGCAAAAACTATGCTCATTCGTTGTGACAACGATGGAGTCAT
The DNA here is from genome assembly GCA_027576455.1 of Erythroxylum roigii. NCBI lineage: Eukaryota > Viridiplantae > Streptophyta > Magnoliopsida > Malpighiales > Erythroxylaceae > Erythroxylum > Erythroxylum roigii. The sequence continues at coordinate 13,474,679 of JANZXV010000008.1, read as the reverse complement.
TCAGTCGGTCATGCATGTATTCGAATTTGGCTTCTTTATATCGTTTGATTTAGCTTTTTTAGTTTTTAAGATTTAATTTTCCAAATGATTGTGAAGAAAGTAAGATGATTGTTCTATATTGTTTGTTCCTTAGGTGAAGCACATGGTACATGCGACTGCGGTTCATCTAATTCACTGTTCCATACTGAATTTGTTTAATGTATCTTCTGCTAATTTAGTTAAAGTCAAGAAGTTGTGGAAAATGGTGTCAATAAACCAGTTGTTGGGGGAAGATCTTTGTTTGTTTCAATTGATGCCATTGAACATGCAAGGAACCTTCTTGAGAATTCAGACATAGAGAACTCTTGTACCTTATCTACCGAGTCTCGTGTTACTTTGAATCCAGAAAAATAATTATATCTTTTTCTCTTCAATGGAATAGGCATGAACTTCATTATCTTTTTCTTTTTATTTATTGTTTTATTAGTAAAAATTGTTAAAGTTTTAATTATAATCTTGTATTACTTACCATATATCACTATATTATATTACTTACCATATATCATTATTTACTGCTTTTTTGTAAGAATCATATATCATTATATTACAAACTTCATATTAAAACTATTTAAAAATTTTGTGACATCATATAAAATTGTCAAATCATATAATTTAAAAGAGAAAAATAAAAATTATGAATCTGTGTAATATTAATTAATTTTAGGTTTATAGTTTCATAAATTATTGAAATGATTTGACATTATTGTTAGCTAAATTTATTTTTAGACTTAAAATCATTGTCAATAATATTAAATTTGATTTTTATTAATATGATGTTCAGTCATAAAATGATCAAGCCAAAGTTAGTGAATTCATAATTATAAATAAGAGAGTTATTTAGTTACTTAAGCATATAACGACGATTTAAAAAATCATCGCCAAAAGTCATGAATTTCACCAAAAGATCATCCTTTTGGCACAATATTACTAAACTGTTATGAAAGGATAAGCTTTTTGCGACAATTTTGAAAAAGCTTCTCTAAAGACTTACTATTTGGCAATGATGTTATTTAATTGTCGCTAAAGGCTTGCCATTTAGTGACGATTTTAGAAAATGTTACAAAAAAAGTAGCCAAAGAGCTATCTTGTTGTAGTAAATAAAACCTTTTTTAATATCAAATTTAGAACATAAACTCTTTGAATGCCTGTCAACCCACCCGACGATTTCTAGTTTTTTTATTGGCCAATAAGAAAAATTTTCATTAATATGAACAAATGTTTACATCAGTTTCACACAATATATCAGAGTATGAAAGAAGCAATACACATATGAGAACTAACACTGTAGCAACTCTAGCATATCACTTCAACTCAAAACATCTAAGGAGGTGCTGGCAATCCATCTCTGCTCAAGATTCCAACCAAAGAAGATGGAGGTGCTAAGACCCAATTACCAATGCACATCTTCTTGCTGACTTGCTTTGCTAGCCAATCAGAGGCGCTATTAACTTCACGTTTTATTAGGACAAAATCAATACCCTGCAAATATTGTATTCTGTACAGTATATCAGTAATATATGGTTGAATTCTCCACTTTCCTTGCCCTTTATTCTTAAGAATTTCATTATAAACAATCTGTGAATCCATCTCAATCTGTACATTATGATATCCTTTCTGATCTAGTAACTTCACTCCTTCATACACAGCTCTAGCTTCAACCTCAAGTGCTGAACCTGCTTTACATTATTTAGCAATACCATCAACAATGGCTCCTTCATCATTTCTTATAATAACTGCCAAACCTGCATCCCCATTTTTATAAGCTCCATCACAGTTCATTTTCAAACATCCTACAGTTGGCTTGGTCTATTGAATCTGCTGCTACTGCACACTATTCATACCAACCTGCTGTCTTGGAGGTCTACATTCTGCCAACAATTCATTACTTTTCACAATACATCTAAGATGATCTGGCTTGTCATTTTTAAAAACCACCTTACATCTCTTCTTCCAAATGTTCCAAAGCAGCACAACAATTAACACCAACTTATCACTGCCATTACCAGCCTTCTGAAAAGATTCACTCATATCTAGTATCCATTTATCTAAAGTGGTCAGCCCTTCCCTTGTTATTTTTAAACCCAATTCACTACCAAACCATACATATTGTACCCAGGGACATAATAACAATATATGTTCAAGAGTCTCAGGCTCACAATAACAAATAGGACACAATTCATCAGTTTTTACTTTTCGTTTGACCAAATTAGATTTAGTAGGTAGTAAGTTTCGAAGTGTTTTCCAGAGAAATACCTTAATCTTGGGTGGGAGAGTTAGCTTCCAAAGCCATTTCCAAAGCATCTTATCCACAGAATGAGAAGTTGCAGCTTTTCTGTTGACTGAATTTGCTGCAGCTTGTTTCAGAGCCTGATATCCCACCCTAACTGAATAAACTCCATTTTTAGCTACTGGCCAAATGT
>JANZXV010000008.1:13413341-13428878 GCA_027576455.1 Erythroxylum roigii | reverse complement strand
ATTGGTTGTCAGCTAACCGAATCTGTTATTTCTAACAGATTCTTAGTATTAATAAGCAGCAAATGTGAAGAGGAGGACAGCGTATACTGTTGAGTGAGAGTGTGAGCCTAACGCTGGAGGTTTCTGGTCCTCGAAACCAGTTATCGTTTGTATTCCTATATGAAAATCTATAGCAATATATAACATAAGAGCAGCATCATAAAGTCTTAGATCAAAAAACTCAGATGAGCAAGAATGAACAAAACTAGAAATTCACAGAGAAAAATGAATATTTCACTTGAATGAACAATTAACAATCAATAAAGACAAATTAGGCTACATACCAAACAAGGAATCAGTGAAAATAAAAGAAATTACTAGGCGTCAACCTTAAAGCACAAAGACCATAAATCATGTCCAGATTATTTTTTAAAGAACAACTAAGTTCCCTCATAATCGACTTTTAAGAGTAGAAATGTACCCACATGATAATCAATATATAACATCTCTGATGTTGTAAAAACCTGAGGGGTAGCAGGAAGCATGTAAAGGCTACTATCTGGATTTCGAGAGAAAGCATTAACTTCCTTATCAATAAAATCTTTAGCATCATTTGCAACATCCATCACAACTGCACACACTAGAATAATAGTACATGAAGCATACTCCCGTGCAGCCAGTGGCTGTTGATTCCAAAATGCTGCTGCATCCTGCAAAGTCAGTGAAATTACTTAATATGTAGGAACACTTTGCTCACTCATTGCTATTTCTTATAGTTAGCATCGAGTCGAAAATATTTTGGAACAAAGAAAAATGCAGCATATATTAGATTTTACTTCCATATTGCATAGCAATGAAGTTTTGGCTCCAACACGTACCACTCGGAAATATCTACTAGAGAACTACACTAGCTAAGGTTTCACATCAAACCACAAAATGCCCTTCACTATAGTGGTGCTGCATCTATAATATTCTAACGTGAGAGATGGTTTTGGGTGGATGAATATACTGAGTAGCTTGTAAAGGATTTGTTTGTCTCCAATATAATCTCATACTACTAGTACATTTATTAACAGGATTATCAAGTAGTTTGCACCATCCTCAGGATTTGTTTCCTTTCAATTTGCTATTGGAGTCCTTACAATGTAAAATTATGAGCTTGTCAGGTAAATTGAATTAGAAAACAACAAAGGTGGTAGATGACTTTCCAAACCTAGTAGTACTGTCAATGGACAGTTCCGCTAGAAATTCAAAGGGGAGGATACAATACCAAGTTAGCCTTCAGTAAAGCAGTATAAATGGCTTCAAGTTCAGATCTGCGTGCATCAAACTCTTCAATCTTCTTCTACTTCTTTCTCAAAGAGTCTTCAGCTTCTTTCCTCTCTGCACATAGTTTATTCAAATGTTGGATCTTAGACATTAGGGTATTCAAGCTAGCTCTTAATCCAGCAGCTTCTCTCTTCTTGGACCAAACTTCCAACTACAGAAAAATAGCAAGTCCAACAAGAAATCTGAGCATGCTTCATATACAGGCACAAGTCAGAACACCGAGCTTGCAACTTCTAGCAATGAGTGAGATTTTCATGATACCTCACATGCATACGATGTCTAAAATGTGAATCAAATACCGTATATCTTGAGCTACACTAACATTAAACATCAAAGTTATACTCAGGCCAGTGCCTCAAGATCAGGTCAGTTTATTGATGAAGACAGAACGATGATGTTTAACTGTAGATAACAAAAGTTTCAAATTTGGATTCTTGATGGTCAGACAAGTGGATAACCGACCTCTTGAGATAAGTACTACTGATATAGTAAGTGAAAGGTAAAAAATTGGTTCAAGATATAATTAATGAACAAAAAAGCATGACCCAAGTAACCAAATGGTGTTAGGCAATACTTTAGGACCCATTTCTTGAAAACTACCAATTATGTTTACACCCCAAAATGATGCAAACGCACCATCCAATATGTTTCTCATCCTCACCACGAGTGAGATGAATGCCATGTAGGTAAATTTCCAAATGAGGCATGTTCACCAGTATTTGAAGATAGAAAACCGTAATTTAATTGCCAAGATTACCTACTACCTTTCAAACTTCAAGCCCATTAAAAGCATTGCTTAAGAAGATTAAGGATGAGATTTCTGAATTATTCATTTGAACTAATAGCAAACTGTCTCAGTAATGTCCAAGAATTAGATGAGCAAATAAAGCAAACGAAACTACAGCCCTCACTAAAGCCAGTCGCAGAGAACATATGGTAAATGTCTAAATGATATGCTACAATTCATAAATCAAACATTTAAAACAGACACCAAGAGAGGAAAAAGATGTAATTATACAAACACCCTAGCGTGGCAATGATTTAAAAAGATGAACAGTTAAGCATAAAATATCCATCAGAAAAATTACCTCAAATTGCCGTAGACTACCCTTGTCTTTAACGTGCCTCCAACATCGAGTGAGTGTGAAGAAACTATATCACCACTTGCATGCAACCGCTTCATAAGCTTTTGGGACAAATCCCTAGCTTTGTTAAGTGCGTTTTCAGTAGCCAAAAATTGGTGGACATGAGCTTTCTACAACCAATAACATGAACACAACAATTTGAAAGACTGAAAATAAACAAAATGAGTAGCTAGATAATTGAAAACTAACAAATCAGTAGAACTTAAAACGCAAATACTAACGTTTTACACCTTGAGGACAAATGGTATGAGTTTTTCACCCGAAGATGGAAAATACATCAGCGACAACGTTGAAGGGAAAGGGCATGGACTCAAACATGAAAAGAAGACAAACCCATTGCTGTTAATAGTTTGATACAGAAGAGAGAAAGTTTCAAAGAAAACCTGTCTTTCAAGAAGCTGATTTTGAGTTCCTCTAGAAGACATGTCCAATCCAACCTTCCCATTACCATAAAGTTCACGGTGCAACGGTTAGTTCACGTCAGGAGACGAAGCATCCATCACTGTGTTGTTCTCATATTTGTACCTGGTGAAGAAATGCATTATTATTAATCAGAATAAGGCAAGAACATTCAAGAAAAAGAATACAATACATATTCAAATTGGTAAAGAAAGAATAATAGGAATGACAAGTAACTGTGGAGAAATATAAAGTAAAAAGAAGAAAATGGCTACAACCTGGCAATACCTAAGGTTTCTGCATCAGCTCTAACATCAATTTTCTCAATTTCTCTCGTCATCAGTGACTTCAGTCGCAAGGTGTACGCTATTATAGCCTCAAGTAATATGGAAGGGTTCTTCAAGCAATTCAAGATAACAGTTTTTATATCATCAGGTAGTTCTCCATTGACTTCAATGCCCAACTTGGCTGCTTCTATTTGAGGACTGGAGAGAATACCACCCCCTTCATAGGCTAGGAAAGTGTTGCGTGTCCTTTCTATTATATTAGCCGCAAGTGATTCACAGGCCTTCCGAACATCCTTTCCCTTGTTGTTTCAATAAGAATGACCATCATCAGCAAATTTGTTGCCCTTAACAGTTGAATAAACAGCTTCTTTCTCACTACTTCCGCTCAATTTGCCAACAACTTCAGCGGTGGAATAATCAGCAGTCGACCTTTGTGCATCCCTCGCTTGATTAGCATAAAGACAGAGACGCTTGTGATACTCTGTGAATATTTTTGCCGCCTCATAACACTGCTGATCATAAGCCTCTAATATCGCCTGTTTGTGCCTACAACACAAGTAGGAACACAAGTAAACACAGTGCACATCTCAAGCTTTAAGATAGTCCAAAGTCTTGTCAAGTAGAATATTGAAAAAGGATAATTTCGACATCACTAATTGGTTAGTTGCCTGTTCCAGAAAACTTTTCAGGGACTGCAAGATTTTTAAGATAAGTATAACAAAATGCTCGCTCGCAGTTGAAACATGTGCTTCTATGTAAAGCACCTAAGAATCTATATCTAGTAATACGTTCGCTTCTCCTTATGCCAATGAATTTCACTAATCCAATTAAAGTCCTTTCCATACAATTCCACAACACAATAATCACATTTCATCGAAACCACAAACAGACAACGATAGAAAAGTTAAAAGAGCAAAATAACTGGACATGAAGCGACTAAAGGGAGAAAGAGAGAGCGAGAAACCTATTCTTAGAACGCTCATCAAGCACTCTTTTCCTCTCAGTCTCCTCCCGTGAAGCCTCGACCATCCTGGCCCTCAAATACTTCCTCTGCCTTCTCACCAGATTCATCAACCTCTCCACCTCCTTGACTGCCATATCCCTCTCCTGCAACGCCGTCTCCCGACTCTCCCCCACCGCCTTCTCCTTCCTTCCAAATTCACCGAACTGCTATTATCTCCCCTATCACCACCCCCGCCATGCACCAAAATGTTCTTCCTAAAACTCTCCCCCGTCTTCTACAATCTCACTCTCTTAATCAAGAAACTAGACACTGGAATCATGTTCCCGCGGCAAATCTTCCTGATGGAATGTATTAACGGAAATTGCGGTTTCGCTGTTGACGAGAGCCCTAAGGGCCAATACCCCATTTCCTTGTGCAGCCACTCCAATATGGTCTCAGGTTGCGCCGCCGAGCTCTGCATTTTTCTATTGTATGGATTCTCAGTCTCCAAGGCCTGGATAGCCATAAAAGTACAAGTTTACCACCAAACTCTAGTACGTAAAACTAGAACCTGATGTTGTTGCAAGCCAGAGAGAAACAGCATTAAAACAGGCGCCAAGGCTCATGGCATTGGAGAGGCAGAAGTACAAAAGAAGACAAAGGACAAACAGATCTGACTGACTTGAGTAGCCGGCAAGAAGAAGATGAAAGGGATAGAGCGAGAGCGAGAAATTCAAAAAATGCAGGTCCCGCTTTCTTTTACTGGTCTGTTTCGCGGTCGTTCGGCTTTTCATTTAACTGTTACTACAAGATATCAATCATTATTTCCAATGTAATTATTATTATTATTATACAAGCATCCTCAAGGTTGGAATCGATGGACCATTCAACCAAACTCTGTTTTTCAAAAAAAATAACTAATTGCACACCCAAGGAATGAATTGACGACACCTTTCACCTTACTGCAATATATTACCGTTTACCATTTAACTCTTCGTAGAATAGAACAGTCAAGATAAGGTCGGTCATGGTGTATGTATTACGAAAGAAAAGAGTATTTTAGTTCTTCAATTACATACGAGAAAATCTAGAACCTTGTCAATGGAGATTATAATTAGATAGATGAAGAAATAATAAAAGAAATGAAAAAGGAGTGGATTGATTGGATTCTCTCACCCTCAACCCAACCCCCCAAAACGGGCACCGCAGAGCAGAGAGAGAGAGAGACGGCAGCTTTTATTCCGCGCATTCATATTTCATAGCCTTTGTCGCCCATACATACTAATTTGAAGTCCCATTTTCAAACTCGCCTTCTCTCTCTCTCTCTCCCCTCAACACCGAACCGGATTTGTTGGGTTGGACTCTATCCCTGTTTCTCATCTCTCCTCTTCGGGTGCTTTCCTTTTTTCCTTTCCTTTGTCCTTAATTTTGTTTGCCTTCTTAACGTCTCTGGCAAGCTATTTTCATACTTTTGAAATGGGTCTCTTTTGTTTTGATGATCGGTGGATTTTTCCCGGTCGATCTTCTTATTTGCTGCTGACTTCGATTTTCTTCTCTTCACAAGAGATCATTTCTGGGTTGTGGAGTTTATTTTGCCTGATGGAGTTCTTAGAATTCAATTGTTTGCATGAGTTTCATTGGTGGGATTATAATCGTAGTTTTTTTGTTTTTCCCCTTTTTTCCCCAGAAGATCAAATTTTGATTGCCAGATAACAAGTGCTGCCCCTTCACTGAAGAAAAGAACCCTTTTTTTTCCCTAATTTCTGTGGAAAGATTAAATCCTGTCGTTTCTATGCAAAAGGGGGCTGATTTTTGGACATAGAATCGTCAACTTCGTTGACGAGTTTCTTGATTGTTGCAAATGTGTTCTGATATTACTCAGTTTGTCGGTCAATGAGGAAATCCTAGACTAATCCTGCAATTACGGCTTGAATTGGTTTAGTAAAGGAAACTGTTTTGCCTGTCTGTGCTGTTTGTCTTAATGGTTGATAGGAACTTTGATCACACTATTTTTACTTTTGTGAGATGGATGGTTTATTGTTTCTTATCTTAGCTATAGATATCCTTTGGTCATATTGTTATTTTCATCAGAGGGTCGCTGCATGTTTCTTAGCTCATGAGTTTGATTTGGTCAAGTTTTTCTTTACGGATCTCTGAAATTATACTTTGGACTAATGTTTCGTATATTACTCTCTTCTAATTTATAGGTGAAAGTGTGTCGATCACCGCCTACAAACCGCCGAACCAGCTAAAGAGGCATTGGCATTTTTAAACTAGAGAGGGAGGGTACTGGTTCGCGGGCCCTTCTGCGAGCTTAGAGTCCTCTCTCATTCTCTTTGGTTGTTGTATTCGACAGTTTTGATGTTTTTGCTCGCTGGAGTTTAGCTTGTGGGCGAGAGTGGAGAGAACTCTTGTGGAAGGCATTGATTGGAAAGAAGGGGCTCTTCAGCTGATAAGATGGGTGCTGTTTGTTGCTGTTTGCATTCAGATGATTTTGAAGATTATATAAATCCGAACAGTTCTATATATAGAAACTGCATGTGTGTTAGTTGCTTCATCCAAAATTTCCTACATGTGGTATGTATATTGATCTTATTAATATTTCGCTTAATACTACAAAACCTACTCTGTCCGCACTTGTTCTTTCACTTATTCTTCCGTCTTATTTACAAATGAGGTCTGCATTTTGTACCGGTCAAATAGCAAATAGAAGTTATGTAGCTTCCTGTTGTAGAGGCCTTTGTCATTAACCAAGTCTACAGAATGTCTGTACGTGTGATACTGAACATTCATCGTGTTTGTCTCAGACTTCTTAGCCAATAGTTAATCGCTTGTATGGATGAAGCAATATTATGGGAAATAAAACATTTTGATTTGGCATCCATGAACTTCTTGGTCACTAGTGTCAAAGTCAAAATGGATGAGGGACTAAAGTTTGGAGGTAATGGTACCTAAAGAAGGGAAGCGAATTATGTAATTAGGCTTGATCTTACCTCTTCAACTTGAGATGCCAAACAAATTAGATGCAGTAAGTAAAGAGTTTGCCACAAGTTGAAGGCCAATTTTGGGGTCATATATGTGCTACCGAGTTAATTGACCCATTAAACTGGGAGAGAATTATTTATGGTCTAGGCTTGAGCCCTGGGCACCTTTCTATGTGATTGGTATCTGGACCATAGCAAACTGGGTAGTAGATGTTTTCAGAATAGTGATAACTACCTTATTCTCTGGAACCAAAAATAATGCAAGCCCTTGAGGTGCATACAGGAGAAATATCATTTTGTTGTTTTGTTCTTTGCATGACATTTAGATTTAAATGCAAAATTTTTCCCAGGAAACATTGTCGATGAAAGTCTTCGTTTAGAATTTCAGGTGACGACTCCAACTATATTTCTACCTTCATTATCTTCTTCTGCATGCAGTATTCTTCACTTTTTCGGAGAGGGGAAATGCATGCTGTCCCTTCATCCATTCAGGGGGCAGCATCTATAACTTCATCTGCATCTCTTGACAATTCTCTATCTGACATGTATCGTTCACCTCCAAGGCCCCTGCCTTATGATGCAGACCCCAGATACTTCCGCTTGCAGCGGGATGGTCTGGTTTCCAGGCGTGAAAAGGGATCAAGTCATTCACATGAAGAAACAGAACCATTAAGAAGTGATAATGATGCTGATTCAGAGTCCCTGAGCACAGGAGACAAATGGAATGCATCTTGTGAAGAAGGGTCCAAAGAACAGCGCACTAAATCTTCTCTGAAACTCTCTTCTGCCAAATCACTAGTTGGGATGGAATACATATATTCATCACCAGAAGATGATGATGTTTGTCCAACGTGTCTTGAAGGTAATATATTATACTGCACTTTGACTGATTTCTACCTTCAAAGTATTCGTATCATAACAATTTTTGTTGTCAAGGCTGCCTGTCTACATGTTCTGGAGGCAATCAATTTATCTTTACTTGATGTTTTTCTTATTAAACTATTTTATGGTAACTACAATGTTTAGTTCTGTATTAGCTTTTTTTAAAATATTTACACACTTATCTTGAAATTTGCCAACAATGAAGAATCTTCATTTGTTTTACTGGAGGTTAAATGATATTGTTTATATTATTGGTTGGTGCTTTGATTGATCATATATAGAAAATTTGCACATTTTAAAATCGCCAAATTTGTGATGTTTTGATTGTTCCTATACACTCTACCCAAACATAGTAAAAGTTGCTGAAAAGCAAAAGGACTGAGTATACTGTTTTAGCTGTGAAAGGACTGAAGATCAATGGGGTAGTCTTAGATACTAAGCTAGCCATAAACAGCATCTGCCAATTTCACATAAGTGAGAGCAGAGTAAAATGATTGAATGTCCTAAAAGGTACCATCTAAAACCTCCTATCTCAGTAAAGTGTGGACCAAAATGCTGTACCCACTACTTTCCGAGAACGCAATTTGATGCAAAGCTTCATCAACAACCTTTTAAAATGAAGGGACAAATCCCTTGAATGCACTCCACTAATCTATTTTTACTGTCACAACTGTCCAAGATTTTGACCAGGTCTGCCTGGCAGGTATTTAAAATCTGTACTTGAGTTCTAAATGTATATTTGACAGCAGTATAATTTTTTCTCATAAATTTTTGGAGTGATTTGCAAAATTTTCTAACAATGGTTTTTCTAAACTCTATGATTTATCATTTCAAATCTGCTTTCATGTGCAGAATATACTCCTGAGAACCCCAGGATAATGACAAAATGCTCTCACCACTTCCATCTTGGTTGCATTTATGAGTGGATGGAGAGAAGTGACAACTGCCCAGTTTGTGGCAAGGTAACTCCTTTTAGTTTTCTGAGAGCTTACTTGTTTAAATATTAATAGATTAACTATTAGTGTTACTTTTTTAATAGACTAACTAGTAGCTTCCCCTTCACTAAAATGCTCGAGGCCTTGCAGTTATCACTTTTCATTGACTTATTCCAAGTTTTGACGCCTTTGTTGTTCCGTTACGTATTTTTGGGAAGTCATTTTGTCACTTCTCTTCCAGACATATAGTAAATTCCTGAACGATTGAATTTGATAAACATTTATTATTGATTTGTTAGGTAGGTCAATCCTTTATCATTTGTGGTAAACAAACCAGAGGAAAATGAGTTGTGAAAGTGTGGTAGACCTTGCTTACTTTATTATCATTACTCGATAATGAGGCCCTTTATTTTGTGGGAGTTGGAAAGACTATCTTAACTATGTTTTCTTGGTTTGGTTTCTTGGGACCCAAGATGATATCATTTTCAATTTTTTTTTCTTGATTGGTTATGTTGAGTAATTACTGGGACTACAATATCCCTTAATTCTCTGCACACTCAATATATGTTTGTCCTACTTATTCAACTAAACTGCAAGGCTCCTAAAAGAAAGCATAATCTGCCTTTAGATGATACCAAAAGGTTCTAATTTCTATGCTACTTCCACATTTTGGTGGGCTAATTTAGTAGTAAGAAGTTGCATGAGCTTAGATAAAGCGTTCAAGGCTAAATCTGTGATTAGATGCCTTTGACAGTTCACGCCTAAAGCAACTTTCAGATTATATTGTCGAAAGTCCTACTGTGGCTTGTTTATGATATCTTGACAACATGCATATCTCCTCTAGTTGAATGCATAACTCAAGAAACTCTTTCATTCTCAATCTTGGATCGTGAATTTTGGTAAAACTCTTATTTGGCAAGCCTACGGAGAATCCCTTTTTGTGGAACTCTTCTATAGTTAGCCTACTGATATGTTTGCCATAAGTTCTTATAATTGAACATTCAACTTTTAAAGCTGTTTCTTATGCTGTTTAAAACATAAACATAAAACAGAATCCACTATATTTCTAGTTTGAATAATAAAGTGAGCATTTTCTGGTTTTTCCGCTTCAGGCAATGGTGTTCGATGAAACGACTTGATCTTTCTCTTGAAATGATCGTGTTGTGGATGTAACCAGTAGCAACAGGAGAGCCAAAGAAATCCCAAGGGATTCGAGCATGATTCTTTGTGAATATTGCAGATCAAAGTGTCTTGTTATCTATAGTAAATATTGAAAACTTGTGCAGCATACATATATGTAAAGCACATTCTCTCCAACATGATCCTACCCAAAGTTCTCGTTGCACAGGAGTGAAAATCTGCTATAGTTTTGATTAATATGTAAATAGAGCTTTCCTTGCATTTCGTGTTTGCTTCCTGTGCTTTGACTGTTAGATGTCATGTATTGTTTTGGAATGCATGGAATGGAATTGGGTGAGAATGGTATTCCAATAATGGTCTCGTTAACAAGTTTCTTGACTGCAATGCCTGTTAAGTACATTAAAATCTAAGAACTTGGAACTATGCATCTTCTTCTGGTTACGAACAATGACTACCAGTATCATGGAACTATGTTCTGCTGGTGATTTGGTCTCCAGTAAATTCTAAGTAGCATTAGTGTGATTCATGCAATAACCAGATCGTTTATTCTCCAAAAGTAATGCTTTGCTTACACGGCACAGTAAATACGATTAATCAGCCATATCTGCAAGTATCAGATTCCTTGACGTGAAACAACTAGAAATCCTGTCCATCCCGAAAAATGAAATTAAAATACGCTCAATGGAATGGAATCTATCAAAACTTTTTGTCATTTATTAATGGTAGAGGATATTAAATATTTAGTATCATACGTAGAAATATAGGGTCTTTTAAAAAAATGAAAGAACTCCAACCAGAGAAATTAAGAGGATTCCTTGAAGGATAGATCCTACCATACCAGTTTCTTACTGGGATGGTTTGTGATATAAGAAACCGCTGGTATTGCGTCAACTTCACGTTGATGCGAAATTAAACTGATTGGAAACTGGATTAACATGACGCAAGGAATGAACTTACTTTAAATCATTTATAGTGACTATGGAGGAGGTGAGGTCCTTTTAGCTGAAGGTGAAGAAGCTTTTCATGGCAAAAGCAAGGAAATGACGAATTTGCTGCTCTCGAAAAATGGGGGAGCCTGGCCACCAAGGACGGAGCTATTTGGGCACCGGGCCTAAGATTTAAAAAAATTATATGATTACTATGTATCAAAATTTGAATAGGAATTGTTTTTTTGGCATACTTTTGATGTTGACAGATGACAGAGTTTATATATAAAATTCTAGTACCTATAAATGCGAACTGATGACTAATACAATATCTAATCTATAATTTATGGGATACTCTCTAATCTCATAATTTACAGGATATTCTAATGTAATAGGAAATTTAATCAAATACAAGCAATCAATTAATATACATGATTTGGCCACACTCTTCCTAAAATTGGTGAATAGTTATTCTTCGTTCTCAATGTGGACACAACAATCTAAAAAATTGACTTGCTCAAACCTTTAGTGAGAATATCAATCAATTGGCCATAGGTAAACACATAAGGTCCGCAAATTAATTCATTCTCTAACTTTCCTTGATAAACTGTCATCCTACTTAATCTTCAAATCTTCAATAATAATCTTCAACTAGAGTAGTTCACACACGTATTGAGCCCCCAAGATTTAATATATATCTATATATATACACATATATATCAAAATATTTGATAACTGAACAAAACCCTACCTTGAAGTGTGTCACGCCACCACTGTTGATGTGATTTGTGAAAGATTGTATGAAGAGGGGTGTTCCAAAACTTTTCTTTCACATGGAGGTTATTAGAAATTAACCCCACAAGGTTTTGAACAAATTTTAAGGACAGACCAGTACCAATAGCGACATAGAGAGCAATCATGAGCTTTTTAGTGACATTGACAGTTATTGAATTGGGATCTTCCTTAAAAAAGTTAGAAGCAGTGGTCCAATCACTTTCAATGGCAGCTTTGTGCAGTGGCAAGTAACGATCGACACGAGAAGGTAAGGCAAGGCTGACATGTCTGACTGTTTTTCTTGACTTTTTGTTCTTCCGTCAGATCTGCTTTTTATATCGACAAGTTTTATAATATTTATTCCACGACAGGATTTAGGGATGTTTCAGCGAATGCATGTATGACCGTTTGATCAATAATTTAACTAAGTTATTACGGTAGGGAATGAGTTTTTGAGGCTTATGAACAGTAGGGAATATATATAATAAAAGAAAAGAAGATCCAATTATTTTTTAGTATATTTGACAGTTGCTACCTCTTTTATGGAATTAGTAAATATTGGTTCTAACTAATTTTTTATTTTACAGTTATGAAAAAATACTTTTAAAAATTTTGATATGAAAATTTTATGAAATCTATATTTTATTTGGGCCCTCCTACCTTAAATTCCTGGCTCTGTCACTAGGTGGGAGAATGTTTCTAAAATTGTATACACATTTTTAGGATTGAATTGCATAATAAATAAAGTAGATGATATTATTGTAATGGTGGAAAAATAAAAATATTTAAAAAAATTCTAATTTGAGTTTTTTATCCATCCAACTTGATTGGTAAATAAATTTAAGTTTTTAAATTAGATAATAAATCATATAGATGATATGAAGATAATGATAGACAAATAAAAGGTTTCCATAGTCTGAATTGCATAGTAATACACACACACACACATATATAACATGAGTTAATTTTTATAAAATTTAGAAAATGTCAAATTTTAGAGAGAGTAATTCTAAATTTCTAATAAATAATTTAAAATATTAGCAAAAATAATTTATTCAATTTCAATGATGATTTACAACTAGTAACTTATATTTTAAGAGAATCCTTAATTTCTTATTTAGATATTAGACTTTATAACTTTATGTTGTACATATTTAAGCTATATAAGTCATTCTATTTAAGTTTAACTTAGTTAAAACTAAATCCATGTAGGAGTTTCGTCAAAGGATATGAAAATATTTTTGTGCAATGATTAGTTTAGTTGAATAATTGAAATAAAAGCAATAATAATTTAAAAATCAAAATAAGAACCAATATTAATTTAAGTAGAGAACAAAATTTTAGATTTAATATAAAATTTACAATAAAAACTCAAACCAATCATTCATATTATCAAGAATAAACTTGGTAGTGGAAGCGTAACTAATCTATTATAATAGACTTGATTGAGTTGTTGTGGCTTCTTTAAGGTTTTGGCCTTCCAAGAGATGCTTATAGGTTGTCTATCTTTTATAAAGATGAGATATCATAAAAGAAATGGATCAAATCACTTATTTATATGTATAATGCTTATTCCTAAGTTGTCCATCAGAAGTTAGGAATATAACAATATCATTTTTATACATATAATAACCTATATTTAGAGCCTGTTTGGATGAGTTTTTATCAGTAGAGCTTTTGTCAGCAGAGCTTTTCTGAGAAGAGCTTTTTTAAAAAGCCAGTTGACTGTTTGACTGTCAATTTAAAAAATAGCTTTTTAAAAAGAGCTTCATATGGTAGACTTTTTAGCAGCATCAAAATAAAAAATGCTTTTATTAATTTTAATTATATTATATTTTATAATAAAATTATTTATGCTAAATAATATTTAAAGTATGCTAAACAATATGCAAAGTACAATATATTATATTTACAGTTTCTTAATATTATATAACCATCTTGTAGAAAATTTTAGATAACCATCTTGTAGTGAATAATTTACAGAGATGTCTCATTTTCTTGTAGGAAATAAAATTAATATTAAAAATTAATATTAAAACATGTAAAAAAGTTAAATAATATTATACTCCCAAAATAAATATTCAAGCTGAAATAGTTAAATGCATAATAAACTATGCATTTTATCGTAATACAAGAAGATTTGCAATATGTTCCCTCGCATCATTCATCTGGTTATTTTGTAGCTCGTCCAAATGATTTCCTTCAACGTCTTCATTTTTATTGATTTCTTCATTTGTAGGAAGTAATTTATCATCTTCATCATTGATCAATCGCTAATAGAGTACGTTTTCCCTCCAAAATTTTGCTATCACACAATGGACTACAACATATTAACATTAAAGCAGAACAATATATCAAAACAGTATATATCAATTGTAAGGAATGCCAAAAATCCCAGGCTTAAAATGCTCAATAGTTCTTGCAATGAATCAAGAGAGAAAAACTACATAATCTACCAGCATTCTCATTCAATTGATCAGGACGAATTATCAAAAAATAGGTCACTGAAGAAACAGGTCACTGAAGTAGCTTTGGATAAAGTAGATTTTTTTGGGATGGAAATCGTAGCTTTCCATGCAGAAGTGGCCTCTTGGCATTTGTGAGGTGAAAACCAACAAATTCAACAACTATACTCAATATGGATGTGTGCATTTATTAGATGAAAATGCAGTTTATCCTTGACACTAAAGTCTTTTGTGTTCTATTATGTGCCAAATTTCAGATTGGTTGGTCGGTGTTCGAGCTAAATGGAAATATAGTCCACTAAATATTGTCAGAAACATGCTCATTCTTAAATTTAAATGAAATGGAGTCTTCTAGACTGGACTTCTTGTTTTTATGGTTCACGTGTTACCCTCATTTTCTTTGAACACCTTCATAGCATTCCCTTTCGCAAATCTCTTAGAATTGAATATAAGTTAATTTAATGGCTTTGGAAATGACGAAAGAGATGTTTTTGTGTATATATGTATGCAAGAGCCTTAGAGATGTTGGTTTGATAATCAATAGTCCCAGATAGACGTTCTCTTGACATTCAACTTGATCTCTATCATGTTGTGTGGTTCGAAGCTTGAGAATGACAATAAACTACATTTAAGGTGAGTAGGGGGTTCTCGACGAGTCTACTCGTTTGATGTAAATATCTTATACCCACTTAATATTTTAACGCATCGTACCCCAAGTGAATGTTCAAGTTCCAGATTAAAACCCATTTACTGATGCATTAAATGTATGAAATAATAGTGAAAGAGATAATGTGCCTTACTTAATGAAGAATCATGGGCGCTTATGCAATAACAGAGGAGTGTTCAAGCAACTGAATGACTGTTCATGGGTATAATGACTGAGAGAAAAAAGCGGCATAAACTCTATTACATTCCACGGTGAGGGAGTGAATGTAATCTTTTAACAAAGCTAATATTCTTCCTTCCCATGTTCATTTACAGCCAATCTAATAATCAGAGAAGTCCAAGAATCCACACTCTCACCCATCTCATCAAAAAACTTTTCTTACTTGTTCAATGCTTCCAGATAAGATCTCTTTGTGGCATTAGTTCAAACACTTCATATACAACATAATGATCATTAACCTTATACTGACTTAGCAATGTCAGAAACAACGTTTTTGTCAGACAAAACTTTTCCTATTTATTAAAAGAAGCTACAAAAGTTAAAACCTCAGCCAACCCCAACCCTCTGCATAACAACCTATCACACACTTCCACCCCTCGCCAAGCTGATAAGTGCATA
This sequence comes from Erythroxylum roigii, assembly GCA_027576455.1. Classification (NCBI taxonomy): domain Eukaryota; kingdom Viridiplantae; phylum Streptophyta; class Magnoliopsida; order Malpighiales; family Erythroxylaceae; genus Erythroxylum; species Erythroxylum roigii. Next base: position 13,413,405 of record JANZXV010000008.1, on the reverse strand, counting down.
TTTTTCTAATTTTTATGTTTTAATTATCTCTTTTTATTCCTCTTGTTGATTAAATTATTGGGAC
>JANZXV010000008.1:13355229-13380156 GCA_027576455.1 Erythroxylum roigii | reverse complement strand
ACAAAGTCAAGAATGACACTTATTTTGAATAATTAAAATGTATCTAAAATGACACTTATTATGAATCAGAGGGAGTATTAATTATTAATAATTTTTTATTTAGAACATGAGGCATTATTATTCACTGATAACAAGAATCCAATGAAAATTTCATTGAACAAGCAAACATATAAAAAATACAGTAATACACAACTTTACTTTTAATTAATAGAGAGATTATTTCTAATATATATAAGATTGTATAAAGATCATCATTCCACTCAATCCAAAGTTTCGAAATAAAGATAAGTACAATAAATGCAAGTATGAAAGGATGAGATAGCTATGTTAAGTGACTATTTCACCGCAATAGCTTAAAGCCTTAAACTGTTATGTGAGGCTAACTTAATTGGTTTTATATATTAACTAATACATTCCCTCAAGTGAAGGCCATTTAGACTTGAAACTTGCATAGGCTCACTATACCTTGTGAGGAATAATAGGTGGATGATAAGATTTGAACTCACGACCACTTGGTTACAAAGGCTCTGATACTATGTTAAGTGACCGTTTTATCACAATAGCTTAAGCTATTATATAAGGTCAACTTAATTGGTTTTATATATTCACTAACAAGCTCTATGAAATTATTTTTTATAAAAAGCTATTTTTAAACTTGAAAATCTTAAATTATTTCATAATTCCTTCAAAGGCTATGTTACAATTTGTCACAATTATAGAGAAAATTATTTTTTAATGCACCATAAATTCTTGAAGAGATATATATAATATTTTGAAATATCTAAATTGGTTATTGGAGTCCTAATTTTCAACTGTCGTCTAACAATACCAAAATTCCTATTAAACGACGTCGTTCCACCACTGGCCTTTTCGTCCCTACACTTCTTTATCTGATACTCCAGCTACTTGCTTCTGGATCGCGAGCTTCTCAAACGCTGCTCCGTCGATCTTTGCTCACCGCAGCTGGTTGCCGTTTCTAGGAAACCCTCTACTTCTGAGTTACCACGTCTTTTGGGTTAGTTTTTGTTCAATCTTGTTTGAAACAATTAGCTAGTTGATGAGTTAATTTACTCGGTTAGGCCGTTAGGGTTCAATACCTTGAGGTACTAGGTTGTCTAGATCCAAAGCAAAATTCTTGAGCAGAGAATATGACAAGAATGACAAAGTTTTGTTCTTTGTAAGCCTTGACGACAAAAAGAACAGGACTTTGATTAAACTTTTTGTTTTTCTTACTGATATATGACGAATAACGTTGGTTCACAGGGTTTTGGGAACAGTTTGAACATACCTTGGTTTACTTGATAGTGTATAATAAGCAATTATGAACTTTTTGTGTTCCACATAATTTGTGGTTGATTAGAATGTCAAGGTCAGAAGATGAACATCAACAGGGTTGCTCAAAATACTGTTTGGCTGTTGCTCGTATTGCTGTTTACCTTGCCTAATTGAATTTGAAGTATTCATTGAACTTACTCTGAGTGGCAAGCAAGTATAGGAGTTATTTGGAAATTTTGGTTTAAAGCTCTAGGAATGAAGTATCTTTAGGTTTTCAACACTGACTGTCGTCTGTAGACTGTAGGATTTGGAGTTTTGATCATAATCCTTGTGAACTATCATACAATGGAAGACAACCTTACCATAAGCTGAAGAATGGCAGGGCATATTTTCATACACGGGCATATATGGTCTGCATAAGTTTGCTCCTTCTGAATATGGTTGTTTACATCTTTCTTGTGTTTGGGTTCCGTATCTAGGATTCCTTGCATCCAGGTGAGGGATAATCTCTAATCTGAGACGAAGCTCAGTCTTGGATCCATACCATTTCTGGTCCAAACCTTGAGAAGTCTTATATACATGCTATCAAAAGGCCTGAATGATCTATATTTACTTGCATTTCTGTTTAAGAAATATCAGGGCATATCTATTGCACTTTAGAGATGCCTGACTCTGGTGTTTTTTCATGGTTGAAGAAATGGCAGAAGGAGATGAGGACTTGCCAAGGGATGCAAAGATTGTGAAATCACTGCTTAAATCGATGGGGGTTGAAGACTATGAGCCTCGTGTCATCCACCAGTTTCTGGAGTTATGGTATCGATATGTTGTTGATGTGTTAACAGACGCACAAGTTTACTCGGAGCATGCTGGCAAGTCTTCAATTGACTGTGACGATGTTAAGCTTGCCATTCAGTCCAAAGTCAATTTCAGCTTCTCACAACCTCCCCCAAGAGAGGTAATCAATTATCTTTATTACTGTAGAAATCTTTCTTTGGAATATGAATTTTGGAGTCACATGAGAAAATATGAAGCTTTTTAGTGTTAAATTTCTAAATTACATGTCAAAACAAACTTAGTTTAGAGTGTTACTGTCTGTGCTCGGTCTTATTTTGGTTTCCAATAAAATTTTATTTGAAATCTGACACAAATCTTCCATTTTTATTCCTTCGAACAATTAGCAGAACAAGGAGTGTTGAGATTTTCCTTGGAACTAAAATGTTTTGTACTTGCTTATCTCATTTCGAAGCCAATGTAATGAATATATCTAAGCATGTTAAAGTTACAATTTATCAGGTTTTATTAGAGATGGCTAGAAACAGGAACAAAATCCCTTTACCAAAAGCGACACCTGGACCTGGTATTCCTCTTCCACCTGAACAGGACACACTGCTTACCCCCAACTACCAACTTGCCATACCAACTAAGCAACCTGCCCAAGCAGTGGAAGAGACTGAAGAGGATGATGAAACCACTGATCCCAATCCTTCCCAAGAGCCTAAGTCCGTTCTCCAACAACAAACTACTCAAAGAGTTTCCTTTCCCCTTAAACGCACAAGGTGAAAGCTTTCAACTACACTTGTAATTGACCAGCAGGAATATGACATGGAGGAATTAGAAGGAAGATCCAAGTCCGGAGGAGCAAGTATGACATGGGGATCTTTACTGCTTTACACTTGGGATTATGGAAATGGAAAATGTATTATTCTGAATTATCTGTGTTGTGAATACTTTTTGTGATTAAATATTTATATTACTCATAAGCACAACTTTGTCTTCAATTTCTGTTAACTAGCAATATGAAAAACTATGAAAACAATCCTAGAATTGAGGCGCATAATACTAAAGCTTGTCATGCAACAGAGCTGTACTGAATACAGCTGCACTTGCCATACCAACTTTCTAATCCTGCTGTTTAAGCCCGGATTGAACCCGGTCTAATCGAATTCAGAGTAAAACTAAGGTAAAAAATTTATAATTTTAATCAAGTTAAAGAACTTACAATTCAAGATATATTTTGTTAAACCGATAATTCGAGACCTAATTTATTAACTTCAGGCATCCGTTCCTGAGCTTATAAAATGTTGTCATATGCTCCCAAAGAGTGATGCCAGATTGGGAGCTATAATTACATAAACAATGATATGACCAAAGTCTGCATTAAATTTGGAAACTTGGAAACAATTTTTTCAGGAATCTTTGTAATCCTACTCAATACGTCCTCAGAAACTCTGGCTGTTCTGTACAATTTTTATCTATATACAAGAATAACCAATTGTTGCTAAATAAAGTAGTACTTGAATGGAGTACCAATCTAGGGTCAAACTCTCCAGCCAACAACACCTCCTCCGCTTGTAGCAGCAGCACTGGTGTTTGAGACAGATTTCGAGCCCTTGTTATACATACGCTGAATCTCTTCCCTGTACTCCGTCAACGACTTAACAGGTATAGTTGGTGTTAACTCCACCACATCTCCCATCTTCAGCTTGCAGGTGGGATCGTTTACCGCCTCATGATTCAGCCTCGGCCTCAATGCTTGCTTCCAAGGATACCCGTATGGATACCCCCTTAGGTTTTCGTGTTTAGCTCTCTCCAGAAGATCCATAAATGTCGAATTTGCAGGGAACTCTTGCACTGACATCTGCAAAAATTCAAAAATGGTAAGAACATGACCAGGGCAGATGACTGATCACAAACATCAAATTTAACAAGCTCCCAATAACATGCTTGTTACTAAGAAAAGATTATATTAGTTAAAACAGTATGTGTGAATCTTATTTTTAACCTATAAAACCTTCATCCTATTGTGATCGCATGTTGGAAATTGAATAGCTATTGTGATCGCATGTTGGAAATTGAATAGAGTCAGAATCAAGGAACCAAACCTTATCATTTTCAATCAGAATGATGAAAATAGGTCCATCTGATAAATGAAGAGGCTTGAAAGAAAATGGACAATCATCAGAATGCGAAGGGAATGTGCAAGGAGGCTTCATTGGCTTGCTCATCGTCTCACATTGCCAGGAGAGTACCCATCGTGCCCACTCAACCATCTGCAGCACGGAGGAAGGGTGCTCGCGATCACCTTCTTTGTATCTCCAATGGGCCGCAAACCCAAACTCAGCTTGCAAATGCATTTCCTTTGTTCGAATTTGAACTTCAAGTGGCATTGTGCCTTCACCCATTACTACCATATGAAGAGATTTATACCTAAAATTACAAATGTGAAGCAAAATTAAAAAGATATAAATATAATCATGATTACATGCCACCACTAATAAGCCAAGACATACCCATTGGGTTTGGGATCGCGTATGTAGTCCTTGAACTTTCCAGGCACTTCAGGCCATATATGACAAACAATCCTCATGGCTTTATAACATTCATCTTCGTTTTGAACAATTAAACGCAGCCCATGAATATCGTGGATCTCATCCATGTTCAGCTTCTTCCTGCATATAATCACCCAAAAGAAGTTAAATTACTTCAGCTAAATAAGAGATCATCGACGCACATACACATATGGAGAAGATGAACGGAACATACTTCAACATTTTGCTATAAATGCTATACATGCTTTTGTGACGTCCACAAAGAACATGGTACAGAATGCCTTCTTTCTCAAGAGCTTGGACCAGTTTCTCTTTGGCAGCAGTGATCATTGCTTCATCAAAACATTCTACAAGTTTAGAATACAACTCTTTATGTTGATCTGGGTTGAGATGCTTAAAACACAGATTCTCTAGCTTCTCTTTCCAAGTAGAAATTCCCAGTCGACAGGCCAAGGGTACAAATATCTCCAAGGTCTCCTTAGCAACTCTCTGCTGCTTGATTAAAGACAATGCATCTAGTGTGATCATGTTGTGCAATCGATCTGCTAATTTAATCAGCACCGCCCTTGCGTCTGTCATGGCAAGGAAAATGGTATGCAGGCGATCTGCCTCCACAGTTCGGTTTGCTGTGTTATTCTCACGTGCAAGTTTACTCAAGTGACTAAGCTTAGAGACCTGGGTGGAAATCAGGAATCATCAGATTCAGGGCTTGTGCATGGTCCCTAATAACTAATAAGACTTGAGAAATGTTGATGTCAATATTCTTCAAAATTATATATTGACAGAGCATAAAAATTAAAGTTAGTAATTGAACTCCCACAATCAATGAATCCAAGGCATTGCTTGACAAAGCTTTATGATGTAAGAAACACCACAGTTGGAAAAGCAACTCCAAAAAACATGCAAAATCACTCAACCAAAGAGATCATTGTACGGGAAAAAACATGTCTTGTATATTAAATGACGAATGTTTCAACAAAATGAAAAAAAATGATGAATTTTCGTTGTTAAATCGACTGAAGACTTAGAAGCTTCAATGTTAAAAATAAAAGTTTGGCTTCATACCCCTTCAACCAAATCAGCCACGTCTGCTCCAAATGACCTTCGTATATAGTCATGGCTTAGAAAAGAGTCATCAAGAGTGTCATGCAGAAGGCCTGCAGCAACCACTGTAGAGTTAGCACCAATCTCCGCAAGTAAAACTGCAGTCTCAACACAATGCTGCAAATAAGGATCTCCACTTGCCCGCATCTACAAGAAAACACAACTAACCATTTTAGTAAACGTTTAAAACATAAAACCTTCAAACAATATACATCCCATCCAAAATCTTGATTACATCTTTACCTGTCCTCTATGTGCTTTCTCAGCCTCGTAAAATGCTTGGATAATAACCTCTTCATGGAAAATCTTGTGCCTCAGTTGCGCATCGGACAACAATTTCTTCGCGTAAGGCTCAAAAACAACCTCCACGCAAGTATCTTCCATAGAAAATGTTAGTTCATCCGCAACAACAGCCACATCACCACCAGCACCTTCAATCTCAGAGCTTGGAGAATCATAATCAACACAGGATCCCAATGCACTTCTCACAATCCCGTTAAACAACAAGTTAGCCCCACCACGGAACGAGGAGCCATGAATTGAGCTCTGAAAACCAACATCAGAAACACACCTCTCACGAACAATTCTCATAGGAGGGCTAGTCGAACACGAGACAGGACCTTGAAACACAGACACGGGACTCTGATCCCTCTTTGAAAAAGATCCACAAAGGAATTTACTAGACGAATACCAATAAGAGCCACTTAATTCCTTCACTTCCTCCCCTCTATCATGCCACAAAGAACCCAATTCCTCCCTATCACCAGAAAAAGAAGCGTGTTTTACAGTTGGCGACGAGAACAAGCATGAGAGGCCCCCAACAGTGGGCTTCTGACAACAAGACGCACCAGAGGACCCTGTCGACGAAGATCTCGAGTTCAAGTCGAAATCGAACGTTGCGTGAGCATTAATTTGGCATGCGTGTGCAGTCGAACACACACTACCAGGCGGGCTCGCGTATAAAGCTATAGTTGGAACCTGCATAACTCTCTATATAACAAATCAACGCAGATCACGAAACAATTGCTTCAAGATCGAATCTTTCTGCGTTTTTAATCAAATATCAAATCTTTCTCAAAAACCCAATAATCTTCACCAAAACCCCACAAATTTTATGCAGAAATCGGAGGCTTGCACCAGAGAACGAGAGAAGATCTTTCTCATGAGACACTCTTGGACTGATGACGGCCACAAACCCTAATGACCCAGATGAGACAAAACGTTTCTAGACACAAAACCAATAGAGAAAGTGCGAGAAAGAGAAGAATGAAGCAAATATTTGAGATGGGTACAATTGCTCCGAGTGAAAAATGGAGAAGAAGAAGAAGCAGAAACTGTAGCTAACAGTAGGGATATAATTATCTGAATATAAAGCAAATTTAATGAGAGAAAGTACTAAATTTTAGAATTTTTAACCTAAAATTGAGAGAATATACAAGAAATTAATCTAAAATTTCAAAACAAAACAGAGTCAACAAGCCTTTGATTTCGTACACGAGTAGATAGAAACCTGCGAGAGACAAGAAACTTCTTCTTTGATTTTGTGCGAGACGAATCTCCCTCCTCTCTCCGGCCTTAGCTTGGCGACCAGGGAAAGTAACAGCAAAAATACAAAAATGCCCTCACTGAAAAAAATAGGTCTAATTTCTATTTTTAAAAAATATATTGCCCTTTTTTAGTTTTCTAAATTTTATTTTTATCATTGAACTTAATCTCCATTTCATAGTACAAAAGATGAATGGTTTATTTGTTGTAATTGACGGATTAAATATTCCGAAGAACCTATGTAATCAAATATTCCATAATTTGAGACAATACTTAGACCAACAAATAAAAGTTACTTTTTCGTGACCAAAAAATTATAAATTTGAAATTTTTTTGTAAAAATACAAAGATAAGATTGCGTGTATGACGACTTTCTCTAAATTATTGCAAAATGGTAATCTTGTGCATTGAATGAGTTGACTTAAATATTCTATAATTACCATTAATATTTTAATTATGAGAAAAAGTAATGTTGTAAATGAGATTTAGAAGATATTAATTTTAGACTTGTAAACATTCTAGAAACGATGTAGATAAGTATACTATGGAAATGGTCAAATTGTAATTAGTGAGGAAAATGTTAGGGAAGGTATATAAAACGTGTATTATAAGCAAGGTTTTATCCACAATGACTAGGATTTGGTTATATTCTTCATTATCTAATACAAAGAGCAACGTATATAGTGTTGTTTTTTTAATTATAAATCCTTGCTTAAGAATATAACAAAAATTTGAAATCGAGTGAGGTAGAAGACTATACTATAAAGTATAATTTATTGATGTATGGACGGCATCATTGTTATTAACTTATAATGTTATGGATAGTTAGATAGAACCATCATTTCCTTCCTCATCATTTTTTTTAATTATATTAGATATCTCAGTTTAGCTGGACTAATCTTAAACCTCTAAGACCCCATCTTAAGAGTCCTAGAGGAGGTAAATCTGGAACCCCAAGATTTTTTAGGTTTCTACGTAGCCTGTACACTTCTACGCACAAGGAGTCTTCACATACTGATTGTTCAGTTGATGATTGATCACTGGCCCCCTTTACTCAGCAACAGGTTCCCATCAGCCCCTAAATTTTCGAATAACTCCAATTCCTATACTGCTGTTGTAAACGAGACGTCCGTAATTGCTCCGATCAAAAAGTTTTAAACAGGGGCTAGAGGACCTCATCTTTGTTTGTTGATTTGATAGGGAAAGATGTATGTTATGTTGAGTTTTGATGGTTTAAAAAAATCTCCAAACATCATAGGTTATGTATTAAATTATTGAAGATAGGTTAGTTGATGTTTCTATATGATGGATTAGTCCTCTGTTGTGAGTATTGATATCAATTTATTTATTGATCTAGTTATTGGAATCTTCGTCTAGTCTCTCCCACTTACCTCTAATTAAGATGGATTTTGAGCTAATGATTGACTTTAGATATGCTATTTTGTGCGCAATTGGTATGAAAAGAGCCAATGAAAGATGGGAAAAGTTCATGATACCTAAAGTCAACAAACAACTATGTAAGCTTCAACAAATGTGTAAACTAATGAAATTGGTTTTGTATCTTTGTGGCCAACTCCAAGTTAAAAAATGACTCTTAATCATTCTTTAAGCTTTGCACTTATCCCCTTAAACCCAAATCCAAAGTATGCCCCTTTTCATAATTGGAAATTATTTTGTGCCTTGCTGGAGTGACAATGGCATTGGAACTATAACACAAAGTGGTCTTCCCAAAGTGGGATTAGACATGCTTTTCTCTTGCATGTTCCCAAAATGATGCAATTCAACTTTTAGGGTTACATCAAGATGGTGAGAAGGGTCCACATGCCTGATATTTCTTCACTTGCTTTCTCCGGCCTCACGGCAAGAACCATTTTATGGATGAGGAATCGTCTGAATATTTCATTCTAAAGAGAAATTAATTATTTTTATATTTAAGAACTTGTTAAAAAGTTGAACCGAACCAAAGAGGCTGTCTACTTTGTAAGATATACAAAAAGTAAATTAAGGGCTCTCCTGGTTTAAGTGAAATTGCAGGTTTAAACTGTCCTTATATATATAACTGTTTAAAATTTGAGATTAAAGTTTTGCCTACTATAAAGGATCTACCCGGTTCAAGCAGGGATTAGTCTGAAAGTAGATAGCTTAAAGGTACTTTCCTATAATTGAGATCCTCTTAAAACACCTAGTAGAAATTTTTTTTTAAATAAATATAATAATTGTTAAAATATACAAATAATAAGTATAATTGATTGGCCAACAAATACAAAAAGGGCAGTATTGAAAATTTAGAAAGAGGGTTCTCCAGATGATAAGGACTAATTCATTCATCTAGTCTACACTCTTCACCTCGTTATTCGTCTACCAGATTCTTTCTTCTTCTTCAAGGTTGTCCTGTTCTGTTAATTCAAAACACCGCCACCACGTGTCTTGCCCCTCCCCGCCACGTGGTCCTACTGCTCCTAACACAAGTGTCCACTTTGACGGCTGTTAGTTGCGGGTTCTGTTCCGGCGCGGTAGCAGGCCCGTCACGCTCACACCACGTGTTTGTGACTTACTCCAAGTCCCCGAGTCTGACTTCCCCTTCCACGAATCCTGAGCTCGAGTTTGGACCTCGTGAGCCGCTAGATTCTTTGTGTGACCCGCACTGAAATGCTTGTGATCGCATGGATGAGATCTTCACCGCTGATCGCGTGGACTCTATGTCGGTAACTCAAGCAAGGTCAGGGAGAACAATTCAGTACGTGGACCAATTACAACTTGGATACAATTAAAGCAAATACTTTTTGTAAAATATTCACTAATGTCTTTTAAATGTGTATTTATTTAATAATATATAAATTATTTTATTTTACGTAAAACTCACATTTATTATTGTCATATATGCATTAAATAAGTCATTAATTATATGCTTTGAATAAATTATTTTTTATAATAAAATAATAATTCAGTTTAAGTAACAAACAAGGCCTTATTAACTTGATCAGGCAATAGTGGCGCTTATTAACAAATATGAGTTCGCGGACTATCTTATTAACTTGATCAGGGAGACAGTAATTGCCCATGGGATACAGCATCACTTTTGTTTGGCTATTAGAAGTCGTTGGAAGATCTAGCTGCGTGCTTTCTTCTCTGTTTTGTCCTAATAGTGGCGCTTTGTCCGTGGCTTGAAATGCCACTCTCTCTTTTTGATTTTCCTGTATAGGTAGATTTTGGTTTTCTTTGTTCATTGTAAACGATGTTCCTTTAGTAATTTCAAGTATGTTAAAATTTTAAAAAAACATTTGTCACAATATTCTTGATGATTTGGTTAGAAGGAGCCTTTTTTGAGAATTTGAAAGATCATGTGAGTTTGCTAAGATTTTTTAAACGATATGGCAGATTTTTGTCTTTTACAGAATTAATTTGTAAGTTTCTTTAATTATAATATATAACCTTTTTATTACAATTAATACTACTAATAATTTTAACAAGGAAACTTGGTATATTAAGATGTAAAATAAATAATAATTTAATATTAATATCTAACAGTAAATTGAAAATAAAATAGAGTAGAAAAATAAAATAAAACATATTTTCATCTTATGATAAATATTAATTAAATAGATTTTATTTCTATTTCTATTATAAATTTAATTCAAATAATTTTTGATCTTTTATAAAAATTACAACAGAAAAATAGTTGTAAAATAATTAAGGGATTCTTAAAATTAAAAACCTTTAAATTTCAAACAATAGTCTCAACTCAAGAAAAATAGAGGAATTGTTAAATCTAGACAAGTATCATATCATTTTACATTTGGTGAAAAAGAAGACGATTAAGCTATGACAATGAGGGGTGGATCAATTGGTTTAAATTTCTCATTTAAGACTCTCCTTATAGGAGATTTTGAGTTCGAATCACACTAAAAAGAGGAAAATAGGCATATTCCTATTGATGATCCTCTAGTCCCCTAGGCACAGCTTTTTGATCAGATCAATTACGACGGACGCCTCGTTTCTAGTGGCAGTGTGGGAGTTGGAGCTACTAGAGAACTTGGGGGCTGATGGGAACCTGATGCTTAGCAGGGGGGCCAGTGATCAATCATCAGCTGAACAATCAAGTATGCGAAGGCTTTTTGTGCGCAGAAGTGTACATACTACGTAAGAACCTGGGGATCTTGAGGTTTCAGATTTACATCCTCTAGGCTCTTAGGGTGGGGTCGTAGGAGCTTAGGATTAGTCTGGCTAACCCAGGATACCTAATGTAATTTAAAAAAAAAAAGACGAATAAGCTATTCCCCTAGATATTGGTTGAAGTCAAATTATTGACAATAGTAGTTAATTGCACGACACTTCAAAGAAAACGACAGGTAAGATACATCATACAGCATAGACCAGAAAATGGAAGGAAAATATTTTATATGCTGACTCTTGGCTTGGGTGCAGAAATGTCTAACTTTAAAATACTTTTTAGTCGTCGTGGCTGAAACTTAATGTAAGTTAGTAATGAGTAAACCATGGCATAACGCATATAGACTTCAAAATTTAGAAGGATAAATTGTTTCTGAGTGCTTATATTCTGCCGATGTTTATTGTTTCGTGTTAGATCAAGTGTCTTCCGCGACATATATTGCCTGACTTGTGTCAAATTATTCGCGAAAAAAATCATTTAATATTAAAATTGAACAATTTGGGATTCCCCACTAATATTTTTTTAACGAATATGAATAATAAATATGTTTCGAAATCATTATTTGCAATTTTAAATGTCTTAAATTTGAAACATATAATGAAATTATAATATTTTAATTTCATACAATTATTGTAACGGGTAAAAGACATAAAACTCTTACGTGATTTAAGAAATTTTTAGAAAATTTCCTAATTTAAAATTTTTTAAAATTCTTCTAGTTTTCTATGTTTTAAAAGACCCTAGTTACTTTGGATACCATAAGAATATTGTCAACTTTTGCTCACAGAAAAACTAGCTAGTACACCATATAAATGTCAAATAAGTTTTTTAGAATGATTACTTAGAGTAAGAAATTTTTGTGGAGGAATATGAATGAATTAAGAAATGGCAATTGTTTCAAATAGATGCCCAAAATGCCTTTTTCAATGGTAACCTTTTTAAGAAAAGTGTATATGTGACCACCTTCAGGTTATGATCATCCTCTAAATATTGTTTGTCACTTTAAAAAGGGTCCCTATTTCCTCAAGTAAGTCCCTTAAGCATGGTTTTCTATTTATAGATACTTACAATTATAGACATGTCTTGTAGATTTTTACGATTTAACACTACAATATAAAGGATTTAGTGAGTTTAAACACTGATTTCATTTGATTTAATTTTATTAAGGAATAAGGTAGGACTAGCTAGAAATAAACATTAAGATCACATGACTTGCAATTTTCATACTACACATACATATTTAATCCATGTCATTAATTATATTGATTTATGCGACCATTAATGAGTTTAATCACGATAATTATAACAAAGATTTCTTTAATCCTATATTAATATAATTGATATACCAGATAGTTTAAAGATGATTTTATAATAATAGTAATTTTGAGCTCATAAGATCTATTATGACATAAAATCATAAGGTATTATATATATGAAGTCCAAGCGGGAGATTGTTGGAATTTTTAATGGACTTGCATATATATATAATTCTATGTCATTGGCTATTATAAGATTTCACCTAAGACTAAAAGTGATATATTAAGGTTTTAGGTTAGTCAACCTAAATCGTCTAATTAAGTATAGATTATTATATATGCGGAAACCCTAGTGTTGTATTCCCAACTTATAACAGGCAAATTAGGAATAAGCACTATACATATAATTAAGTAGTTATAGTCCCAAAGAGAACATAAAGGTTTCTTTTCTAATATCCTATCGTTGGAAAAGATAGACAGCCTATATGTATCTCTTGTAAGGACAAAATTCATAAAGAGTCACAACAACTCAATCAATTTTATTTTATGGACTCATGTATGCTTTTGCAATCAAGTTTATCCTTAACAATCAGACATGATTAATTTGGGTTCTTATTATAGATTTATATTAAATCTAACACCAAAATATTGTTTGTCATTTTAAAAAGTCTCTCTATAATCTCAAACAAGCCCCTTGAGCATTGTTTATCAAATTTAGCTTTATTGTTCAATAGTTTGGCTTTATTTCTAATCCATATGCTAATGCCTTATTTTGACACATAGATGGAGGTTGTGTGCTCTTATTACAATATAGATGATATAATCTGTAAGGCCCCAAAGTATACCCTAGATGAAATGTTACATATTTATGAAAGTACATGTATGATATGAATTAAAATTATGCTATGATTTGAAAATGAAAGACATGTGACACTAATTTTGGTATTGATGGACCATAGTTAGTGAATTAGAATTCATTAAAGCTATTAGAGAATCGAGGTATTAAAATGTACATTTGGATAAGAAAAATTGTCAATGACAAGTTAAGTAAGTACATAAAAATTAGTATGATTAAGCCTATGAATCATTGACATTTGGCATCATTCAATGTGTGACATTTGGTAGCATAATATGAGGACAAGTGGCATCATCCATTGTGTGACAAATGGCCTGACATGTTAGAGACATTTGGCTACTTACATGGAGGGCAAATGGGCATCATGCATTGGAGATATGTGTTAATGTTTAATGAAGACACCTAGCAGCTTAGGTGTCAAGCCTTTCCAAAGAAACTTTGGCAGTCTTCATTTGACTATCTTCTCTCCACCGAATTGATCTCTCTTCCTTGCTCTAAATTTTACTTTGCTTTTGTTGTACTATCACATTAAACTCCTTGTCATATGCTGCATGAAGAAGCTATCTCATCCGATTTTCTAGGCTGATGTACTTTGGGTGTTAAAATCACACTACATCTATCTTGATTTTGGAAGTGTATGAGTTGCTTGGAGGGGGTTGTAATAGTTGGTTCTTTAGAGTTGAATTGAAGTTTAAAGAGGTAAGAGAATTATAAACTTGGTATTCAGTTATAACATATGTCATTTTATGTTTGAAATGGATCAATTATATACTGAATTAGGAAAGAATTGAGCTTAGATACATGCTGGAAACTGGTTAGGAAGTGTAGTTCCACTGGACAGATATCGGTATTTTAGACATATCTTGCCCTGTAGGTATCCAAATTGGATGAAGTTAAATTATTAAACTAGAAATATATATCTACAACTTTCATAAAAGAGTCAAATTTGATTTCTGTTACTAAGTGTGTCAAAATTTGGCTCGAAGTGGAGTTTCTGGATTCTGTCACTGTTTGTGAATAGTATGTAGTATTTTGGAGATAACTTTGAAAATACTAAACCAAATTGCACAAAATTGGTGTCATTAGAAACTTAAGATATAAAGAAACAATTGTTTAGAAGAAAGTTTGGCCTAAATCCTTCGTTTTCATTGTCAAAATGATTGTGTAAAAGTGACCAGAAAGTATGTTTTGGGAAGAGCTGGAAGAAGTTAGAATAAAAGGGAGTGCACGATCATGCACCAGCACGATCGTGACTCTAATGGGTTATAAAGGGGTTGCACAATCGTGACATTTGAGGATCAACTGGAAGTGTACGATTGCACGATCGTACACAGTGAGGGTATACTGCTGTTTGACAGCTTTGAACACCTTTCACTTTTTTGGCCCTAACTTCTTCTTCTAACTTCCAAATGAGTTAATTTCTGATTCAAAAAAACTAGAGACATGTGGCTACAACT
Organism: Erythroxylum roigii; assembly: GCA_027576455.1. Classification (NCBI taxonomy): domain Eukaryota; kingdom Viridiplantae; phylum Streptophyta; class Magnoliopsida; order Malpighiales; family Erythroxylaceae; genus Erythroxylum; species Erythroxylum roigii. Next base: position 13,365,163 of record JANZXV010000008.1, on the reverse strand, counting down.
TTTTTTTTTGAAAAAATTGAATTGTAATTCTATCATTACGAATTCCAAAATCAGGCTTGAAGTTGAGTTAAAAGTTTTGTTGTAGTTTAAGAATAGTCCAAAGAGAATTTGTCATTAAGAATACATTGTTGTTTACCAAATGTTCAGGTCTGGAATTTTGGAAATGTTTTATGAATGAATGAGAGTTTGAATATTGTATGATATGTTAGTTTGTTTGGAATCTATGTTTATGTCAATTTGAACAAAGTTGAATATTTTGCAATATGCTCCTCACATGAGGATTCTGAATTGAGGTTATTTTGTTTTAAAACTGTTAAATCCTAGTTGTAGGTAAATAGGCATGCCTAGAAGGGTCTGCAGCTACTCCTGTAACACTTTGGTGTCTCCTGTTATTGAGAAATAAGTCTCTCCTATTCTGTGATACCGATCATGGTATCTCCTGCATGAGTCCCGTTACCCACTTCTGTAAAACGGATTAGTAGCTTAACTTGTTTTGTATTCTGATACATGTTTAGTTTTGATATAAACAAAGTCTGTTCTGGTTCATATCATGTTATACTCTTAAGGGTTTATACCCTATTTTGATATGAGATTTAAATGATTTGGTTCAACATGAGAAATATTATATAATGATAAGTTATGTTCAGTTCTGAGACACATTGTGTTTTAATTCTAATATTGGTGAGTTTTGCTTTGGAACAAACATATATTCTGCTCTACTATGTTATATTCTGTTCAGTGATTTATGGTATTTGGATTGTTTTTGAATATGTGAATGTCTTGGTGACTGTTAAAGATAGTTGTTAATGTGTATCCTATTTAGTTATTCCTTACTAAACTATATGCTTAGCACGGTGGATTTGTCCCGTGTAGGTTCAGATAGAAGGGTATAAAGACTAGGACAAAGACAACAGCAGTAGCCAATGAAGAGTGTGTTTTGTTTTGGGAATGTATGTTTACGTTGTATTTAATAATAGGAGACATGATGTACCTTGTTTATCAGTTTGTAAATATTGTAATACAGAGTGTATTTGAACTTAAGATTTGTATTTTGTTAAAAAACCATCTATATGATATGTTCTGTTTTGTTTAATGGTTTGTAATGTCACGACCTTAATTCAGAATGATTTTAGATTCGAAGCATGTATTTGGATAAACTCAGTTTGCTAGTTAAGGTTTGTAATATCCTGTAAGAAATTTGTAATAACCTTTATATCGGTTGGCTTTTGAAATTATAACATGTATTTGGATAAATACAATATGTTTGATTTGTTCTGTTTAAAAGCAACTTTTAATGAAAGGTAATATACGTTTGCTTGAGTTTTTGGGAATGTTTGTAATTAATGTTTAGTATGTTTTGAAAGGTTTCCATACTATTTTGTGTGACACTTGCATATCTTCCCAGGAGATATGTGGGTGTTATGTAATCATTACTATTAATGAGCTTGGTGGTGTTACAAAATTAAAACAATACCTCAACCAAAACTTTAAGATGAAAGATCTAGGGCATCTAGCCTATTTTCTTAGATTAAAAGTCCTTATGATGATTTAGGCTATTATCTCTTTCAAACAAAGTATACTATTGATCTCTTATCTAGTAACAATAAAATTGTTTTTATCTCTCCTAAGAGTGATGTTCATCTCACACTAATAGATGGAAAACCTCTGCAAGACCCTACCTTGTATCGATAACTAATGGGAAGCTTAGTTGACACTACTTCTAAACTCTTGTAGCAACGTTGACTATTACAAGATATGAGAGTTGAATATTCATCAGCTATTACGATTTATTAAAATAATTGTAACGCTATTCAAATTACTCATAATGAAGTATTTTATGAATATTAAGAATGGTTGTTACTTATTTGTCATTATCTTCAGTAAGGAACTATCTCTTTTATCTCCGTATCAACTCATGATCAAAAGATTGACATATTCACCAAAGTTTAGTTGCCAACTCGATTCAATGAACTAGTTAACAACTTCAAGTTGGTTTCATTATCACTATCTGGAGTTTGAAGGGATGTTAGTCAACTAAAATATAGAGTAATAATTTCACAATAATACAAAATATTACGTAAAATATGTAGAAAATTAATTGTAATTAATTCCTTAATTATTTTTTAGTTCATGTACTTATAGCTTTAAAAATAAAGTCTTCTTATACATATTCAACACATAACAATAATATATTTTTCTCATGTGCTCAACTATAATAAAAGGAGCCACTTTTTATCCAATCATGAAGTTAAGATTTGAAAAAGAAATGCCACGATAGTCAAAACATGCAAAAAAAAGTTTCATGGAAGAGTGGCTTCAAGCTATCCTCTCCATCATTTGATGGAGCCAAATATGAAGAAAGGGATGGAACATAGCTCAAATGGCCATTAAATGAAGAAAAATCACTTGAAATCACACAATAGGTAATTATACATTAAAAAAGTTAAAGATATGAAACTCCTCTATAGTTTAAGAAATATTAGAAAAAAAGCTTAATCTTTAAAATTCTCGAATAAACTCTTTGTGGTTTTTAATTTTCAATAAAAAACACTTCTCTTAGATTTTGGCCAAAAATTAACGACAAAACATATGCAACATAAATATCACACGTGAACGAATCAAATATTGCTTAAGACAGTCTATCTCATCTCTTAAACTCAAATCAAGCTAATTAAACTCGACCTAAATTAATAATTTATTATAATTATTTTAAATTAATAATTTAAATCGAGTTTAATTAGTTCAATTTGAGTTTAAAAGTTAAATTGAGTTATTATATTAGTAATATTTGATTAGTTTATATATAATGTTCATATTGCATATGTTGTATATTATTTTTTTAACCAAAGTCTAACAGAAGGAATTATTCTAAAAAGATAAAAACCAAGAATTTTTTTTAAGAACTTTAAAGGTTAAAATTTCTTAAACTATAGAGAAAGCCTATATAAAAAAATCTAAAATTTGAAGTGCATTCCTGTAGATTTTAGTATTTAGTATGTATAGCCCATCAAATTATATGAAATTAGGCTAAATTGATTGTATCCTATAATTTCTCATTCCATTTTACCTAATCTATTCAATTTTTATCATACACACATCTTGAATTTCTCATTCTTTTTTTATATATATCTGTTTCGAGTTCACAATTTTAGTAATACTTGAGAAATGTGTGTTTTAGTAGCAATAGCTTTTGAAGGAAGCACTAGACTAAGCCCTAGTTTAGTGGAACCTCATTTTTAAGGGCCTAGTTTAATGGAACCTCATTTTTTTCAAGAATCCGTACGTTGGTAGAACTCTAAGGTGAAGCATTTCACTATTTTTGGCATCTTATATAAAGTGGGTGTCAAATCCTATATTAAAAAAAAGAAGAAGAGTCTGTAAAAATAATATTAATCAATTTTTAAATAACTATTTTTGGATTGGATTAAACAAACAATATCAAGATAGACCTTTATTAGTATAGTTTTGAGTAGGGAAAAATCAATTAAAAATTAGTTGGCCTATAATGCTCGAAGATGATAAGGACAAGAAATGATATCAGTACATGAAATCGTAAGTAATGAGTGGCTCTTAAAAGGCTTCTAAAAAATAGTGTGAAAAACAAAAAAGATTTAATACTTTATCGAAAAATTCTAAATTAACTATTTTTGAACTATAGTTCTCTTATACTCAAAATAGAATTAGTATATTATAGATTTATATGCTTTGAATTTATTATACAATAAAAGAGTAAAATTATTTACCAAAAACTTACACTTTGAAGATATCATAAATATACTAAAAATTATACTTTAAATAGAACTAAAATTTTCTTTAAATAAAAGGCACAGCAAAGAGTTATATTATAAATTTTCACTAATTTTAATGAGGATATATTATTTAATTAAAGAGAACAACTAAGGGAATTAGTGTACGTTATCATTAAAACTAGCTGAAATTAAATCATCTATGTGATATCAAGTGCCTTGGGAAAGTTTGAAGGACTAAAGTAGTGTCATGAGATGATTTTGAATGGTGTAGTCATGAAGTCCTGTCAGTTTTGAGATCCATCTTGTTTATGGATGATCACTAATTAGAACTCAACCTTGTTTGTAATTTTGCTTAATGCATCCATTCGATCTCTTCAAATATTTTCCTTTTAATCAATATTAAGGCCCTAAATTTGGTGAATTTCTAAACTAAACTAGTCAGCTTAAAGTCCCTTCATCCTCGAGACATGCTATAAATTACAGCTTTTCTATGAGCTGACAATTTCAAGACATGCTATAAATTACAGCTTTTCCAATGACACATTGTCTGGGTCGTCCTCCTCCTGAAGTCTATGAAGAATAGGCAGATGTCTGTTGAAAGTTTATGGTGTGCCATCCATAACCCGATAGACATCCTCTAAATAAAAGAAACGGAAAAGAAATCGCTTCCTCCTAACCTCAATGATATTCCCCCTAACTATCTGATTGATATTGACTTTGTTTCAAAAACAAAAAAAATTGTAGCATCTTGTGCTTTATAAAATAAATGCTACTGTGTCTGTGTGGCCATTTTGAAGAGGAATGTCATTTGAAGCCTTTAAGTACAGGCTCAAGCAGTAACATGAAATCCTGTTCCAGAGCTTCAAATACTAATGTGTAAACTCGTGCTATTATGATGGACTAAAAAGAATATAAAAGGAAGGAACAGTGAGAACATTGTTTATTGACAACTTAACATACAATACTACCAGAAGCAATGATGAAAACTGAAACAAAGTTATTGGTAACACATCAGAATAGAAAAGACAAAGTTACTTGGCACTCTTCTATAATGTTATTAGTCAAGACTATGTAACCTTACGGATTCTAACTGAACTGAAACAAGCTACGCTTCAATGGAAGTCAAGATTCTAGCTGGAGAGATCTTTCTGATAAAAACAAGCTATGCCATTTCCGTTTATTTGTTTGTAGGAAAAGCAAATATAGTCTAGAGGTACTTCTGCATGTTCGTCTCTTTTAATCAACCAGGAATCTAGGACAACATTGCATATATAAACTATAAGTGGTTAACTATAAACAGATTTGCTTGTCATGGTCTCAACTCTCAATTCCCTTCCTTTTTCTATTCTTTTACTATATTTTTATACATCATGCATCTTTGTATAACAATCTCTCTTGACATTAATGAATTTAACTTTCAGGCATTCAGAGCCACAACTACAAACGGATATAAACTGAATGTTTGATTAAATCAGTCATGTAATTAACGCTTAAGTTATCACAGATTATATATATATATTACTTTTTCAACTTAATTTATCTAATATTTTTCTGAATAAGAACTGTAATAAAATTAAGCACCAAACAGAATCATCAAACCAGACAAAATGCAGATAATTGGCACTCCATATACATCATAGCATTCTCGTAAGCACGACCATTTTTTTCTTCAGAAGTAAAGCATAAATTCTGAAAAGGCATGGACTACGAATTATTAAGGGAAATTTATTCACACTGTACACCGAAAACCTACATATGGAGAAAGTCCTTATTGGAAGATCTTTGTGGAAATCTTAAATAACAACCTGAGATTGCTTTTTAACATTGAAGATCCATAAGAACCTAGGTACACCAACAACAATAGATTTCCAAATCCTAGGCTACAAGCTCCATGGCACAAAGCACTAAGATCCTTTGGCTAGGCCTTGAACACTAAGATTTTTTCTAGGTTTCGATTTATCAATCAATTAAGAGGATCACCGGACCAAAAAAAAAGGGGACAATAAGCTCCTCTTAAAGCACCGTTCTATGTAAGTAACGGGAAACATTACTTCCGGAGCTTGTACAGAAGCTCAATACTTGCAAATCCCAAGTAGTTGAAACTTCCACTTGTTATCTGATTAATATATGCGGTGATATGAATAAAAGACTGACTAACATGAAGAAAAGGAATTGCGTTAAAACGAAATAAAAAGAAGAGAACACTCCTGTGATTATATGTTAATGATGGTTATCTACAAATGCAAGCATCGTTGACTGTAATAGAAGAATTCTACTAATCAAAAGGAGGCATGTTTGCATATGAATGCAACTGCGTACGGAAAAAAGTTGCAACAATCTAATTGGATGTGGGTATCCTCGTACAGGTGAAGTTATGAGGAGGCGATACTGGAAAGAGACATGAATGCTTGCAGGAAATTGGAGGTAATGGGTGAGGTATTGATGATGGTTTGCAGGGTATTGAAAGTCTTTGAAAGAAGAAAAACAAGAGCACGTAAATTCAAAGCAGTCAATAACCCACGTGCGAAATAAATTAGTTCATAGATATCTATTAACTCTTCAAGAAAGCAGAAAACATGCCAGAAAAATGAAGGTAGAATAAGGTCAGTAATACAGGTGAAGTTGCAAAAACCTTGAATCACTGGAGTACTCAAAGAGCTTTCCTTTGCTAGAGAAGACAATCAAGCCAACTTCAGCATCACAAAGAATTGAGATCTCATTGGCTTTCTTTAGCAGACCTGTCCTCCTCTTAGAGAATGTCACTTGCCTGGAAATTTTGTTCTCGATCCGCTTCAACTGAACCCTACCTCTCCCCATTTCCAACACTTCTGTTCTTGTTTTCAGTTAAAGTTTTCTTGTCTTTCTATACATATATATGTAGTTGTACATCCAATAGAGAAATTTGAGATCTGATTCAAGAAAGCCTGAAGCTAAGTTTGCTGGCTCATTTAGAGGAGAGTAAGAAAAGCCCGCAAGAGGAAAGAAACCATGATGGGAAATATAGGGTTCATAGTTCAGGCATGGTAAGGTGTTATGACGGTCAACTTATCAATTTTTGGGTTTTTCCTAGCAAAGGGATCAGTGTGTATATATGGGAAAAAGGGAAAGAGGAATAGAAAACAGTTTATATGTTAATGGGGGGATTGTTTTTCTTTCTTTTGTTTACGAATAGACTATTCAACTTGGTGTTGAGGGGACAAGAGCACTTCTGGAGTTTTGTGTTGTCGAGTTTTTATTGGAGGTCAGGCCGAGAAGTCGTTTACTGTCTCATCCACAGCCACATGTTTGGGAGAAGAAACATTTTCGTACATAGTTCTGTCAGTATAAGGTGGGACCCAAGACTTTTGGAGATGTCATTCTCCTCACTTTCTTTCAAGTCACTGTTTGAGTTGTGACGGCGCCATTTACAGTTTGCATAATTTTCAGTCCGTAGCATTAGATGGATTTCAATAGTCATTATTGTTAAATAATAATATATTATTTATAATATTAATAATAACTTAAATTACTAAATTCAACTCGACATGGACAAAGCCTAGTGAACGCATAAAATACCATCTTGGTTTAGATACGAGAATATATTCATTTGGTGCTGAAGTCGTTGAAAGTTCTAATCTTACGAGCTGTAATGATCTGTCCGTATCTCTACTTCCTTTTCCGAATACCAAAACTTTTTATTTCAGATCATCAAAATTACGATCTTGTAACATTTCAATATCATCGAAAGTATGTATATCAGCGGTAGTGCTTATCTGAGCTTTCTGAATTGTGATGATAATCTATATCCCACTTCCAATAATGTAAATGTGAGATTAATTAAGGAAAAGCCAATACAAAAAGAAACGGAACAATTTTATCTTGTAAATAACAATATTTTAAAAATCGGATTGAATAAAAAGTTAAACCAATATTAGACCGTTGTAAAATTTAAATTAAATAAAATTTAAAAATTTAAAAAATGATTAAAATAAGTTGTTTTTATCTATCAAAGAATTTAAATTATAAAAAAAAATCAATGTATACAACACACAAGGCTCTCTGCTTTGCAGGAGTATTCTAAGGAGGGACATAATATACGCAGCATTCTCTTTGTATTCTTAAAAAGAAACAGTTTCTGTGACTTAAACCTGTGACCTTATGATGACAAAGGAACAACTTTACCAATTGCTTCAAGGTTAATTAAAAAAATATTATTTAATAAAAATTAATTAATTAATTTTAGAATATAAGAATTTATTAATTTACAAAATTTGATCAATTAATTAATAAACTGATCAATTGTTAATAACAAAAATTATTAAAATAAATCGAATCGAAAGGTTGGATAGTTCAAGGTTTTTATGATTGAATAGAACGAATCGATTAAATTTTTTAGTCATTGGTAAATAACAAAAAATAAATTAAACTAAATTTGTCTACTTTTTTTTATTTCAAACATTAATTTATAATTAGTTACTAAATTAATTATTTAACAAATATAATACTTTTTACTGATAACTTATTAATAGATGATTTACAAAATATTAAAATAAATAAATAATTATTTATTTATAAAAATTAATTTATCCTTAAGTTTTATTTAATATATAATTATTATCAGTAATAATAATATAATTATACTGACATTAAAAATTAAAAAGTTTTATTTTTATTAAAAAACTAAAAACTACATCAAAAATACTGATACACAAAGTTAGTTGTAACTTTAACACATAGGCAAACCCAAAAAATGCACATATTCATATTGTTATGCATCGAAGGCTAAAAGTAAATCTGCACCAAACTTAAGTGGCCACTTCAATGGAATGTGAAGCGCAGGTAGAGTGGTCCGCTCCATGTTTAGGTAAATGGGATTACTACTACATGGTGGAGGGCTGGAAAGCCAGATTTCTAAGTTGTGGTCCTCCAAAGTACTAAGTGGAATATTATTTATATTTTATGGTGTAGACTCAGTACCTCTCTATTCTCTCAATAATTAAAAAAAAAAACACCCGGGGACCATAATGCATAGCCAGGTCCTTAGGATTGTAACGTTGTTATCCAATTAATTACACCGCTAATAACTGTCCTAAGGCAACCAAGAAAGATGTTAAGTTCTTAGAGAAACTTGAAAAACTCTTGATATTTTATAAATTTGTATTATATAACATTGCTACGCTTGATGGATTAATTCACCTAGAGTTGTTATTAAGCTACTTTTACATTCAAAAGTTGAAATTAAAGCAAAGCTAGCTATATAGGAGCAAGAAGCAAAGTGCTATCGTGCTTTTGATACATACTTTAAATAAGTGGCAAGTTGCCAACTTGTTTATAATGAAGAATGTGTCGAATCATATTAATAAACGTTTAAGATACAACTAATAATTGACAACAAACATGTAGTATACGAGAGCTGATTTGTAGATACGAATTACCTCTAAGCCAACTTTTACAAGTACTAACATTACGCTACAACTTTCGCAAGCACGAACCTTGTGATAAACTTATTGTATGCTAATACTGAAATATGCTTGTGTAAGTTTTCTATTGAATTGAAAGAATTGATCAATCAACCATTACTTAAATATTCAATTAGAAAAGTTTAGTTTCGAAGTATACATGAACCCACTTTCGAGTGGATTTCATTTTGTCGCACATTTTACCCATAGCACTACTAGAAAAAAAGGAGTACCGATGGAATTTTCCGGTGGAAAGCACGGAGATTCCGTCGGTAATCTCATTTACCGACGTAATAGTGTGACGGAGACTGACGAAGGCGCAGGCACGGTCGGTATTGATTACCGACGGTAAGATAATACTGTCGGTAAGATATTACCGACCGAAAAGGAAAAGTGTCGGTATAGTAGGGAGGAATTTTCTGACGGAACCATCAGAGAGATTAGAAAGAATTTCTGACGGAACCGTCGGAGAGAGTTGAGATATATTCCGACGGTTCCGTTGGAAAATAACAACATCAACACCGACGATAAGGTATACCGTCGGTAATTTTAGCTATTAATCAAATATACCCTTGATTGCTTAATTCAAAGGTGGAACCAGTTAAATCGCTGAAGTTACCTGTAGATCTCTGTCGATGTCTAGGTGAATGACAATTTTTCGAAAATCTGGTCGTTAAATTTGATTCCAATTTGAACAATTATAAATTATCGTTACATAAGTTTAGGAGTTTTGAACCCATAGAATTT
>JANZXV010000008.1:13306655-13324978 GCA_027576455.1 Erythroxylum roigii | reverse complement strand
TACAATTCAAAACATAAACCCAACTAAGAACTTTCTATTTGTGAGAAACCATAAGAAGGTCCCAATTAAAAGCGTAAGGACTTATCATCTAATATTAGATAATGTTTATCATGTAGATTTAATACAAACTCTCTATGTACCTTCAATTTCTAGATACTTAATTTATGTTCTAGAATTGATGAAAGTGGGTTTATTATTAAGTTTGGTGATAATTGTTTTAGTTATTTAAAAATAATTCCATTATTGGTTATGGAATTCTTTTGGATGGTTTATATAAATTAAAACTTGATGTTAATTTTTCTGAGTCTTTATTTTCTGTTTATCACGTCACTGGAACTAAGTAAATTACTTGTGATATAAACATTTGAGTCATATATCTAAAGAAAGATTAGAAAGATCGGTAAAGAATGAAATTCTTCTAAATTTAGATTTTACTAATTTCGATGTGTGTCTGGATTGTAAGGGAACGCAAACCGAACATAGTAAGAAATGAGGCATAAGAAGTACTCAGTTTTTTGAAATTATACACACTGTTATAGATGGACTTTTAAACACTCCATCTTATGGTGAAAAAAAAGTATTTTATCACCTTTATCGATAATTTTTTTTATGTTATGGATATGTTTGTTTACTTGATAAAATTCACCCTTTAAGTGTTTGTAAAGGAGGTTGAAAGGCAAGTAGATAAAAAGGTAAAAAATATAATATTTGAAATATTATGAAAAGTATGATGAATCAAGATAATGTACAAGTCCATCTGTAAAGTTTCTTGACAAACATGGCATTTGTATATAGTATACTATGCCAAGTACACTTTAACAAAATGGTGTGCTAGAAAGGTGTTAGAGTACATTAATGGATATGGTTAGTAGTATGATGACTAATTCCTCATTACCCTAAAATTTCTATATATTTGTTGAATAAGACTCCTAGTAAGGCAATCTCTAAAACTCCTTTTAAGGTATAAACTGGAAAGAAACCTAACATAAGGCACTTGTATGTTTAGAGTTGTCCAGTAGAAGAATAAGTTTATAATCTACATAAAAGGAAATTATATTCTCAAACAGTTAGTAGTTACTTTATTAGTTACCCAGAGAAATCTAAAGGATACATGTTTTATTGTCCCAACCATAGTCTTAGAATTGTTGAACAAAAATGGTAAAATGAGTCAAATAAAGGTATATTCCATTACCTATAAATGTTCTATTGTCCATGTCTATACCAAATACAATCCTAGTATTGGAAGAATAAAATGATCCTAGATACATTTGGATGAAACACCTCATAAAGAAACTAACTTACAAGAAATTGACATAAATGAACCATATGGAATAACTTTGAATAAAACTATAAAAATAAGGAGATCAGTTATTTCATATGACTATATGGTTTATTTGTCAGAGTTAGAATTTGATTATGGAATTAATAAGGATCATGTTTCGTTTTCACAAACATGTCTAAGACTTTGTTATTTACCAGAAAGTTTTAAACTAGTTGGACGCAAATGGATCTTTAAAATAAAATATGACTCGAATGGTAATATTAAACCATATAAAGCTAAGCTTGTTGCCAAAGGTTATACTCAAAAGGATGGTATTGATTATAAAGAAACTTTTTTACCTGTCTCAAAAAAAGACTCATTAAGAATAATTATGGCATTACTGACTCAGTTTGATTTAGAATCACATCAAATCGATGTAAAAACTGCCTTTTCTAAATGGTAATTTCGATGAGGAAGTTTATATGGATTAACTTGAAAGGTTTTTCTATAGAAGGAAAGGGTCATATAAGATGTAAATTTAAGAAATCGACATATAGACTTAAACAAGCTTCCCTATAATGGTATATTAAGCTTAATGACATCATAATATCTTTTGATTTTTAAGAAAATAACGTTGATCATTATATCTACCGAAAGATCACTAGAAGTAAGTTTATATTTCTAGTCCTATATGTTGATAATAATTTTACTTACTACTAATGATTTGGACATACTGTATAAGACCAAAGATTTTCTCTTTAAAAACTTTGATATGAAAGATATAAGCGATCCATCATATGCGATAGGAATTTCAATATTTTAAGATAAATCACAAATATTGGTAGGATTGTCTCAAAAAATATATATCAAGATATTTAATATGAACGAATGTTCATCAAGGATTTATTTGAAATAAAAAAAAGATAGATTTAGTCCATGTGATATGTTTGCAATCATGCACAAGACTCGATATTAACTTCGTGATTAGAATGCTAGGCAAATCTCAAAATAATCCTGGTATAGACCATTAGAAAATTACAAATAAAGTCTTATAGTATCTTTAAGGAATAAATGGCTACATGCTCATGCACAGAAGATCTAATCCATTAAAAGTTGTTGGATATTCAAATTAAAATTTTGCTGGATAAACGTTTGGCTATTTATTTATAACAATCTCTCATTTCTTCCCACACTACCCACCGGGGGTCGAGACGGCTAAGAGCCATAGTTTTCCGGTCAAAAAATGACGCAGATCGGCTCTGACAATAACTAGGCACTTGAAAGGGTGGTGCGTTTGAGAGGGTTTTAGAAGTCAACAAGAAAGAGATAAGGGGTTTCTGGAGCTAAAACAATAAATGAAGACGAGAACCATTGAAATGGTCTTTTGAGCTGTAATGATAGATTTGGTTGTTTCTTGGAACTTTCTTTGTTATTTTAATGTACTTGTGATTCACTGCGAAACTTAGAACGCATCCATGAAAAGTGACCTCAAAGGTGGTTTAGCTGGAGGGTTTGACTTTGTTGGGTCTGGGCGGGTACCGTGTAATGGCACAGGAGGACTAAATGGCGGACCTTTTGCCACGTGGCTACATGTGTTCACCCTTTTTAATACAATTGTTTGGATCGTTGACCGACTTGTTTTCGGTGTCAAAGACTTGAGCGTAACGGCAGCGTTTTCTTGCTTTTCTTTTTTGACTCCATTTGCGTGTGCTTTGAAAAATTGAAAGTAGAAATCTGGACATAACGGTGATGATGATGATAATTGAGAGAGTTGGGGCCTTAAGAGCTTTCACTTTCAGACTTGTAAGACCGAACTGAACTGACGACCAGTTTTTCCTCTGCTCTCCTCGCGCTGTACTTATAGCAACTTTGTCTCCATTCATTACAGACTACTAACAAAGCGTAGTCCAATTGACTTTTGGGGCTGTTGCTAAGTTTTCCAGTTTGGGGGAACAAGAAAATAAATAGAAACTTTTCTTAAGTGGAAGATAATGGGTGTGTGATGGTCCCAAGCCGTCCCCTAATTACCCCAACCGCTATTAGCAAGGGAACCTCAAAATCCAGGAGATGGCTGACTTTGAGTTGTTGCCCAAAATATTGAAAGAAATGATGCACTCAAAATTCCAAAACTTGCCCAACCTCATTTTGGAATTAGGGCTGCGACAATTTCTTTTCATTATTGAAAATGGCGATCCTCAAAACAAGGCCATCCTTCCTAGGATTACGTTGGTTCATATTTTCTGAAAATTTCAGTTCTATTTCCCCCTTTTTTACTGCTAAAAAAACTGGCTTTCTTTTTAATTTCCAGCAGAAGCCAAGATGGAATTTTGGTTCAATCAAAGTGATATTAAAAATTACAAGGGGGAGGGCATAAACGACCACGTAGGTGCATGCAGAAACTTGAACTGCAACATGGCGGTAGAGATTAAAGAAATATACTTCAGGTAAAATTCCAAGCGAGTATGATAATGTTAGATAAAAGTGAAGCAGAAGCTTAAGCAACAGTCCGAGTTTATGCAAAACACTTTATGGAATTACATGCCTTCCCGTCCAACTAAGGGCAGAAGAGCCCCTTGAGGTTCAGGAGAGAGAAGCATTTTATGTTCATACCACAACATATTTTCTTATAATGTCATTTACATATTGCCAGCACCAAGAAGCTATAATATAGTAGGGGTGTTTTTATGAGCAAGAAGGCAAATTTAGGCAGAGCATAAAAACTTTAAACTCAAAGCATCCATCCAGGAATGAAACCGTTAACTTGCTGTGCATGAGTTGTGCTGGTCATCTGGTCTGAACATGAGGTGTTGTACCTGTGTTAATTAGGAACAAGCAAGAAGACAAATGAATCAATCAACAGACGATTCAAAGATTTCAGGGACTTGGAAGTTTGAACTTTACCCTATCTGCAAAGTGGGATTGCATTCTAAAGGTTGGAATAACCCTTGAGACTGAGCTTGCTGGTGACCATATGACATGTTTTGCTCGTTACCATCCCATGATGGTTGAAAGCTATTCCTTGCACTGATTTCATCCAGCTGGCAGGAAAGAGAATTAGAATGAACTTGTTTCTACTTTTACATTACAGAAACAACAGGAACTAAAATCGAGCGTGGAACACCATGAGGCCCAAAGGATGATGCTTATCTAATTTATCAAAAGTCGGACCATACTGTTAAGTTTTCTGAAATTTCATGCTGAATTATCAGGATCAAGCAACAAACTTGGTTCTACTACTATTTGACTATGGATTAATCTTGAAGAAAAATGAAAGATCGTGTCAAATAGCATCTATGCGGAAAGCTTGGAAGATGTGCAGAAACCAAACACAATCCTAGACTCGTAGATATGGACTGCATTTCAGCATTAAGCTTAATGGATTACCTTAATTGTCAAAGCTCTATTAGCTTCCAGCAACAGTTGTTCCTGTACTCAACAAAAGCTATTTAGTACTTGAAGCAACATAAAAAAGAGTCATAATGGTTGTAGGCGTACCTTATTTTGAAGATCAGAAAGTTGGTCGAGCATGTACTGGGTCTGCCAAGCGTTGTAAATTAACGTTGTCAAAACACATTAGCATGGAAATTGTTATTTACAAAAACAACAAATTCAGAAGAACTAAGAAAAGAAATAACTCAATTGTGGACTATATGGACCATGTTCATATCTGTAAGCCAACTAAAAGCTGTACATATACAACAACATTAGTTTGTTGGTCTTTGCACCAATCTCCATTTCTCATCCCCTCTGCATGCATTGGCTGCCTTCGCTCTATTGATTATCTAGACTTTGAAATCATTGGTCCAGAAAAGACACGCTAAATTCACCCATTATATCAAGTAATATAATTCAATATAACACCGTTAATGAAGTAATGTGAAAATAGTACTACGTATTCCAATCAACCTGGTCCTGGTGTGTTTGAAGATCAAGGAAATTTATGTCATATTGGCTTATATATATACTTTCTTAAGTAGATCACATAAAATAAAATTAACATGATTTGTTTTCTTATTTTCAAAAAAGTAAGAAAATACATGTTACCTTGGTGGACCGAACTTGCTTCAATGAGCCTTCTAATTGGCGCTCAAGCTGTTCAAGCTCCTTGGTGTTCAGAGGTCCCAACTCCTCCCCAAGGAGGTTCCTACGTACCGACAAATTTAAAACGTTCGTGGATTATAATCATCATATACGACAGAGACAATGCATCGACAGATTCATAGTAAAGCCAAGAACTGTAGATGTATATAAACTATCACAAGTAAGCCACCAGGCTAAAAAGCGAGTTATTCAGATTTCTTACGTACCTTTGAGTTCGCTGCAGGGCTTCATACCTGGTTTTCAGTTTTAGGTACTCCCTATAGCTGCTCTGTTACAACAACAAAAACCACTAGCAGTATTAAAACATAACTCACCCCTAATTTCTGATTTTCAACAAACCGAACAAGCAAAGAGTTGAAACTTTAAATATTTAGAATATATAAAAACATGGATAAACACGTTTCTTTACTTGCTTATAAGGGTACAAAGATCGACGTTTAGAAATATTTCATTTCCATGGAATCTTTCTAGATTATGATGAGGATAATTTCACTACTTAGACCTTTAATTGGATCTCCAAGGTGTATAAAAAAAACGAGTACAAGAATCCAGTATATGGGAGACGACATATATATAGTAACCGAACTAACGTACTTCGAGCTCTTTGGCAGGTTTATTGACTTCCACGGCACCGTAGCTGCACTTCTGATACCTTTCCAAAGTCTTGAGCATGCTGAATTAAGGACATAAAAAAGCAAAAGCATCAATTAAAAAATTTCTAGATCAGCATATTTCATTTTAATGTTGAAGATTAGTTACTAAAATTTATTAATTGTATTGGATAAACAAATTGATAATACAAGTATTAGTATTTATCTACAATCTTTCATGTATAAACCATTTTAACCAAGGAAAGTAAACAATTATTGAACTCTTCACTCTTAGGGGGAATATCATACCTATGTTAGTGAGAAAAAAAAGTTCTTTTAGGACCTATTTTTGAGATTAGCTGATCTAGAATTTAAATTCTAATAATTTGATCACCAATAGTCAAGTTGTTTACGTATCATTAATAATCTTCAAACTTCAGGGTGAGTTTTGGAGCAATCGGTAAAATTGTTCCTTTGTGATTAAAAGATCACAGATCCAAGTAATAGAAACAACCTCTTTATAAAGATACAAAGGAAAGGCTGCGTACATTATGAGCCTCTCCAGACTCCCGCAAAATAGGAAGCCTTATGCACCGAATACATTGACTTTTAATAATCTTCAAACTTACAAGAGCCAAAAGAATGTATATTTATTATGAAATTGGGAAACAACAACTTAGAAATGAGCAAGAAAAATAATGGGTCCAATTAGGAAAAAATGGTACATAATATTTCTTTTATTTTGCACAAATTTTGATATTTTTGTATAATCTAAAACGTTGTCAATTACAAGGAAAGAGTGAGCTTCAAAAAGAGGGAGGTGTTTGGTTTTAGTTATTTATATTCAAGTAAATTATAATAACCTAGCTTGTTGGCTAACACTAACAATATAAACCAAACCGTAAACAAGAGACGAAGAAGCAAAAGAATTTCATCACAGTTATTATTATACAGTTAAAAGACAATAAATTCCAGAAGGTAGATTGTAGCTTAGAATATCAATTTTTGGGTTATTAATTAAAGTGTCATTATCATAAATTTATAACAAAGAAAACAATTAAATAGTCAGAGCTGCTGCAGGTAAGAACTTTCTGCACCTAGCAGAGTTCAGCAGATGGGATATAAACATGTTCTTAGGGTTTCGCATGTCTGTAACTCTCTCTTTCTCTCACTTTAAAAACCCATATTTTACACAGAGGTTAAAACAAATTTCCGAGGAAATCAATTGTCTGATAAAAAACTGAAACACAAACATAATGAGTCACAACAAGTGCTTCACTCTTTTTTATTTCTTTGCTTTTCATTCTCTCTTTTTTTTTTTCTTTTCCAACAATACGAATGAGAAGATCAACAAAAGATATAAGTGTTTAAGCAGGGTTCTGTGTTTGGAGCATGATCGGTGCTGAATTGCCGGAGAATCGGTATCTATCGTCAAACTGAATAACCTATGGTTGAACTGAAAAGAAGAATCTTAAGGCGTCCTTGAGAACAAACTAAAAGGTTTTTCATGTTGGTTCAGATCTAACAGAGAAAGTAAGCATATTATTAATATCACAACTAACTAAAACCTAAAACTCTTGGAACTCAACTACATGAAATTAACATATGTAAAAAGATTAAGAGCAAGTAACAAAACTATGAGGAACTATCAAAGTACGTATCAAGAAAGAGCAAATTCACAAATTGATGAAATTGGTCGGCAAAGTCTTATCACCTTATAGGGCACGAAGAAATTATTTTAAAATTTGTCCAGAAACAAAAAGCAGCTAAGAAATGTTTAAAGAACACAAGTGCTGACAATAAAAATAAAAATAAAAAGCTGAAATCCATGAACTAATTTAAAAAACAAGAGCAAACAAACAGATCTCACAAAATTTTGCAAAAGTTTTAAGCTCACGATAAGTATATATGTTGCCATACATAGATATGAGGGGGGAGAGAGAGAGAGAGAGAAAGATGAAAAGGATCATATACTTAGATGTGCTGCAGAACTCATAGAGCTTCCCACGATTGGAGAAGATGATGAGGGCAACCTCAGCATCGCAGAGCACAGACAGCTCGTAAGCTTTTTTCAACAACCCATTTCTCCTCTTTGCAAATGTCACCTGCCTGTTTATTTTGTTCTCTATCCTCTTCAGCTCAACTCTACCTCTTCCCATATTCTTAAAACCTAAAAAACAACTAAATTATTAAAAAGGAAACAAATCTATACACTTACTTCACCTCTTTTTATTTCAATATAAACTTTTATCTATATTTATATAGGCTACTATAACCAAACTCTTAAGCAAATAACTTCTTTTTTTTTCCTTCAACCTTTAGTTTGTGCACTTCTTTTCTTCTCTTGGGCAAAGGGTTGATCTTGCTTTAATGGGTCAGGCTCAAAGCTCACCAAAAATGTGAAAAACTAGAGAAACTTCAATACTTAGAAGAAGAAACCCTAGAAAGAGAGAAATTGTATGTGGAGAAGGTGAAACTTAAAAGAGAGGCGACGTTAGTTTCTAGAGAGAGAAAGCTAGGAATATGTAAGTTAGGGGTTTAATTTTCCTACTACTTCGCTTCTCTAACCTCTCTGATCCTTTAACCCTCAAAGTTCTCTTCTTTCATGCTTTCAATCTGAAGACACCAGTAGAGATGGAGAAAATGAAGTTTAGGGTTGGGTTGTTTC
Source organism: Erythroxylum roigii (assembly GCA_027576455.1). NCBI lineage: Eukaryota > Viridiplantae > Streptophyta > Magnoliopsida > Malpighiales > Erythroxylaceae > Erythroxylum > Erythroxylum roigii. The sequence continues at coordinate 13,316,358 of JANZXV010000008.1, read as the reverse complement.
TTTCTTTGTTTCATGTAAACCTTCTCTAATTTATTGATTTTACTGTTCTTTATTCTTGGCATCGTCATCTCCACGCACACGTCAAGTTCGTGCCTCACACGGCGTTGCATTGTCCACGTGCGGGATAATGTTTGGACACATAAAGTAACGCGCCTTCTCTGGAGAGTGGTCATTACTAATTTGCGTGCAAAACTTTAATAGTTGGATTTTGTTTGGGTAATACTTTCCAGTTGTCTTCAGAAATAGCAGAATGTCGTCACTTACCTTAAAACGGATAGGCACTTGTCACCTTCTTATTGGCGTAATCAATGACTCCTAGATTCCTGTTTTGTCCACCTGATAAAGAATAACCTCTTAGGGAGACCCTAGTTAAATGTTGTTGTGGTAATTTTTACGTTAGATTGTCTAAATTGTCTAAATTGTGCAGCACTTTTAGCTTGTCACATTTTCATTTCCTTCTCCTATGTTCTTGATTTAACTTCATCAAAAAGTTAAATCAAGTCTTTCAACTATAATTTTGGTCTATTAATGCTTGCTTTTTTTGAAATGATTTAACATGCAACATTTGATATAAAAATATTTTTTCACAGAATTTTAAAAATTTGGACTAGTAAGTATTAATTTTATCATCTTTGTATTTAAATGATCAAGTTTGAACTTATAATTAATGTTTGAGGCTGAATTTTGATATTTACGTCTTTTCTTTTCTCATACATTCTTGTTAATTAGGAAGTTTATGCTCTAAAGCTCGCCAAAAATTGTACGTAATTTATGATGAATAAGGTTATAAGGTTCTTTTAATTAGAATTTACGGTGTGCTTGGTTCACTCGGAGAAATGATAATAAGAATTATAATAAATATAGTAAAGAATGGAAGTAAGAATATGGAGTATTGTTCCAAAAGGGGATACAAAAATATTGTTTGTCTAGTCATAATATATTACCAACTATCTATTTTCATTCCATACCCGTTCATTTATTCTCATACCAACTAACGAAGCACTTTTTAGACTTCAAAGAAATATTAGTGATAAATTATTAAACTAATTATGTTTTGATTTAAGAGAAAGAAAAATAATTTTTTATATTTTTGGTTTTATGAAATGATGTAATATTTGAGAACTAATTATTATATATTCAATATGTTGGAATGAAATTATTTTTAAAATATGTTGGTTATGATAAATTTCTATGCATTTTATGTTTTTTTATGTAAAAGGAAAGACATTAAAGAAAAAAAAACAATTTGACATGGGAAAAAAAGCATCTTGAAACTACGTATATTCCTAATTGAGTGGAAGAACTATGCGCTTACCAGAAATCAGCAAGACACGGCATGAACAATATATTCCATTTCTGTGGTGTAATGATCCGCCTCCCTCCTTGTCAAACCTTTTCTTTTTTCACAACTGAGGAAAAAAAAATGTCTGATTCGTCTCACTTAGACAAATATATATAAGATTAAATGTTTTTTCCTCTCGTATTTCTTTAACTTCAATCTCTTTCATGCATTTTGACAAATTATAATAATTAATATTGCTAATATAAAAATATTATATTTTAATCTTAATTAAATTAGATTTTCTAACTTATAACCAATGTTTTAAAAATCGAACTGAATGTTAAACTGGAAAGACAAGAGGTTAAGGTTTAAAAGGTTCAACGAAAATTAAACCGTCATAAAACTAACTAAAGATTGAATAAAATTAAAGAATTTGAAATATGATTAAAATAGATTATCCTTACCTATCGAAGAATTTAAAGTTTAACTGAAAAAAGATATCGTTAAATTAAAATTAATTGATTTATTTTGCTTTATAAGAACTTATTAATGTACAAAAATTGACTGATTAATTAATAAAGTACTAATCAGTTTTTAACAACAAAAATTATTAAAATAAATCGAACCGAAAATTTGAAAACCAAACTAAAAAATTGAACGATTCAAAGCTTTTAGATCAAACTGGTTGAATCGGTTTAGTTGTTTAATTATTGCTTGTAACGGAGATTTTATAATAGTTACAACCAAATGTGATGTAAAAACATAGTTATGATGCTTCAGTGAGCACTATTGTGGCTCTTAATTGATAGATTTGCTATAACCTAAAAACCCAATGGTTTCCTCGAAATTTTAATTAGTAGCCCAATGGATGATAGCATTGTTGGTTTATTCCCTTGTAGCCAATTTCTTTTGTTATAAATTTATTTGTATGACATTATTTTTATTCAACAAAAGGACTCTTTATCTTTGGGTATTTGTTAATGATTTAATTATTAATTATAAAGATAAAATCCTTAGAATAATTGTTATGCAATTAGAATTATAATGCGATTATAATTATGAAATTCGAATTGCATTTTGTATTATTTCTAAAATATTCCTAATCATAGTTTCATCAAGACGGGGTATTGATGAAATGGTTATACTAGAATATGTTTGTTTCTTTCTTATGAAGAAAGTAATCGATCTCATAGATTAAAGTGTGGAGACACTTAAATAAACATGTGGGTGCTTATTAAAGAATAAGTTCACTGGACTGACCCGATTATGAGAATTCCGAATGAAACATTACTTGTGTGTCTGTAGATTATTTCATTATGATAGTTGTATAATTGATCCTTAGACTTGAGATTACCAAATTTATCTCATGTAGTAAGTATTATGTTTTGATGCTACTTATGTTCTACTCTTGGAGTAATTCAATTCGGTAGTTATTGGATATAGTATGAACTATATAAGGATAGTTGAGTAAATTAATAAAAAAATTCATTGTCCTAAAGTAATTAGGAAAAATGTTGTATTGTTTTTGATTAGTAATGATTTTGGGAATCTCTGGCCAGAGTAAATTGAAATTTAAAAAAGCTATTTTCAAATATCAATTATAAATCATTTACTAATTAGCAAGAACGAACATGATTGGAATATTTAGAGTAAACACGAATTTCATACTCTAATTTTAATTGGAATATTTGGTGACGAACAGATTAACTTACACATCATAGTCATGCATAGACAGGTTAAGCTAAACCACTTTGACATTCCTGATATTTAGATGGTCATGACATTTTGCTAGACGTCAATCATGATTTGTGATTATATATTATTTAATTAGAAAATTAAAGATAAATTAAAAAGAGTTTTAATTTATCTAATTCTAATTATGAATTAGAATTAGAATTTATAATCATGGCCAACATATTAGGAACCTAATAGGTGACACATAAAAGGTCTATAAAGGAAAAGGTCAAATTTGAATTAAGTTGGACTTAATTGAGAAGTTTTAGAAACTTTAAGGAACTTCTCAGCCTATACACCAAGAGGAGGTAATTTTATTTTTAGGCTTTCTATTTCGCAGGTTATATGTTCCGTTTTGTCCAGGTTGCAGCATGCGGGATTCTTTGGCAAGGTTTGCCTGCCTTAGTATCCCCGGTAGTTCAACATACTCCCTACGTGGTGGTTGCCTTCCTTGACCATTTCGGTGCCCGGGGAGTCCATGAGCAGCCTTCTCCTTTGGTTTGATTCTTCTGGGCTATTGATCATCGTTAGCCTTACTCTTGGTTATTAGATGCTTTGATTCCGTGGAGCTCATAGTGTATTACTTTTTGACGGTCGGTTTTCTTTCCTACCTTGTTTAAGCTTGCCTAGCTTGTGTCTCGTTGTTTTTATTCGCTTGTTGTTCCTCCATGGGTACTTGTAAATGGACATTGTGTACATATTTTTCTTTCTAATATATTCCTCTGATTTATCCCAAAAAAAAGGAAGGGTTTCTTATATTGGGTTTTGGTTTTTCAAAGTAATAAATAGGACAGTTTTTCAATTTTTAACTGATAGACACAAAAATTAAAGGGTGGAATAATGAGTCTATTTTTCAAAAACCAAGTGATCTTTCCTATTAAATACCATAAGCATTTAAAAAAAGCATACATTCTCCCCCTTTTTAGTGGTAGAAACAAAAAATTCAAGGATGAAATAATGCGTCTATTAATTAAAAAACCAATGGATCTTCCCTATTAAATACCATGGACATTTGTGTCTTTTTAAAACATTTGTTCTCCCTCTTTTTCTCGATTTTATGCCCTCTCTTCTTATTTTTTTCTCCCCTTCAATGATTTTTTTAAATATTTTTCAATTCATGTTGTTTTTACTTATACAACCTTATCTCCTTTTATTCTCTCATATGGTTATTTGCTTGTTTTCTCGTGTTGTTTCTTTGTATCTCTTTTTGCCCTCACTATTTGTTCATGCTTTTCTTCATTTTCTGTTATCCCTTTTCTTAATCTCCAGCCCCCTCCTTTTTGTTTTTTACCTTCTCCATATAACTTGATTCCTTTATTTTTGATTTTGAATTAGATAGGTTATGGGTTAGATGGGTCATATGTGCTAAATAGACTATGTTTTTAACATAATTTTAAGAGCATTTTACTTGTACTTAGATGATTTTATGGGATTTGTAACTTTATCTAGCTTATTTCTTGTTTGTATGCTTTGATTTAGCTCTCTAATAAAGATTGGTGAATTCTTTCTCATGGCGTTTAGACCCTTATTCTTAAGGTGAACCATCACATACACAATTGAGGTGTTACAAACCTAAAAGATGGGTGCAACACATACCTACATTTATGAACCTTATTAGTGGTGTTTTTTTTAAACACAAATTAAAGTTTCTTATAGTTGTAAAGAACATATAACTAATATGGGTCTATATTGGACAACTTATGTTTGCTGAGACCCTTTGAATTTGTCTAGGATTCTGTGAGAACAAAAAGAAGCATTATGGAATTGAATAAGGAGATGATAAAGAGCAATCATTAAGCCAAAATAAAGTGTCTTGGGGGAATAACAAAGCAATCTTAGAGAAAAGAAGGGATTTTCATCTAGATTTGACCAAAGAGTATTAAGATTTTAAGATTAATGAGAATGAGTTCTTTTAGATTATGTTCGTTATTAAATGTTGTTGGTTTTCTTATTCTTGGAATAAACTAATTTATGATAAATCTAGGAGGGATTAATCCTATAAAATTATTTTGATTAATTTCTTGATTTAAGGAAAGCCCCAAGTGTTATTGTGATTGACTTGAAATAAACTAGCATTTTAATTCAACTTTAGATTTCATATATGGGGACTATAAAATCATAAATAAGAATATATAATGGCATAAATAATAACAATCTCATGAAATTCTAGAGATAGGAAATACAAATTGGTAAGTGCTCAATTGATTTTGAAATTATTCCATAACACTTAACGATTAATGACATGAAATTACTTAAGATACTTACTTTGACTCATATGTGATTTTATGCACAATTTGGAAGCAAAGAAGTTAAAAGTGAGTTGAAAGCACGATATTTGGTCCATTTTAGAAAGATTAATATTCACTTGTCTTCATGGAATAAGAAGAAGAAAATTAGTGCAAGAGAAGACAAGATAAAGCATAAAAACTATGGAAGAGAGCTGCTAGAAATCAACTTGCACGTGTATTGAGATTGCATGTTTTTCCATACAAGAATGTTGGACTAAAAACGACATCATAACTTGAAGGAAATGCTGCAGCAGGTGGACAGCCAAGAGATAAAATAATACAACAGCGTTGGGAGCAAAAAGCAACCAAAATGCAAACGCATGGAAGCCACAAATGACCAAAACGATGCATTCAGTAGCAGGAAGCATGAAGCAAAACAGTAGCAGCAATAAGGACAAATAATAGTAGCAACAAGGAGAAACGACAAAGTAGTAGATGTTGTACGCAAATAATGTTTGCGTTTGTTGTTTGCATCTCATGTAAACAACATCTGCATTTCATGCAGATGTTGGGCATGAAATGCATACATTTGGTCAATAACAAAACACACAATAGCAAGGAAAATAGACATACATTGTAGGAGGGTTTTTAAGGTGCATAAGGATTTAAGACAAAAGAAAAGGATACAGTAGCGTAGGAAAGAGGCAAGGAGAGAGTGTGGGATGAATAGTTTTTTTTTTTCTGCTGAACCAAGTGGGAACTTCGAGAGCTTTGGGAGAGCACGAAGATGGAGGCAAGCTCTCCACTATGAGGAGACCCATGAGCGATAGCTTTCTGACATCAGTTTGGAGACGATATGGACACCGATAATCCAATTAAGCATTCCTTCCTTGTATTGGTTGTTTCTTTCTCTCTTTAGAAATTAATTATGTTATCCGATGTGTATGGATTTGGGTATTATGAAAAGATGATTGTAATGCGTTCATTGGATCATTTTAATGCAAACCCATTGCTAGAATATTTATTGTAATTAGTAATTGTTATGTGGAAATTCATTTGAAGCGACTAATGGTTCGTAATCATTGGAGATAACATAATCTAGGTTAAATAAGGCATCGTATGTGGTTGTTACCTTGATTAATTGGTTTTCCTAATGCAATTACCCAATTGAATTTAGAGATCGTATCCTAGGTTATTTGGTAACTAGGTTTAATTAACGATCATATCTTGATTAAACACAACCTAAGGAAAAACTCAAGTTAATAGATTAACCTATGATTAATAGTTTTTAGAAGAGGTTTAAGAACAACAAATCAACGAAATATGTTTAATTAGGGTATAGGCCAAGATAGAATCAAAGAATCGAATTCCTAGTGAATTCACCACTTTCATCACGTTGCATGTTTTCTTTAATTTGTTTTTTAGTTTAGTTTCAATTTATTTTCTTATTTTAAACCAACCAAGCCCTGTAAAACCTAAACACTAGTTGATTTCATTTCAGAAGCTAACCAAACTCTCTGTGTGAGATCAACCTAGACTCGCCACAACTATAGTAGTAATAGGTCTAGTTTATTTTGAATAGTGTTATAACGCGCTACTAATTTTGGCACTGTTATCGGGAAATGCGATGTTTTAGCTTTTCTTCTTGATTTTTATTAGTGTTTTGTACATATTTGTTTGCAATTTGTTACTTTTTAGTTAATTCTTGATATTTTCACTTTTTCTTTCATGTTAGTGATTTAAAATTTTGGAAAAAAAATATTCATGGACAGAAGTGATTTCTTTTATAACTCATATTCTTGATCTTATAATTATGTTTGGACTGATCATACAAATTTTAATTATGGATGGGATAATTAACATAATTACTTTTATGATAGTTTACAGGACACACAACAATTCTCGTATGTGCTAGAAGATTCTTATTACGACTCATGTATATCTCTGGACAACTTTATCAAGATCTCTACTATTAACAATTAGAATATGCAGCAGCTTCAACAAAGTATGCAAGAACTTAATAAAAGTATGCTGCAGTTTAATCAAAGTATGTAGCAGTAGTTACAATAGGGTTTACAAAAAATCTTGCAAGATAATAACACAAACATACAGAACACAAAATGCCAAATGGGTCAAATGATGGAAACTCTTGATCACCTAGAATCACAAATAGAAGAGGAGCAACCATATCAACCTGAGGTGTACCTAAAGGAAGTTAGTACGGAAATCTTACAAAGTGATGAAGAGCTTGAGAATCATAAGTGTGCTACTTAAGGAATTCCTTATGCTGAAGAAGTGGAAAAGAAGTTTGAAGCTAAAAATGATACATCATTTAGCTCAAAAGTCTATGATTTTTTTGACACTAACTCTTTACCTTTTCCTAGCAAGTTAGAGGAATTAAACAGAGAAGAAAAAGGTGAAGAGACATTTGAGATGTTTCAAGAAAGTATGGACTCAGTAGAGATCAAGATTATAAAGATATGGATGATGTTGAACAAGAATGATGATCAACTAAGGGCCTATTCGGAACAACCTAGCGTGGAAGTGGCATTAACTGTAATTCCTGAAGATCATAATTTTGTCATGTGAGGGAAGTGTGGAGTCGAGCTACTGACCTTAAACAAAGGCGTTTCTTGGGAGGCAACCTAAGGGAAGTAAATTTCTTTTCTTTAAATTTTTGTGTTTAGTTTTTATATGCATATGTGTTTTTAGTTGTTTATTTCTTGTTTTTAAGTTTTCAATCAAAATGAGAGAAAGAATATAATAAACAAAACAAACATTTTCTCATTTTCTGTTGGTTCTTGGATTATGTAGTCATGACTAGAGTGTGAATTGAGTAGAGAATTTCATAGCAACTTAGCATGTACTTTTACTTTTACTTTTGTCTTTGGTCGATGTGCATTATCTTTAGAAGAGTAGTGACTAGTGGTAAGCAAAGCCAGTGAGATTTTGAGCCTTTATAGATTGACACATCTATATCAGTTTCATTATCTTTTGATAATATGTGACCTTTATGACATATACATCTTGATATTGCTTTGATTTTCTATTCACGACCACATTCTTATCACATGAATTAACATGAAAATGATTAGGCATTCTTTGTTTTTCCGAGCTAAATTAGCCATATAACCAACCCTATTGATATGATTTTTCCCTTGTTAAGCCCCCTTAAGCTTTATTTAAACATTCTTTCTGTATAAACCACATTACATGCTTTAAACTTAACCAAATGTCTTACTCAAGCCATAAAGCTAGTAGAGCATTTATGATCGTTGAGTTTGTGGATATACGAAAGTATAAGTGTAGGGGTGTATATATATGTGGGTTGTTTATAAATGTTGGGATGCTATTTTATGTCTTATCATTGAAATTCCCAGGTTGATGTAGTTTCTTTTAATTTGCAAAAAAAAAAAGACAAAAAGACAAAAAGAAAAAGAGAAAAGCAAAAAGAAAATTCATTTTTTTAGAATAAATGTATCAAGGAGGAAGTGCATATGTGTTGAAAATTTGTTTGTGATTAATTTATCCTCCTAAAGTTGTAATGAATAGGTTATTTGAGTATATTAGATATGAAATGGATGTAGCTTTCAAGGGTCACTCCCTATGGTTACAAAATCTTGTTTATGATCAATTTTTGTGAGTAATTTATGGTTCGTGTGGTTTATGTATGAGAGCTCGAATTTTAATTATGAAAAATCATTTTTGCATTCATCATAGTTGATATACACACTTTTGAGGGAATGTTGGTTTTTTACACTTGATGTCACATTGAGTGTTGCTTTGTTTCACTCGCTTTAATGACTTTTATGCTACTTGACCCAAATACAACTCACCTTACCTTTGCCCACATTACAACCTTGAAAAGTCCTCTAATTCATGATTATGTATGTGAATTTTAGTGGTGGAGAAATGAAATGATATGCAAAGTTGTGGAATGGCATGATCATAAATGGTGTGAAGCGTACCCATGAACATATCTTGTTTAAACACATTTTCCAAATCTACATTAGATTGCTCAGTTTTTAAAGACATTTAATGTTGATTGATCATGAGTAAAAGCTTGGAATGTTAAATTTTTGCTATGATTTTTGAAAGTCATTCCCTTTTGGTTATGATTATGTATTCTTGTAACATATAGGAATAGGGTAAATTTTTTTTTTGTCTATAAGCTTAATTTTGATGTTTTGCTTGAAGATGACCAAAAGCTAAGTGTGGGGGAAATTGATAAGTGCTTAATTGATAATGAAATTATTCCATAACTGTTGGACCCCGAACTTTAATTGGACGTTAGAATTATTAAAGGAGGAATGGGCAGAAGTTGTGCTGCATGTTTTACACTGATATTTGGAAGTTAATGTATGAAATGAGTGTTTTAAGTGTGCATGTAGTGTGGGTAACATCTTTATAATTGAAAAAGTGAGCTTATTCAGTTACTATTTATGTAACTCCTGTGAAA
>JANZXV010000008.1:13282212-13292847 GCA_027576455.1 Erythroxylum roigii | reverse complement strand
TTAAAGAATCGAGTTGATTAATTAGATCTTTGGACTTAAAGAGTTTTTAAGGTTGATCTTTCGAAACTTAGTGGATTTCAACCCCAAAAATCATTTTGAACAGTGATAACCTAAGCCCATTTTCAAGAGGACTTTAGAAATTTGATTTCAATCTTAGTTTTTACCAATCGAAAAGTTTCCCAAAAATTCAAAAACATTCTTTTATACTTTTCTTTTCTTTAATTTTGATCAAGCAATCAAACCCCCCTTTTTAATTGCTTAAATTGCATAATTCAACTTAGGCTAGTTTTTAGATCAATTTTCATCGGTTCCAACAAGAGAGACGACCCGAGGTTCAGCTTGCTGCAATCTTGAAATTTAATTATTTTGACCGGTTTCCAAGGTCGATTTTCTAATCAAACGACAGAGCCGCGATCATCTATAAAGATGAATTGCCAACTGAAGATGGAAATGACATTCGCCTATATATGCAAGGATCTTATGGTTTGGAAACCAAACAAACAAATGAGTAAATTCCTACTGTCCAATAATAAGATGAAGATGAAGATGGATGAACACTGGAGATGAAGATAGACATCTGGATGAAGACAAAGACGAACATGTGGACGAAGATGACGATGGATCATTGGTGTAGCTGCTGGAACGCAAGGAGGAAGACAAAGATAAAATTAGACACTGATTAGTAATTATGTTTTCAATATGACAAAAAAATGTTATTTTTACTGAACAAAATGATGCCGTTTTCGTAGCTGAAACTATGGATTCTGTTTTCGTAGCCAAAAGAAGAAAACAAAAGATATATTCATAGCCACTTTTAGCTAATTATTTCATAGCTAAAGACATTATAGGTTATGCGACTTTTAGCTGCAAAATCTTTTTCGTAGCTAAATTCATTCGAAAGAACATTAATGAAAACATTTGGCTATGAATACTTTTCTTAGCCAAATGTTTTTAACTGAAATTATATAATCTGTGACCTTTAGCTACGAAATTTATTTTATAGATAAATCTATTTGACTTCAAAAATACATTTGTAGCCAAAAGAAAAAGAATGAAAACGTTTAGCTACAAATATATTTTCATAGCCAAATGTTTTTAATTAAAATGATTATATGATCTGAGACTTTTAGCTATGAAATTTATTTCGTAGCTAAAATCAATTGGATGCGAAAATATACTCGTAACCAAAAGAAGAAGAATAAAATTATTTACCTACAAATATATTTTCGTGCTCAAATGTTTTTAACTAGAATTATACGATCTGTGGCTTTTAGATACAAAATTTACTTCGTAGCTAAAGGCATTTGGCCACGAATCCAAATAGGCTACAAATAGGCTATGAATTTAGAAAAATATAGCCAAAAGTTCACCTTTTAGTTACAATTTTGGAAAAAAAGTAACAAAAAAAGTAACTTTTAACTATCGTTGCCAAAAGAAAAGTAGCCAAAAAGGTTACTTTGTTATAGTGTTTCACTACGATTTTCGAAATTGTCACCACACTGTGATCTTTTGAAAAATTTCGTCAAAGGCTGACCTTTAATTATGATATCCAAATTGTAGCCAAAAAAAAAAAAAAAAAGAGTCAAAAAGCTACTTTGTTGTAGTGAATGGAAGCTTTCTGACCAAAAGGGCTCTATTGGAATCCAACAATAAGTCAATAAGCAGAGTTACTACATCACATGATAATAGCAACTCGTAACACAGAGATAAAGATGTAGATCCGGAGGAAATTGAACCCTTTCTGTTGATGATTGTGGAAATATGTAATGTATAGAGTAGTAGTGTTAGGTCTAATTAAAAAAATTGTATGTTATTAGGAGAAATTGTTGTTGTGGGATTCTTTTTAGGCAAGGAAGTAGAATTCGGAGGAAGTTCTAACCGTTAGTGAAGTAAGGAAATGGTGCGTTTTAGTCTTATAGAACCTACATTTTTTAGATTAGACAAAACTCACAAAATTTAAAAATTGTCACGACTTGGATGATGCGGCGTTTAATTAATATTTCCGGAAGTGATGTATGCAATTTCTTACATGCCCCTAGTGCTTCATTTCTCAAGATTACTTGATTATGCAAATATTTTTGTAGAAGTCAAGAATGAATAAAGAATACTTAACTAGAAAGAGAAAGGTTAACAAATCAAAATATCCTTAACAAAGATCTTGCTTGGTTGAAGTGCGACCGTACGAGTCCTTTAAAAGTTTTACTGGCTTTTATCAGCTAATGACACAAATAATGTCACAAACATAAACTAATTGATAACATCCGTACGTACTATATAATTTCCTCGTGGATGTAACGCTATCAAACTCTCAAGAAATGTACCCTCCATTTCCAAACAAGTGTTTGGATCACCCCCAAAAGCCAAGGCTGATGCTTCATTTTGCATGGCCATCTTGTTACAGTTGGTGTTATTATAATCTGCACGACCGTCCTGGCCATTTTCTATATTCCACAGGCCACCCCAAAGCCCATCCTCTGCCAAGAATTCTGTCCATGGGGCAGCATCTTGAGACATGACAGGCAGGTTTTGATCCCCCAAAATGGGGCACATGAAGTGCAGTTCTTTCTTCCCTTGCTCTTCCTGCAGCTTCTCATTATTTGCACTACCTACCCTTTGCCCATCTTCTGGTTGGTTGTCATCTTGTTGTTGCTGATTATTTCGTTTTTGTTTCAAAACTGAGCTTTTTCGCTTCTCATGTGTCTTTGAGGACTTGTTTTTATTCTTGAAATGGGTTCTCCAGTAGTTCTTGATCTCATTATCTGTTCTCCCAGGCAAGTATCTAGCAATAGTCGACCACCTGGTGCATGTTCAAGTCATTATTATTACTTTATAGTATTGATCTTCCAGGTCTCCAACATTTTCCAATTTTCTACTCTAATACCATGCATGAATATACAAAGCAATTCGGAGATGAAGGCCTTCTATAAATATTGAAGGTAAAAGCTAGGTGAGAAAGAAAGAAGGACTATTACTTGTTACCCCAGAGTGCATGCAGCTCAATAATGATGCCTTCTTCTTGAGGTGTAATTTGACCTCTCTTCAGTCCAGGCCTGAGGTAATTCACCCACCTTAGCCTACAACTCTTGCCACTTCTATTAACGCCTGCTAGTATCAACGTTAGAGCTTAATTAGCTTTTAATGAAAAGATTAAAAATACACACGATTCTAATAATATCCCAAAATCTTAAAACATTTGCCTCAAAACTCTAATGCTTTTCACAACAACACAACTGAATCACTCTTGTTTACGAGATTAAAAACGCTGTGTCTCTCTAGCTAGATTGTTGTATAAGTCAAAGTAAAGCAATTACCAGAACACCTTGCTACAGAACTCCATCTTCCTTCTCCATTCAACTTCACATATTCACTAAGCAACTTGTCCTCTTCAGGAGTCCAAGGACCCTTTCTCCAACCTTTCTCAGGAGCTCGCCAAGCCCAGGTGATCATCTCGTAATTGATAGTTTCTCTACTTTCTCTACCTTATTTTCTTTGCCTCCAAACTAGATGACACAGTCTATTTATATATAAATATACACACATGGTGGATACCATCTCACGACTCTAGTGAATCCATCACATCATTCATTTCCTTCAGCAATAATATGATGGTAATCTCATCGACGCTAATATTATATATAAACTAATGCGTAATCCCTCTTAAACAAGTCTTAGCATGGTAGTCTTTTAGTCAAAGTGTTCGTCCGTGGTGCGTACCAGCTCAGTTTTTCTTAGCCAATTACCGTGGACCAAGTGTTTGCAGAACTAGCCATCAAGAGCCAGTGCGAGTCTTAGCTACCGAACGGCGTGTGATCGCTCTGTTTGTTCTATCTCAACATTTTGGTGTTTTCATACAGACCTTGTCATAACAGATATGACAAATAGAATATGTAAGCACAGAATACGATCACTTCATTTGGACGGATGTTAATCGCTTTTTATTATGCCTTACGCCTTACGTACGGTATAATAGCTTAATTAGTTTAGTTTGCATTTATGCCAACGTGCCTTACAGAATGGGACTTGAGGCCAATAATGCTCCTATTGTATCTTATCTATGACGTAACAAGACAGATTATGGGTAATATAATGTTCAAGATTTAAGAAAGATTTTGGGAAGGTAAATCTAATGTTTAATAGAGAGTGGGTCGTTGTTGTTCCCTTGAAAGGGGCTTGTCCGCCAATGACCAAAAGCCACCTGTGAACACAAAAGATCCTTAAATCCATGCTTTAAACAGAGAGTTTAGTGCCAAACTGCAAAATCATTCTTATTTTATGGTCTGGTCGCCATGAACCTTCAAGGATTAGGATGGCATTGCCATTTAGAGTAATGGGTTATTTATAAAATAGCGATTCAGTGAATCACCTTGGCAACATGTGTGACTGAGTAGCAATTTCGGGTTAGCTGGATTGTTTATGCCCACAACACGAATCCAAATTCGAAATGCTTGTATTCAAGACAGGTACTGGTTCTGATGGTTAACGTTACTTTAAGATGATGGAAAGAAAGAGTTGAGGATGATGTGTACAACTAGATCGTATATATTTTAGTAAAATGAAGCTGATATTTTCATGCGTCTTTGTCTCCTTTCTAGAGTCGTAGTTCCAACTAGATTAAAATATTCTTGCAAAGAGTTCCCCATATTCCTTCCTTCTCTCAGATGTTGGCAATAATAATAATACCTAACTCCGTTGATACATTAGGGACCATCCATGTGTGATCTTTAAGATATATTCATGGAGAACGTCCAGAAGGTTGACGCCATCATTAATCCAACTCTTCTTCCAATATAACATACAAGATAGTGAGATGCCACTCTGAAAGATGGTTACACATGTCAACTTCATACATTTCCTTAGATTGTAGAACTCAAAACTACTTTGAAAACATGTTGCATGTAATTGTATTCCCATTTGACCTCTAATTAATTCTGTGAAGAAAAGAATTGGATTCTACTCATGCTTGACTAGAAAAACTATTCGCTTGTTCAGAAAAATTCTTTTAACAAGGGAGTTTTGTGGTTATTTTATCCAAAACCGAAAAGAAAAGACATATGTGAAATCATAACGCATGCAATGCTTTATGCTTTATGCGAATGAAGTTGATTTTGATCCACAGAATCGCTAAGGCTTGCTTTTGGAGCATGAAACTATCAATTCACTAGATAACATGCTGAGGGTAGGCACACGCGTCACGCCACTGAAGCTAGAATGTTCTTGGTGACTACGAACGTTTCTCAGCAATGGAGCCCAGGCCTTCTGAGGGCCAATGGGTAACTTGAGTTAAGCCCTTTAAGCCCACAACACTCAGATTGTCATAACCATGGCGGTCTCATCGAGGTTTTCTCAGACGAACATAAACTTCCGTTCGCATGCCTCATGTGCACTTCCACTGGCGCTGTACTTCGCCACTTTCATCGTCTTGAAAGGGAAGGTCGTACCTTTTTTTTAGTTTTGTGACGGGCTCGTTGCCGTATGTATCGAGGCAAGCGTGTTCCTGTTTGCGGCTCTAATAACGGGTCAAGTAGGTGGTTTGATTCCATATTGGTCTTAACTTGATGGTCAATTTATTTGCTTGGTTTGATTTCGTTTTGTTAAAAACTTTATAAAATTTTTAGTTGTGGTTCAATACTAGGAGGGGCTTTGTTTTCTCTTATTGTGAGTGTACAGGTCTTTCTTTCTTTGATATTTATTATATGTGATATGGGTTATAGTATGTGTTTAACTGGTTTTGGCCTGTTTAATTTCAGATGCTAAAATGGTGCAATCCAATGACTTGGCATGCAGGTAAGTGGATTCACCGGTGAAGTTTAATAATACAGAATTGGAAGTCTTGTTTATTTGTTTCTTTGTTTTTGTTTGGTTAAGTTAGCTGACAGAGAGGGTTGCAAACTCACTATTATATGAGACAGCAAAAGGCCATGATGTCACTGTTGACAAGGATAAAAAGGAAATAGTTTGAAGAATTCAATAAGTTTCCTCAATTTTATTTTCTGATTTTTTTCCTTGAAACATTCATTAAACCAATTCACAAGCTTCTAAGATTTTGGTTCTTATTAAAAGTTCAGTTAGATTTCAGGATAAAGTGATGGTAGGAGAAAAGGGTTCTTGCAGTCTAAGAAGGACTGGAGTTGATTTATACAGCAAAACGATCATCTGTATCCTTTATTCCAGATAAGGAGCCTTGCATGTGGAAGATAATAACAAAATCAATATGAATTTGTCTAAGATTGTTATTCTTGACTATGAAAATTTTTAAAAACGGTAATTGTTTGGAAATGTCCATACTAAGTGGCTTGAATCCTTCTCTTACTCGTGGAAATTAGTAGGGAAACTACAAAGAGATGTGACATCTCAAGCAAGTGTTGCCTCCATGTATCCTTATGGCAAGGCTCCACTTGAAAGTTGTAAATAAGCCTAACAGAAGTGCCTAAGCATGTGTGCTGATCCTCAGTCATTAATCGAACAGTTGCAAAGTGCTTTCCAGATTATTAATCTCGATCATTATTTATAGTTCTCGTTGTGGAAATTAGATAGATCTTTTTAAATTACTGTACCTCAGTTGTTAAATTTGCATTTTTGGTTTCACTGGTTTTTGTTTAGGTCTCCTAAAAATTTGTTTCCTTGTGTTCGGTAACATTCTTGGCCATGATTCAGTCCTATGCATTCATTCATTGTACTTTCATTTTAAGTTTGCACCATCACTGATAACATTGCAAGACTACTATTCTGCTCCTTATTGTGAGAATAAATATTCCAGGATCAGCTGGCAGCTTCATTATTCCACAGTATCCTTCTTTGTATTTATTGAGTGCATTGGCAAATTTCACTGTGCACGGCTTAATCCATGTCATAGATCAAACAATTTCTCTTTTGATGGTGTAGAAGTAAGGACATGAATCTAGTCTCCTGCGGCTCGAAAGTTGCCAAATAGTATTGCTACTATAGTCAGTGATGTTATGGATCTGATAGCGAAGGCAGGTTTTGAACTGAGCTATAACCATGTAAATGAAATTTGCTCCTGATAAGCTGCATGTGTGTAGTTATCTACCTATATTTCAGTTTAGCCTTTGCTTTTATTGCAATATTCCAAATTCTGCATATGCATATTTGGTGTCTGAACAATTGATGCGTACTTTATTTTAATATAGCTACCTGACTTGATAATTGTGTTGGTGTTCAAAATTTAATTAATCTTATAAGACAAAACTCCAAGAGTGTTATTTCCTATGTTTTTAGCATGCGATCGGCATCATCAACTTGGAAAGCATACTCAAATTTGCAAGTTACATACTCTATGTTTTTCTATGTTCTTATACATCTAAATTGCAGCTAATCTTCGAAAAGTAGTTCTATGAAATTCACTTTTGTTTATATGGTGTATTTTCCTTTCTGAATGTTTATGACCAAACATTGATTGGCAGTAGTGTCCATGGTGATAAAGTCATGGATTTTCCATACTAAGCCTAGGAAATTTAACTCTTTTCCCTATAATCTTTACCTAACCCCAGTGCATTTATGGTGAAAACAAACTTTCCTTCAGGGGTACAAAATAACTTAGTAAGGCATTTCCTGTTCTTATTTGATAGGAAAGCACCCAACTCATGTGCTCAACAGCCAACAGGAACTGGTGTTTCTCTTATCTTCTTTGTCATGTTAGATAATGAAAGGGGACGGTATCAGTGGAAGTTTTTGGCATGAGGTGCTATGAAAGTTCTCAACAAGGCCTGAAGAGATATCTTACCTTCCCCTCATGCCAAGGATTTCCCCCGATTCCTCCATCTTTCCTTCTCAGCATTAAGGTCACGGAATCAAAGAGCTGCGCATAAATACATCTGTGATTCATTGATTCCACAATGCTGAACTACATAATTTTGTTACGCTTTTAGGATGTCTGTGATCAGACCTAAGTTTCAGCTGTGGTATCTTGAAGAGTAAAGATGCATTTCATATCATTTTAAATTCACTAGAATCTTGATAGTTAGATATAGATTTGAATTTTAATTAGCTATCTTTGGTTAAACTTCCTTATTTGACTTTAAATATTGCAGGAACATGAGAAAGAAGCATACACTACATGTATGGAACAACTAATATAGTTGATTATGTGAAGCTTTGTTGTCTGAACATTTATGCGTAAGTTTGGCAGTGAGGTGGGTGAAATAACCTGAATTTCGATGTCGCCTTGAGGTTATTTCAAAATTTAACTAAAGATTGTATATAGTGCAACCTCGGGTCGTTTTCTTTGAGGAACCAACAAAATGAAATTAATTTATTAAATAACTAAATGTAATGCAACCTAAACGAATGAGATTTGATTTGATCAATTATTACTAAAATTGCAATGAATTAGAATAAATCTAAAAGACTTGTGTTTGGTATTTTAAATTTAAAATGAGTGATATGAAATGATAGTGAGTGAATGAAAAAGAAGAAACAACACAAGTAATTAACAATGATAAACGCAACTCTTTAATTCAATTGTGCAAGCATTCATCACTTAAATAGATATTGGAGTTAAAACAAATGAACCAAGAGTTATAATTGAGCTTTTAATCTAACAACTGAGTCACTTCGAATTGTTACAAAAATATTTTCCAAAATTTCAATCTACTAATTACCGCTAGCATAGTAAAATAGAATTAAGGATACTAAAAATGATGCTCAATTTTTAATCAATAATTAAGGAAACAAAATTAATACTAGCAATTGATATAATAATCCAATTATTTAAGCCACCTTGAATAATCACCAAATATTTACTAAAATATCAATATCAAGTCTTGATTTAAAACAAAGTAATGAAATTGAATCAAAATCAGCACAATATCAGTTGCCAAATAATAACCCAGGCATAGAAATCTTCAAATTCAAAGATATAATCCATACATAACTCCAAAAAATTAAATAGTTATCCTAAGACTTAGGAATCACTAAATAATCAATGGATAGAAGATAAATACAGTTTAAACTTCTTTATAAAAATTCAAGCTCCTGTCATTTTCCATTGAATCAAAGAATTAGGATAAACTAGCCATGAAAAATCATAGGAGAGGTTGTCAACATAGTGCTTCGGCAGTCAGCCATGGAAGGTGGAAGATGAGGGTTAAGATTTTTGGGAGTTGAGGACCGACGACGAAGCTTAGATGGAGGATGTTGCCTAGACCAAGCACCACGCACCACTGGCTTTTTTTTTTTCCTTCTTTCCCAGACCAGACATACCCCACACTGTCCTCCATGCTCTAGCCATCACCACGCTGTCGCCTGTAGCGTGATATGACGAATTAATGTTATGGTTTCATTTTTCCACACAAAACCCTTGCAGACACCACGCAACATCTTACCACGCACGTAGACCAAGCACGCAGACCAGACCTTCACGCCCTTTCTGACGCCTCTCATTGTAGTTGAAAGTGACTAATTAGTTTCTGCCCAAGTCTTCTGTTCACTCCAAACCTCTACCTTTTACACTGTCGTTTTCTTTTCTTCGTTGCCCACGTCGTTGTTTTTTTCCTTTTGTTTTCCAGACCCACAAGCCTCCTCTCATTCTTCGACGTTGTCGTTTTCTCTTGCTTTTCTTCAATGTCCCACTGCTGCCTCTAGACACGCACGCCACTCTCATTCTTCTCTCAATGTTGTCGTTTTTTGGTTTCCTACTTTTTAATCTTTTTGTACTCTAATTTCTCCAAATACTTTATAATAAAAAATTACAAATAAAGTAGCATCAATTTTCCAAAATCAATTTATCACAATTAAACGCCAATTAGATTTAAGGTACAATAATTCAAACAATAATCAAATAATTCCATAAAGATCAATTATAGTGACAAAAATCCATCCAAATGATATGAAAATATATATTAGCAAGTGAGTTTGTCAACTTTCCCACACTTAGCCTTTTGCACTCCTGGGCAAATTATCAGTAAACAGAAATCCAATAGTTAAACTTAATGCAAGAAAACATAAAACCGACAAGGCAAGAATATACAATCAACTCAAACAACCTCTATCTTTAATCAACTAACAGTCATGGAATGCTTCGGTGCAAAGAAACTAACACAAGAGACATAGCAAGATAGAAGGAAAAGAAACGTGATAGATCTCTCATAAGGTATAAGTGTCTCACTCATCTCTCAAATAGGAAAATTTTCACTCAATCCACTTAGATTAGCACCTACTATAAGCTTGTAAAGAATCTATTATCTCTACCACTAATATACCATAGATTCATGATTAAGGGGACGTTGTAGGGTTGTAATATTGATGAAAGGCTAATGAATGGATGAAATGAAAATAAAAGACAAATGCATTGCATGAGTGTTAAGAAACAACTCAAAATGAGTTAAAGTGCAACCATCAAATGAACACCAATGTGCAATTATCAACTTTAAAGACCCAATATTTTATCTTCAATCCACCAAGAGATGCCTTATTTCAAACTTTATTCTTTTTGGCCAAACTATTCTCTCTCTTTTTTTTCTCATTTTTTCTTTTTTCTTTTTTTGTTTCTTTTTGGTTTCTTTTTTTGTTTTTTTTGTTTTGTTTTTTTGGGCAAATTTGACATACCCTAACCCAAGAAGATAAAAATAACAACATCAATTATGCACATTTAATCATGAAGAACATAATGTAACTCAT
>JANZXV010000008.1:13236908-13254810 GCA_027576455.1 Erythroxylum roigii | reverse complement strand
ACATGATGACAAGAAAGAAGAAATCATATGCCAAATATGTGATAAGAAGAATCATACTGCTTTAAATTGCTTCAACCAATTCAATCATGCGTAGCAATCTAAAGATATACCTACTGTCTTGGCTGCTTTTGCCATTGACACTCCTCAAACTTATGAATGGCACCCAGATAGTGGAGCCTCTGTACACATGACTAATGACCCTGGTAAGTTGATTAATATTAAACCATACACAGGACATGATACAATGATAGGAAATGGTGATACTCTTGACATTACTCATCCTGGTGATTCAATTATACATGGTGAAAATACTAATTTTACATTAAAAAATGTATTGCTTGGGCTTGATATCAAAATGGATCTTTTATCTATAAGCCAAATTACAAAAGATTTACCTTTTTCTGTGGAATTTGATGATATTGGATTTGTGATTAGAAACAGACGAACAAAAGAAATCGTAGCTAAAGGAACTCAATGGGGAGGTCTATATGCCCTTGCTGGTCGACATACAACTCTCTTTTCTTATCGTTTTAGAAAAACTAATAAAGAAGGTGGCACCAACGCTTGGGGCACCCTCAATATTCGAATAATTGTTTTCTTATTTCAGAAAAACTTTATTAAATATAGTTCTAACGGCAACATTGCTACTATGTGTGAAAGTTGTCAAATGGGCAAGTCTTGTAGACTTCCTTTTCTTGATACAAATGATCGATGCGATGAATCTTTTTCAAAAATTCATTGTGATTTATGGGGACCAGCTCCTGTTAAGTCTACGGATGGTTTTTGATATTATGTTATTTTTGTTGATGGGTATACTCGATTTACTTGGTTTTATCCATTAAAGAAAAAATCATATTTTTCTCTTCTTTTTTGCATTTTTATAAATTTATAGAATGCCAATTTGGAAAAAAAAAATTCCAGTGTGATGAAGGAGGTGAATTCAACAACTTAGATTTTAATTCTTGTTTAGCTAATAAAGGTGTTCATCTTCAATCTTCTTGTCCTAAAACTCATGAGCAAAATGGCCTTGCAGAAAGAAAACGTAAGAGTATAAAAGAATTGGGCCTTACAATGATATTCCATGTTAATTTACCTACTAAATATTGGCCTAACAATAATGGTTCTGCCTATCAAAAGAATTAGCTGAACGCACTCAATGAACAGTACACATGTGATTCTCAAGTTCCAAGTACTAAACATATATCCTAAAGCAACAGTCCTACAATAATCAAGGAAACAACGGCAATTTTTTTATAAGTTAAGAAAATCTTTTTCTTAATAGCTGACCTATTTGTAGTTATCTTCTGTATCTGTGAAATCTCATTGATATAGGAGGGATTGCCCTCATTTTTTGTATATATATACTTTGGCTCCGCTCACCTAGAAAACGTGTAATACAAAATATACTTTGTTCATTTTTTCTTTAATCATCCAGTGGAAGCAGGGTTGCCACATAATCTGTTAGTTCAGGAGGCTGAATATTTTCCAGAAGAAATTTTAGAGGTATAATTTTTGAGAGATGACTACTACCTTGTCACTATTTACTAATTAAGTGGGCTGGGAGACACAAGGATGAGGCATCATGGGTCACTTGCTCTAACTTTCGAGGTCAGTTTCTAGATTCTAACCTTGTGGACAAGGTTTGTTCTTCGGACGTGGGAATTGTTAGCAATCATTCAGGTGCAGGTTAAAAGAATGTCATGGATGTTAGTAATTTTGTCAATTTGCAGGAGGGACCACCTAATCGCTCCTTATTGGTTTATAGTAGCAGGAAGAGGGGTAGTACAGTTGTGGCCAAAAACTAATTGTGATACCTAGTTGTTACGGGTGGGGAATATTAGACATATAAAGAGCTAGAAATCTATTAGGGAGGATTATCTCTTTTTTGGGAATATCCTGTATTCGGCTGGGGCTTGGAAGGGGTTGCAGAGGCACCCTTATTTCTCTGTTATTATCAATACAAATCAGTATTTTCTTTTTCTCTCTTTCCATGTGTTGTCACTTAGATCCTAACTCTACCACATGTGGTTTGAAACACGATATGGATTAGTTGACAAGTAGATGGGACGACATTCCATGAATGAACCTTGCAATCCTGTTGAGAGAATACAGGAATCGCACATATTTGCTGATTACCTTGATAATAAATTCTAAAACAAATGGAAACTTTTATAGCATATACGAAAATGTTTCCAGTGGTGCGAGTCCTATTTCTTTATTTTTTTTGTTTTTGTACTGGCAGAGGCTCTCCTTTTCTTGAAATGCAACATATATATGTGGAACTTAGGTTGAACGTTACACATTGTAAGTACATAGCTTGGCAAGTTCACATTAGCTGTTTTATTTGCAGGGGTTGGAATAATTTAAAAAACAATGGTTGTATCTGCAGCTGTATGTTCCAGACTCAAACTCTCTCGTAATTTTTATTAAAAATGTTTGTTAAACTAGTTTTCCAGCATGCAGTTCACTTATAGAAGCATATGAATTTATTTGTTGTGGTTGATTCTCAATTTTGTATTAGAAATGTATAAAAAGTGCAAAATGAAAGCTTTTTGAGTTACTTCCCTATTCCGAATCACAACTTTGTTTTCTCAACTGCTGTCCAATGTGAAAAAATGTGATGATTTTTTCAGAATAACAGTGTAAGATATCTACCTGGGTTTGGTCCTTTAGTTCCTCAAGAGTGCAGTGACTCTGGGAAAAAATTCAACATGGGAGGGCCTATATGATCCACTCCGATTCATGATCAAGAGTGGGTGACTTCGATGTTAGAAGATGTGAGATCTATGAAAGACAGGTATCCTGCCTATGATCGTATCTCAGCTGTACTTACAACAATATCTGAGGTATGTTCTTATGCTTTCTTTCTTTGGCTGAAAATTCAGTTCCCTTGACCTGTTACGATATACTGTTTATATTACAAATAAATGTTTGAACGTGGCCATGTACCACATAATTCTGTATGCCAATGTACCATCCAGTTTGACACAAAGGAAAGCTTGTGTTTGGCTACTGTGCAGCACAACTTAAATGCTCATCATACTTGAAATCGGAAGCCATGGATTTTGACTATGAAAAAGTTGTAAATAACTCTTTCTCTAGTTCACAACACTAAACATGGATCAAAAGAATTGTGCTTATCTTATGGCATATGCTGTCGTAAACTATTTCTTATTACTCCCGTGGTTTCCTTCATTCAGGAACTCCCTGATCAGCAGTAATCTTCCGATCTGCTGTGATCAATGCAGGATACCGTGTTTCTGGATCCCATGTTAATCCATTGGGTCTTAAATCAGATGCTGCAATGCATGTCATTTGGGATACCATGAGATGCTGGGTAAAGACTATATCACTCGCCCTTTCCTTTATTTTGTTATTTTTCTCGTTGTAAAGCAAAGAATTGTAACAACTTCTTCTCTTGCATAGTTTTGCTAATACGGCTGCCAATGTACTAATCCCGCAGGTTATATAATTTTTCATGTAGGTCAAAAATCATCTAGTAAAGGCTCAGGCACCTGATCTGTCAGGAAGCATGATCCTTGCCAAAGAACCGGTTTTACAAGTACATTGCATCCCTTTAGTTGCTTTTTGCTTTCCAATTAGTGTCAGCGTGAAGTGGGGAGCATCATCCATTAGTATCTGCATACTAATGGCGTGTTGCTCAACTATCTTTCCCTCTCGTGGGCAGGCAAATTTTTCTCGGGCTGTTGCTTCTCTTAGCAAAGCACAAGCCAAGAAAGTTGCACGTTTCCTTCCAAATCCTGAAAGACACTGGGGACCAAAACCGAGGGCAGGTCGTCAGATCACCAGCAAGCACATTTCTCTTTTGGGTCTGGAGGTAGTAAATGGACATCTTAACCAAGACAACGGCGAAGAATTCGAGTCCAAGCATCAAAAGTCGGAGGATGCAGTTGATCTTACTTCAAGCTTGTAGTAATTGAACTTGTATCTCACCAGGGCTTTTATGACTTCAAATGTGCAACAAGTGCAGCATAAAGAGACCTGATTGCAGTTAACCAACCTTTTGGTGTATATAGAAGCAAATTTTGTGCCAACTGCCAACCAATTTTGAGTTATGTTTAGGTGGATAATTAACTTCTACTTATCAGAATCTGTGTATATCGTTCGTTCCATGAAGCAAATTATTCATTTTGAACACATAATTGTGATACCAAAGTTGTATTACTGTTGCCCCGTCTGTATCCATTAATTTTCTTCAACAGTCGAGGCACAGGCATAAATAAAACCATAGAAAGAGAAGTTTTGTTTTGATTAAACTGGCAAATGAAGGCCCTTAGTTTAGCGGATCAATGTGGGAAAGAAGTCTTCCCTACAAGTTCAACTGGACTTTTAACAACCACAACAGATAGCTGATTATATGCACCTAAAAACTAGGACAAACTGGGAAGAGATTGACCTGAACATCAGATGCCTAGTTACTTCCAAGTGGTTAAGCTTTTGATTAAGCTGGATCTAGAGTTACTTTTAACTATGTTGCCTCATCGTCGGAAGTTGAATGGAGGATACTAGGGCACTTGCTAAAGAGAGAACCTGGAATTGATTCGCATGTGAGAGATCAAATAAATGGGATTACTGTTCTTCCTCCTGACAGGACAAGTGAACCTCACAAGTCATTTATGCAGGAAATCGTTATTTTTAATGTATGTCAAATTGAAATTCATAACTAAGCTATATAGCTTAAGACAACAAATAGAATTTAAAGTAAAATTACACCCAACAATCTAAAAATCCAAGCATCTACCGCACTGATCAAACTGAGGATACAATGACTAGAATGTAGGAATTTCATCTTCCACCCTAATGGGGCGAGGGTGCCAGCTTTCGATAACTTCAAAAAGTTTGCAGTCTCAAGTCATCCGTTAACTTTTAACTTATGCCTTGCTATTAGCAACCTTGGCAGCAGCTCCAGCCGGGTTGAGTTCATCCCATGCCTCGATCCACGTGACCATGGCATCTGCAAGCTTGTCAAAATAAGGATCAACTTTGCTAAGTTTTTCCTTGACCTGCTTGGACAGCTCGATGTAGCATTGTTGAACATTAGTGCACTCTTTGGGAAGAGCAGCAGATTGGAAGAATGGAATGATCTCTTCCTGCCAGAAGATGCCCTTGTATTCCTTCTTTAGGTTTACAAATGGATTACTTGCCTTGCTGTGATAGATGTAAGGCAGACCAGTCTTAACTCCTAGTCCTAAATGGTCACAGATGACCTACAAACAATTTTGGATCGTGAGCCGCAAGAAGAGTAAAACTTGGAAAATTAGAATGCAATAAGATGGATTTGCATGAATTAGCTGTTATCTACCTTGGTACACCAGCCAGCCCACATATCATCATAGCGACCAATTGGCTGACCATCACCCATTAAACCAAAGTACATGGCAGGGCCAATCAAGTCGCGGTCAAAACACAAGTTCATGCCACACATGGGGAACAAGGTGCCTTTTGGAATAGTCAAAACAGCATCCACGTACCTGAAAAGTTTTAAGGATAAGCTTCATTTTCAATTGAACAGAATGCAGAAATTATTTTTACTCAAAACTTCATAATGCACCTAGTGTTCCTCTCCAACGGCTTGACAAGCTGAGTAGGTGCATCATAGTCAGGAATGTTGAGCCAGAGGCCATGAGAAACAGCAGTCGGGACACCCTCCCGAAGACTGAATGGGTATCCACGCACAAAATCAGCACCATCTCTGAATGGATCATAAAGAGTGTTGAAGAAAAATGGAGTGGACGGGGAGAGGATGTTCTTGATGTGCTGCTCAAGTGCATTGATTGGTTTGCCCGAGGGATCCTTAGCAACCTGAACACACTCTAAAAAGTTAAACCTACATTCTGTTTTATATTTCATAGTCTGGGAAACAAATTAGTAATAAAAGGTTATTAAAAAAAACGACAAAATAACCATGAAAGCCATATCACTAGTGCCAAGATGAGCACAGATCTGATTAGTGGAAAGGGAAAAGCAATCCTATAATACCTTTAAAGCATTTTGATCAAACAAATCAGTAGCAACCAGAGTTTTGGGTGGAATATGATGATTGAACACAATGTGGAAGGATGCAAGAAAAAGTTAATTTCCTTCTTTTATCTTTTCAAGTCATCATCTTCGTTCATGGGTCCCTCCCATCTTCGGAAAAGAAAAAGTGCAGCAGACATACGATTTGTCATTTGGCATGGCAGAATCAATAGGTTCATACGTTTATCAGTTTATGGAATGAAGAACATGGAGATACAAATCAACTATACACTTAGAAAATGCTAACTATTCAGAAATACAATTGATTAGATTTTAGTTTTATTCCTATACAGGGACCTCCAATCAGCCGTATTATTATTATTAGTTGGCAATGGCATAAAAAGAACACAAATCAATCACAAAAAGGGAATAGAATCTAAAAGCTGTCATTACACTCCTACAACCAATTAGATAACAGTAACAAACATATATTTTATAATAATATGCCATGTGCGAAGTTGTAGCCATTATTTCCTAAAAGCCGTTAATTTGAATCGTATAGATATATCATAAATGCATCTCATGAAAAATCTTGCAGAAGATTTTGAATTCAAACGTGAAATCAGGTTTCGGATAGCCTTAGATCATATGATCATGTCCATCTAAGGATGGCGGTGAAACATAAACAAATTGTACTCAGGGTGGTAAACACCTTAAACTTGGTTAGAAATTGATAGTAAGAGCCTGATAGCACGATCTGCAGCGTTTAGATCAAATAATGCAAACCCCATTTGAACTTAATTAATGTGAAAGGCAAAAGCTTTAAAGATCCGCGTTTCATAATGACCGCCATAGACACTGAATGTCATGACACAACTACAGAATTTGTATTTCAAATAGTTCATATCCAGTATACAAATTACCCAAATTGACCAAGGGATCAGAGCTTTAGAGATCCAAAAATAAGAATTCAAGATATAAACAATGCTCCAAAAAAAAAACGAAGACCCAGATGTAAACTACACTTTAAAAGAATCCAAAAAAGACCAGGAGATCAGAAGGGAAAAACTTACAAAGCAATCATCATCAATTGTGAAGATGTACTTCTTCTTGGACACCATGTAACCAAAACAGCGACAAGCAGAGTCCTTAAACGAGATGCAAGAAGCTTTAGGGCCCAGAATCCTGTTAATGTCATTCCTGTTATAGAGCTCATAGTCAAAGCCCTGAGGAACCTTGATGGTCTTTGAAGGGTCACCATCTTGAACAATGATGAGATGGTAAGGCTCAAAAAATGGCCTCCACATCTCCAAGAAATCCAAGTTCCTTATTGTTGGAATCACTATATCCAATTCATCCTTCAGCAACGGGTTTGGGTTCTTAACCACTGACTTTGTATCAGTAGCAGGCTCAACCATTTTGACAAAAGGAAGAGAAAAGTTTCGATCTTCACCCAAAAAGATGCGACTTTGAGAGTGAGAAGGCAATCAATGGGAGGTTTACCGGAGAGGGAGAGGGGTCTGCGTACTTTATATACAGAAGGGTGTGACACGGCACGTGCGAGACCCGAGAAATCGGCGAAACTGAGGGTGTGTAATAGGTGAGGTGTCGGTGCTCCACAGGGAACAGGGACTTGTTCAAAGGCAGAGTACTCCAGGAGGAGACTTTTCGTTTTGGTTTTACCTTCTTTATGATTTAACTTTTTTTCACTTTTAGAAGATTGTGCTATAAACATAATGATGTTCTCAATTCTCATTAGGTGTTACGTAATTGTCCTATTCATTGACAAAATATTGGGACTAAATTTCGTGTTCAAAATGGTTTATTTTGATTGTGTTTTGCGGCTTTCGACATGTCATTTTTTGATAGGCATTGGGATCTATCGTTCCAACTAAGAACCTAACGTGCAGTATAGAGATTGTTGAACCATATCATATTTAGTCCTTGTTTAATAGGAACCTAAACAGGTTAGATTTTGGGTGGAACGTTTTACTTGTACTTGTTCAAGTTTTTCTACAAATGGTGTGAAATTTATAATCAAATCTTGTACTTGAAACTAATGTGCTATAAAATCAAAAGATTTAGCAAATAATTAATGAGGTTGATGTAATTTATATTTAATAAAATTGGTAAATCTAATCTTAAAGTTTCTTCATTAGTAAAAAAAATAATATCAATATTGAAGTGCAACTCTCTCCAATTTTTAGCTCCCTCTCAAATGGGGATGACAATGAGTCAGTTGCCTGACCGAGCCTGGGTTTGAGCTTCCCTACTCGAGGATAGACCGGGCAAAGAAAATTGTGCTTGAGGCCCAACCAACCCAAGCCTGATCAGTTTACTTCGAATTGGGCCAGCCTGGCTCGAATCCTTTTGCCATCCCTACTCTTATCTCTTTTGGGGATGACAATATGTTGGGTCTGTCTAATTTTTTAAAAATTTCAATAGTAAAACAATAAGAAAAATGTTGTCCTACCATGCTTTCCAATTTTTAGTTCTCTCTCATCCTTTTTGAAGATGATAATAGTTTGGTTTGAATTTTTTCTTTTTAATTTAAAATTTTAAAAAATAATGTCACTTTGAGTCTATTCTTGAGTCTAATTCAAAACTCAAAGTTTTCAAAAAAAGTTTAAGCCTAACTCAAAGTTTGGTCAAACTAGAATAAGCTCAAGCTTAGATTTAATTGCCAAGCCTAGTCCTTATGTTATGTTTTCCTTTTCTTATTCTGACTTCTCCTTTCTCTTAGTTGTCCTCTTAAACCTTTCCCTCCATGAATTTATTTCCTCCAACTAGTTCAAATTTTAAAGATTTACATATTGCTATATGTCCAAACACTAATACCTCTTTATCTTTCCATATGTGGGCTCCTCCCTTTGTTGCTAAAAGAATATAGTGTCAATTGATTGGAGATTTAACATCTCTTGATAAGCTTAAGTTCTTACCTACTTCCTTTTATCCATCTTTCTCAAATGGCCCTCGAGTAGTTTCCTGTCGATTGAAGCTATCCAATAAGGAGCTACAAAGTAGTCGTGTATATTGGTTGAGTTCTTCTCAGTTAAGGTCACATTTCTTGTGGTCTACTATTGGGTTATAAGTACTTGATCTAAATTTGGCTTAAAAATTGTCTTATTGAACGAAGATGAATTAAATCTCATCAAGTTTAAAGAATCAAGTAATATGCAGAGGATCATATAAATGGGGCCCTCAGATGTCTAAAGGATACCCATACATCTGGTGAAATGACAACTGGGAGTTTGTTTAAAGAACATTAAACTCAAACATATTCTCATAAATATAAGGTTTTGTGGTTTACCCCTTGAATATTGGACAACAACAGGCTTAAGTCACTTAGCTAGTGCTATTAGAAGACCCCTCTGCCTAGATCAGATGATGGCCACCTTCATAGGGATTGGATACATAAGGCTCTATGTAGAAGTTGAGCTAGAATCTGAGCTAACTGAGACTCTTCCCATTATAAGACTTGATAAACAAGAGAATTTGGTTGAAGATAACATAGATATCAGTTATTAATGGAAGTCCTTGTGACCTGATAACAAAAAGGTCTAAAAGGACTTAGGTAAAAGATTCATGATTGGCTTCTCTGATGAACTCCTCAATCTCCACTCCAAAACTACTTTAGTCAATACTCCTACTGTGAATGAGAATATGAATGAAGCCCTTATGGTGAATGAATATTACATTGAATCAAGAGATAAGGCTGTGGTAAGCAAGGCAGATTCCCTTGAGGTCAATAAGGAATTAAAGGATACTCCTATTAGGGAAACTAAGAATATCTCTTTTAGCTTATCTTAGCAATTTTGATAATTTCATTGTAGGTAATATGCTGAGTAAAGAATTGGTATGTTATTACCAATCATCACTCTCATCATTTTGGTAGAATTTTAGTGCGATATGATCCCATCAAAATTAAAATTCTTTAACAATTGGCTTCTAACCAGTTTGTTCATTTGGAGGTCAAGTTGGGTATAGTTAACCTAGAGATTACTTTTGTGTACACGTCTAACATAAATTTCACAAAATATTTCTATGGAATGATTTAAAATCATTATGAAAACTCATAAATAAGTTTGGTTAATAAATGGTGATTTTAATAGCACAATTCTTTCATAATAGTTGTAGGCTAGACAAAAATAGAAATGATAACTTTTATAACTGCTTATGCTTCATTTCTCTCTCAAATCTAAACTATAAAGGGGCTTATTTTACTTGGAGGAATAGGTAATGTAATGGATGGTTGATAAGAAGGAAGTTAGATCGAGCTCTAGTGAATCCATTATGGCTTTCAACTTTCAAATCAAGCTCAACTTACTTAATCATCCTCTTTATTTTGATCACACACCTATTAAGGTGTCTCTAAAAAATGATGATGGTCATATTAGATTCCCTTTTAGATTTAAAACTTTTTTAGCCAAAGTTAAGGGTTTTGAGAATGCGGTAATGAAGGGTTCAAACATTAATGTTGAAGGGTATGGCTCTTGCAAATTGCTGAGAAAGCTCTATAATGTTATTGGAAAAGTAAGAATTTTCACTCACTGGAAATTATGAGTATTGATTTAGTTATCTCACTAGTAAGGGTTGGACTTCTGGATATTCAAGCTCAAGTCTATCTTCTCCCAATGATACTTCTATTAAAATTAGGGAGAGAAAAGTGTTGGATGCCTTTTTAATTGCTCTTGATAATCATTATTCTTTACTCAAACAAAGAGTAAGAGTGAATTGACTCAAGGATGACGATAAAAACACTAAGTATTTTCATAATTCCATCATTTATATGAAGAATGAAAATAAAATTTGATATTTAAAGGCCAATGATGGCTCATTCATTGATAGGCATGAAGATATTAAAGCCACGATATTAAATTACTTCAGGGATCTAATGGAAGCTATAGTCTACACTAGCTCTCCTATGCAGGAGCTTAGAAGTTTCATTTAAGATTATCTCTCCTAGGATCAAAAAGATTTCCTATTAGACCTTTTAGTGAAATTAATGTAAAACTTACATTATTCAGCCTTAGTCTAGACAAGACACTAGGTCCTTACAGGTTTAATTTCTTCTTTTTTCTGTGAACTTGGCATCCACAAGACATTTGATTCTAAGTCTATTTTGGAATTCTTCGCTTCTAGATTTATGCTCAAAGTTTTAAGTAAGACTTTTATAAGTCTCTGAAACTTTGACTCAGTATAGCCCCATCTCCTATTGCAATATAGTATACAAAATCGTTTAAAAAATGCTAGTTAACTAGCTTAAATCTATATTAGGTAACCTCATTAGTAAGAGTCAATAAGCATTTGTTAAGGGCAGGTGTATTGGTGACAACCTTCTTATTATTTAGAAGCTCTTTAAGGGAGATAAAAGCAAGAAATTATTGAGGAGTTGCTCAAAGAAGATTGACTTTAAGAGGGGCCTTCGATTCCATAAAATCATCTTGAATGTCCTAATTACTTTTGTCTTTCTCGAAAAGTTTGTCAATAAGATCTGAGGTTATATATGCATCAATTCCTTCTCTTTCCTAGTTAATAGTGAACTCCTTCACACATTCCACGTAACCAAACGTCTTTGTTAAGGAATTCTCATTGTGCATGGAGGTATTGCTTAGACTTATTTTGCATATAATTGAGAGTGAGATTATAGCTTCAAGTACCATTATCTTTATAAGAAGCTAAAGCTATTTAACATTACATTTGCAAAAGGATCACTTCTTTTTTAATAGTGTAGATCTTATTTTTGTTTAGTTACTTATAAAGTCTATCAGGTTTATCCGTAAACAAGTCAAAGAGTGCATTATTTGTCTCAGTAGCTCATTCAGTTAAGGTACTTATCTCTTAGCAATCACAAGCCTGACACTTCTTACCTTAACTTTCAAGTATTTAGGCATTCCAATCTTAAACAAAAGGATCGCGTACAATGAGTGTTTTCCCTTGTTTGATGTGACTAGGAAGAGGATCAACTACTATAATAATTGATTACTTTCCTATATTGGTAGGATCTAACTAATTTCATAGGACAAGTATATTGGTGACAACCTGCTCCTTGTTTAGGAGCTTTTTAAAGGCGACAAAAGCAAGAAATTTTTGTGGAGCCGCTAAATGAAGATTGACTTCAAGAGGGCCTTCGATTATGTAAATTCTACATTCATCTTGGATGTCCTAATTACTTCTGGATTTCCAAAACATTTTATTAAGTAGATATGAGGTTGTATATGAACCACTTCATTCTATATCCTTCATAATGGTGAACCTATTCATACATTCCAAAGAACCAAAGGTCTTTGAAGGAGACTCAATATCACCCTATGTATTCTCATTATGCATGGAGGTATTGCTTAGACTTATTTTGCATAAGATTGAGAAAGATTATGGCTTCAAATACCACTATCATTGTAAGAAGTTAAAGTCTTTTAATGTTACATTTATGGATGCTTTACTTCTTTTTAATAGTGTAGGTCCAATTTTAGTTCAATTACTCATAGAGTCTATAAATTACTTTAGCATATTATCAAGTTTATCCATTAATAAGTTAAAGAGTGCATTATTTGTCTCAGTAGGCTCATCCAATCAGGCTACTCATCTCTTAGCAATCATAGGCCTGGCACTTCTTACCTTCCCTTACAAGTATTTGGGCATTCCCATCTCAGATAAAAGGGTCTTGTATAGTGAGTGGTTGCCCTTATTCGAAGCGGTTAGGAAAAAGATCAACCACTGGAATAACTACTTACTTTCTTATGATGGTAGGATCTAATTACTCTCCTATGTGCTAAACAATTTGTGTATCCATTTGTCCTCACATTTATATCTGCTTCAAAAGTTGGTTAAGGGCATTGAGAAGAGGCTAAAGAACTTCTTATAGAATAGGGTTATTAAGAACCACTTATGAGTAAAATTCAAATGGACTGTCATATGCTCTCCCGAAATTGAGGATGCTTTAGGTCTTGTCCCTATAAAGATTGTCAACAAAATGCTTCTAACTATGAAAATGTAGAAGCTCTTCACTAATTCTCAATTTATATAGGTAAAATGTGTTCATACTTATTAAAGCTTACAACTTCTGGAGCATCAAAAGTAACTCCTGTTATTACTATACTTTCAACCAAATCCTCAATTTGAGAAAGAAAATGAATCAAGTTATTAAGTTCAGAGTTGGAAATGGTGAAAAGAACCTGGTTTTGGTGGGACATTTAAATGAATTAGGTCCTCACATAATATCTTAGAGCTAGATTATTAAAAGCATATCATTTCTCTCAATGTTAAAGTTAACAAAATGATATTGGATGGGAACTGAAACTTTAGGACTATGGCACTTGCTCTTATAGTGAATTATTCTCTAGCCTACAGTTTCCAGCTGAGTGTGGAAGACAAACCTAAATGGATATGCTATAGCACAGGTACTTTTAACAAGTCATACCTTTAATAATTCAACATTTACAAGCCTCAAATCTATTGGTGGAGGTTGATGTGATTCCGTAATATATCCCCTAAGGCACCTTGCTCTGAATCAAGGAATTACTACTAATAACTAATATCCATGCCTCCAATAGCCTTGATCTTGTTTCCTGATCGGACCTGCCTCAACCAGGATAACTTAAGATATTGAGAACGGTTACTAGTTAATCCTATAATTACAACTTTTAATTCTCAGCTCGCTAGATATTTCCCTATTATATGTTTAGTTTTTGAATGTTTAACTTGATTGATTATTCCCTTGTACCATATTTACCTCCCTAAACCTGTTTCTTCTTCTTTAATACAAGCTTTTATTTCTTCAAGACAAAATAAAAAAGGTTGTTCTAATTGCTTCGTGGTACCACTACTAATTCACATGCCTCTTCTAAGACACTTTTCGTGAGTTAGAGGATGACCCCAGAATTAATAGGACATGAAGAAAAATTAATTGTTCCAAAGTATTAATCAATAACAAGTTGATTCTAAATAAAATACTAGCTAAATTAACTATCAATAGTTGAGTTAATGAAGTAACAGAGGTTTGGACTGTGCATTAGATGAAAAAACATAATGACATAAAAATAAAATCGCATTTAAAATACCTGTTTTTACTCGACGATCTCTAATGCCAATTTCAAAGGCTGGGTGAGAATTTAAGAGTTTGGACAGGGAGTTTAGGAATGAGCTTTTATTTTTACATGCCGAACGGATGTCCGATGCTTACATTATATTATACCAGTAGTTATAAGTTATAAAATTCCAAAAGGTACTTAAATTAGTTATTCCTTCAAAAGGTTTTTATAATTGAAAGACAATTGGTAATCTATTAGACGATTCAAGTAATTTTTTTTTTGGGATAAGACACAGTCTAAATTTAAGATTCCATCTGGTCCTAATGTTACATGTTTTGGTGAATATTCAGTTGGAAATTTTCATATTTTATTGTCTTTTCTATAATAGCCAAAACAATTTAATTCTTCTTGATCAACTAGTCTATAATTCTAGTCATATTTTGTTTGGTTTTCTCTTTTCCTTTTTTTCTCCATTTTGACTTGTTTCAGTTTGTTCAACAAGTTTTTGTGAAGAAGAAGATGGTTGTTCCCTATATACTTCTTGGTCTAATTCATATCTGCAAATTATTTCATCTTGATCAGTAATTGGATTTATAGTTTCATATTTTAAAGAATTATTTTCTTTACCTAAAGTTAATGCATTAACTAATTGGGCAATTTCTTCTATTTCATTTTTTATATTTGTTTCTATATTCGCCATGGTTTAACTAACGTTATATTAGATAAGGTAGATGAGGTAAATGGCTTTGATACCACTTTTGATTTTTCTAGTTTTTCATCTATTTGATCTAGTTTTTAAAGTAATTTTTCATAGCATTTACAGTCAGTATTTATTATTCTATTATTAATTTTAGTAATTAAAGGTTACAATCTTTTACGAATTTCATTAAGTTCTTAAATTTTTGTAATTGATAATTTTGATTTTTATTTAATAATGGTTATGTTACAGTAATTAATTCCTTTAATTGAATTAATTAATTTGTTTATCTAATAATTCAGATAATTGCTTAGTAACACTCATAATGTATTCTTAAGATGATTTGATAATTCATGAAGTTGTCTTTTAATAGTAACTAATTCATCAACTAATTTCATTTCACGTTTCAAGTTTAGTAAACCTAATAGGTTTTTCTAATATTACAGATTGTGATCATAAAAGACTATTTTCTTTTTTAAGTATTTTATTTTCACATAAAGATAAACGAGGAGTATCTTCTAAACTTGTTATGTTTTGTAATTTTATAAGATGATTAATATTTGGTAATTTTCTTAGGTTAGTTCTTAAATTTATTCCAACTTTTGCAATATCATTAAATAATTGGTCTATATAAATTCTATCTGTATTTTTAAATTAAATACTGTGGTGTAAATTAGTTAAAGCATAACTAACTTGATAAGTAATCGAAAAAGGATATTGTCCTTGAGGTCATTAGATTGTCTTAAAAAAACTTATAAGCTATAGTGATTGTTTCATATAAATTTTGTAGTTTTAAAGGAATTCCTTATATCTTGAAATACATTTTGTCTATTTTATCAAAATTAGTTAATTTTGTTTTAGCAAACCAAATTCGCTCATATCTTACTATATCAATCAAGTTATTCTTAAATAGAAACTAACCAATCAAAGAAATTACAAAACCATCCATAGCACCATCAAATTCAGTAGTTATAATCTTAATTGACTTGATGATATCCCTTTTGTGATGGTCTAAATTATCTATCAAGATCTCTCTATCCTTATTTCTATAAAAAAAAATTTGGACTCTACCACTATTACCATTAGCTCTAGGCTTGTAATTTCATCCATCAAGTGGTGGGTAATCTATAAAAAGGTTAACAATTTCAATGTTACACCTTTTACTTAGGTTAAGTGAAACGACACCTAGTACATGTATCCTAGTGGTAGACCTATTAATTATGTCATGTTACCCCCTAAATTCAAGCTGCCTTGGTGTTTATGTTGGACTATGTCATCACATATGTTTGAACTCATAACGAAACAAAAACTCCCTATGTGTGCTGGACCAGTTTGTTTCTTGACAAACTTAGCAAGTTTCCCAATTTCATGTTTAGCTAAATATCTCAAAATCAACTCCATCTTTTTATCTAATGCATTAAAGTTTGACTCAAATTGATATTTTTAAAAAGATTGTGATTGATTTAATTGAGTATATATAGAGTTTAGGTTATTTATAGATGCGCATAAGGATATAATTTGAGAGTCGTTACCATCACTACAACTAATTATGTTTATTACACTTTCATTGACATCTCAAAACAATACAAATATTCTTAGGTCAAAATTATCATATCTATTTATTGTGTCTACCAATTTAGACGAAGAAGATACAATAATGGGTAATTTAGCTTGAGTCGCATTGAGATAAACACTAGATAATGAAATTTATAATTTATATGGTGATGCACAGTGACAAATTCACAAAATTTAATATGACTAGATGTCACAATTTACACTAACCACACAAAATATTAAAGAAAAATAATATTAATTTTTCAAACTATTCTTCATTCTAAAAAATTACAAATTTAAAGGAAACCATAAATTCAAAGTAACATGATTAAAAAAACTAAACTTAAATTGCAAAAGCGATTGAGATTGAATTTGATATTGCGGAACAATAATATTGTTCAACCATATGTAGAAAAAAAATGCAACTAAACCTTGTATGATTAAAAAAAAGTTAATAAAAACTAAATTTTTAGAGTATTCAATTAAAATTCATCCACAGTGTATGCTTTATGACTTGATAAAAGGTTCTAATTTTCAAGCTTTAATAAGAAATTGAATATAATTAGAAAACACTAATTAATAAAAATTTTAACTAAAAATTTTCAATTAGACTAAAATAGATAGAAGTCCATTATAATTTAAAATAATTATGATTAGAAAAACCTTTAATAAGAATTCTAACTAAAATTTTTGTATTAAACTAAAGCAGAAGTGCAAATTATTAAGGATAGTATTTCGTGGCCTTTCCCATCTTTTATTAATCATATTGGGTGCCTTTATCAGTTATAGCTTTAAAAAAGAGATTTGCTTAAAATGAATAAACCACTCAGCTACAGCTTTGAAGAACTTTCAACTCTCGGACTCTTCTCATGATGATCTCAAATCCCTTGACACCGCCGACCACACTGCCAAGAAAGTCCGCATACGGGAGCAGGAGGAAGACCCACCCCCTTACCCTCCTACTCCGAATACACTCCCCTATAGCTATAGTGCTGCAGTTAGTGGAAATCAAGACTCAGATGCTACTGGAATTCCAGAATGGCCAGACGAGGAGCCTGTGGAAATTCAAGAGGGTGACATCATGTTGATTCAAGGCGAGCTTAGACTGGGAATTGAACTATCCAATCCTCTGAAAGGTAGATTAAATAAACGCTGGGAGAATGCGGTTGTGGATTGGGTCGTCATATCGGATTCAATATGCTCAAGCTACGACTTCATACTATGTGGCACTTGACAGGTCCGATGAAAATTATAGACTTGGATAATGACTTTTTTCTGGATAATTTTGTGCATGAAGAAGACTACCTCAACGCTCTCACAAACGGATAGTGGGTGATCCTGGGCCATGCCCTCTCCGTCCAACCCTAGCATCCCAACTTTTGCCCATCCTCCGACGAAGCTTTTCACGTAGTGACCTGGGTCCGCTTTCCCGAGCTACCTGCTGCTCACTACCATCCATCGATCTTACGCGCACTCGACAATCTAATCGGCATCTCATTCTCAAGAATCAAAATCTTCAAATGTTAGAATCATTGAAGAAGGAGCACTGAAAAGAAAAGGGGAATCACTCTTGAGTGCCGTTCCAAAGCAACCCAGACGGTCACCCAGAGTGAGAACCGTGCGACAGCACGAAGAAAGGCAA
>JANZXV010000008.1:13224037-13236808 GCA_027576455.1 Erythroxylum roigii | reverse complement strand
TGAGAAGACGCAGGGGGTTTTTTGTGGGACATTGGAATAGGGGCTGAAGCTATTTATCGAAAAATGTCTATGAAGGGTTGAACATCCCGATGCCGGTTCGGAGATAATATCGACGCCGATGACCCAGGTTAAGTATTTTTATTATTTTGTTATTTCTTTCTCTCATTAGAAATTGATTGTGCTATCCAATTTTAACTGATTTGGGTTTTATGTATGGATAATCGAATTTTCGTTATTATTCGGTTATTTGTGTATGGACCCTTTGGATATTTTAAATTGATGATTTTAATGCGTTCACTAAATCGTTAATTTGAAACCTATTGCTAGAATTTCGATATAATCCGTAATTGTTATGTTGAAATTCATATGCAGCGACTAATGATTCATAATCATTAGGGATAACATGACCTAGGTTAAATGACGCACCGTATGTACTTGTTTCCTTGATTAATCGATTTTTCTAATTCGTAATGCTACTGCCTAATTAAATCTAGAGATCGTATCCTAGGTTGTTCGATGGTTGGGTTTAATCAACGATCGTATCTTGATTAGACAAAACCTAAGAGAAAACTCGGGTTAATTTTTGACCCACGATTAATAGTTTCTATGAGAGGTTAAAGAACAACAAATTAATAAAATATACTTAGTCAGGGTGTAAGTCGAGATTGAACCGAAGAACTGGGTCCCTACCGAATTCCCCATTTATCATTTTTAGATTTTTTTTTAATTTGTTTTTATTAGTTAGTTTTATTTTCTTTTTCGTTTTCCAAAAATCCAAAACCCCCCATTTAGTGTAAACACCGGTTAATTTCATTTCATAGATTTTACACGCACTCTCTGTGAGATCGACCTAGACTCGTCACTCTACAGTAGTAGTCTAGTTATTTTAATTTTGACTAGCGTAACGACGCGCGGTCATTAGCCCAGATAAATCTCGTTGCTTTTACACTAGAAACATCTCTAATTTTGTCACTCGTAATCTTAACGGAGAGTTAGGATTCAAGCAAACAGTGGATCTAGGACATTATCTTAGCATACCGCTTTTGCACGAAAAGGTTAATAAACGAACATACCAATATCTTATTGATAAAGTCCAACACTGCCTTTTCGGATGGCAAGCCAACCTGCTGTCGTTTGCGAGTCACATCACCCTGATACAATCTGGCATTTATGCACTTCCTACTTATACCATATAGACGGTCCGACTCCCTTGGAGATTGTATGATGAATTGAAGAAAATCATGCGTACTTTCCTATGGGGCTTCTCTCCAAGTAATCGAAAGATGTACCTCATACACTGAGATCAAGTCTGCCAACCTAAAGAAAAGGGCGGGCTTGGGATTCGTAACATTAGAGCCACTAATGACGCGTTACTTACCAAGCTAGGATGGACAATGATTTCTAATCCTACAGCGCTTTGGGTTTGAATCTTGTCTGCTAAGTACCACTTCGACGTCCACAACATCCCTACCTCTATTACCACTACTGGAGGCTCCATGGTTTGGCAAAGTATCAAAGCTATGTGGCCATACGTGCTGCAAGGCATGAAATGGATGATCTGTGACAGGTCCCAGGCGCGATTTTGGACGGACCCTTGGGTTAGGAACGTAGGCCCCCTCCTACCGCATGCCCTTAACCCAATTCCACAATCTGACCTTGAGCTACGGGTGCAACACTTCATGGATACCTCAGGTATTTGGAATTGGAATGCGCTTCAATCATTGCTCCCCTCCTAAAGAGTTTGTAAATTGATTGAAAAAGCTCTACTTCATTTGGAGTGATTACAATGTTAAATACAATTTACAACAAGATAATCTCCACAATCAAAGGAGTGATTTGAATTCAAATATTCCTAAATATCATCTATCAGAGTAACTATCTAATCCTATAATTACATATATCCAATTGCACAATCATAGCACTCATACCTCCCCTATCTGCCTGTCCATTGCGGGAACCTTCTCCCCTAAGCCCTACCTAGGAACAGACAAGCTAATCTGAGGCCCTTCGACTATTAGGAGATTCAACACCGCCTTGGCTTATATGCTGATTATGGCACACTCCACCTATCACTCCAGTAACATTTGGAAGCTATATAGCACTAGCCCGACCCCTAACGTATTCGTTCCTTCATTTGGCTTCTTGCTTATGACCGCTTACTTTCTAACTAACAACGCGCACACCGACACCTTACTGCAAGCGCGGCCTGCTATCACTGCCAGACGGAAGAATCCTCGTTACATGTGGTACGAGATTGCCCCAAAGCGCGTAGCCTATAATGTTCTTTCCCTCCCCACACCATATCTCCTGACTTTTTCCATACAAGTACCAACGATCGGCTCACCCTCAATCTTCAAAATCATAAGCTGGTCTTTGGATTTGAGTGGTCAACTATATTTGGTACTGCGTGTTGGTTCCTTTGGTCATAAAGGAATTTGGCCCTTTTTGATAATCAATTCTCTTGGCCGCATTCTCCTGTGACCCTCATCCTAAACTACATCCATCAGATCCATCAGGCCTCAGCCTGGCATCTTAGTGCCCATCTTATTCCTCGACCTCGTTCCGAATGACTTATTGGGTGGTATCTACTACCTCAGGATGGGTAAAACTAAATACCGATGGCCCGTGCAAAAGTGCAAACTCTTCAGCCACAGTAGGTGGTCTTATTCGGGATAGCTCAGGGAGTTGACTTGGAGGCTTTGCACAGAATATCAGTCAGTGCTCCCCGGTCTCGGTGGAACTATGGGGAGTCTATTCGGGTCTGAACCTAGCCTGGACTCTTAGTTTTCGGCGCATGATAATCGAGCTGGACTCTCTCGTAGTCAAGGACTTTCTGTCTGACGCACCACACCAAACTACGTCACTCAACCCTCTCGTCCTAGGCATCCATGAATTACTCACTCGCAATTAGGTCGTTCTTACGCGGCACACGTACTGAGAGAAAAATTGGTGTGCTAATTGGCTTGCTAACCTTACTGTTCATCTTGATATTGAGCTTGCCACTTTTGTTAGTACACCCCCAGAGTGTATCACTATCTTTCTAGAGGACATAGCAGAGGTTAGCCTCCCTCGATGGATAATGTAACTTTTGCTTATTTTCCTTGTTAAACAAAAAAAGGAGATTTGCTTCGCACCAAAGCAGAGGTGGTAACATAAACGTAAGAAATTAGTAAAGAAGAGTAGCCGAAGCACACGTGATTATGGGGAAAGTGCAACGAGTAAATTGTGCAAGCAAAAAGCATGACGTAACAACGTAAAATGCAAATGCATTGAAATAAATATAAGAGTGGTCAAAGCCTCGAGCTAAGAGAGGGGAGCTACTTCAGACTTTATTCATTAGCCATCGTATTCAAGAAACAAAGAAAGGTTGCGCGTTGAGTAGAAAACAAGGAAACCTGTGTTTGTATTTGAATTCTTCTTCTTTTGTTCACTCTTGGCTCGCCATGTTTGTGTATGACTCAACCATAGCTTCCAAGTGGGAAAATTATGAATCGTGATATGACTTTGACGGCGGTCTTTTCAGGGCGCAAGTTGAGAATTAGTCAGCACAAACAAAATTTGCAAAAGACAGGATGAATAAGGTGCACAACTGTATAAGTACTCCGGCCCATTGCTCTTCTTAAAAGTTCTCCATGAGTCCACAGAAACTATTGTGTTTCGAACACACGCCAAATTTAGGCTTTGTTAATATGCCCCGTACTCCTAAGGAGAAAAGGAAAAACCGTTGCGACTTCGAGACCTAAGTATATTTCAGACTGCATTACAATTTCTATAGATTAATAATAAGTGATAAATAAATAAATTAACTAAGGTTTTGACATACTTTCGGTAACCTGATTGCTTTGTTGGTGCATGGGCTATTAATCTATACGGTCTGGCCTAAAACTCAAGGCTTACCATGTTTTGACGCCATCAACCTCCGTTGATTTGCCATGGAGATTCTATCCCATTTCTATGCAAATAAATAACTTATATATACATGTCAGGATTTCTTGAACATGGGTTGCAAGTGCGCAGCCTCATTCATTGTTCTTACTTTTTTTCTCTTTTTTATTTTAAAACAGATTGATGTTCTTTCTTACCTACATTCAGATTGAGGAAAATGCTTATGATAACAATCTTTGTAGTTGGATTACGTCTGTTATGGGCCAAGACTTGCCAATGATGCTTCTTCACTAGTTTCATTTTCCTTCGTTGTCCTATCAAATATAAAAGAGAGAGATCTGCGCAAATATGGGGACTCACTTTCTATTATGTTAGTAGGAAATTTGTACATTCTTATCCCTGCGAAATGCTCTACATAATCTTTTATGTACATGCACAGGGGTCAGCTAGTAAGATGAGATTCTAATGTGTAGCCCATTAGGTGCTTCAACTCTGGGAAACTTCAAAAGTGTGTCTCCTCCAACTTCTTCCCATCTGCAGTGTAGATAACTAAACATATTAGCAATCCCCCTCACATAAACTTATAACTTTGATGCAATGAACCGTATTCTTATCTCAATTAAAGACCAGAGCAACAGGACTTGGTGGATCTTTAATTTTTACCTGTATCTAGTTACAAAATAATGAAGGAAAGTTGAAATTTCTGCTATTCCTAGTTCTTTTCCAGGGCACTGTCTGGAGCCCCCTCCAAAAATGAAAATATTGCTGTGGGACTCTAAGCTCTTATCCTGCATATGAGTAACAATCAGTCTCTCAGCCACCTTATTGTGCCTAAACACGCAAAGAGATGACCACATTAAGGGTTTACTAACCAGCCACCTCCAGGGGTTGAAGGACAATGGCTCAGGATATAAATATGGATCATAATTTATTTCTCTAGTGTAGACATATATTCTCCATCCTTTTGGAATGACAAATCCTGTAAGCAATAACAGAAAAAAAGCATGTTAATCTTCCATCCAAGAACAAAAGAACCTAAAGGTTTCTTGGTTAATGCACAGTATCATCAAGA
The DNA here is from genome assembly GCA_027576455.1 of Erythroxylum roigii. Taxonomy (NCBI): domain Eukaryota; kingdom Viridiplantae; phylum Streptophyta; class Magnoliopsida; order Malpighiales; family Erythroxylaceae; genus Erythroxylum; species Erythroxylum roigii. The sequence continues at coordinate 13,231,851 of JANZXV010000008.1, read as the reverse complement.
AGAGGACAACCACTACGTAGAAGATTGAAAGAACTTCCCATTTGTCAAGAATAATTTAAACAAGACTTGGGGCGCAAAAGGAATGGCCTAGCTGGATTGGTAGGTATGCTACGTAAATCATTCTAGTGTAAGGCCCACAATGGAAGATGATCTTATTTGCATCACATGTGAGACATTATTTAAAATGGGTACTAGCTAGTTGCAAAACATCTTCTTGAGCCCATAAAGACCAAAAAAAGCAGCATTATAGTATCAACTTTTTCTGATACTACTCACCATTAAGTTCCATTTCTTTAGTGGTTTTCCTCAAAACCCCATTAACAACTGTAGCCAATCTGGAAGTCTCATAGATAACCTACATCACGGGAAACAAGAACCTGATCAAGTTTTTGACTTTTCAACATGTTTCTTTAACAATGTCAACAAAGCTGTAAACTTCTCTTACCGCACGAGTGAAACGCATAGATTTAAGGTCACTCAAGTCAATTGGATCCTCGGGACTTTTCCTCTGTCTAATTGCCAAGTGCTCTTTCTACAATAAACATAAATATTCCATGTTAGAACCATAAAACTATGAAGTAAATATGCAAAATTACTCGCAACTGGTCCATTCCTTTTTGTTTAATCTTACCCTTAGTTCTTCAAGAACTCTTGGGTGGTCATGCAAGTACTTCACTGCCATCATGGAAGTAGTGGAAACGGTTTCATAGCCCGAGTACAAAATCGTGATTATTTGATCAATTATCTCCTCGTCTTTTAATTTATGTCTGTTTTCTCCATTTTTCATTAAGCAACTCAGCATGTCTTGATGGCATTCTTTTGATGATCTTCTTTTTTCTATTAGCTTCCTTAACATGGTCACAATGCTTTTTCTTGCCTGAGTAACAGGTAGAAACAACAGTTATGGATAAAACTTGATTGATAGCTTCAAATCATCCGGGAAATAAATGAGAATGCCAATTTTTACCTGGAACCCACGACGGTAATTTGTGCCAGGAAGGTCAATTGGCAAGGAAAGGGTCCCTAAAACAAGCTTGAAGAACTCTGGCATGAAGGATTGAGAAAGAGGACCGGAATCGATGCCAGCAATTTGTTTAAGTGATGACACAAGAGCCATCTGCAAGAAAACAATGGGGCTCATGCATGTTAATACTACAAGTGGAAAAGGCTTATATCGACTTTGTTCCAAAACTGATATAGCATTCACCTCTTTGGTTTTGAGCTGAATATCAATAATTTGGTTATCCCAGTTACTGAGATGGGCTCTCATGAACTCATCAATGGTGCCAAGGAGTTGTTCTCTGATCATGGTATGGCTAACGAGTGAGAGTAGAGCACCTCTCATGTACTTGTGTGTGGAGCCTTGAACTGCTGCAATGTTGCATTTACCTAAGATATCCAACATGGACTGAGGGTAACCAGGAACAAGCCCTTTTGCTTCATTCATCAAGATGTACCTGTTGAGCTCTGGATCCATGGAAACAATGGTAGGACAACCAAGAATGTGGGATTTAAAAAAACTCCCATACCTGCCCAAAAAAAAAAAATAACGATGGTCACTTAACCATAAAATAGATCATGAGAATATTTAGATGTTTGTAACTAAAATTTCCCATACAACCCTTTTAAACTGTTTTGTCTAACAGCCCTGACAAGGAGATACACGGGCAACATTGGTGGTAAACAATGGACCAATCCCCAACCCAAAAGGGTAAAGAAAACAGCACAGTGTGGGGAAGGGAGGCCATGTTTTTTCTTATTCATGTGTACAGGCCCTTGTTCCTTTCTTGGCTTGGATTAAAAAGAATTTATACGAATTAAAACTGAAAGTTAGTTGGCCAAGGAATAAACAAGAGACTCAATAGCTTGTGTCCATTCGAAGTAAGATACCGGCAGTAAGCAGACAAGTGAATGAAACTAGATATTGGAGGCACTGAGAACAGAAAAGGTAGAGGGAAGCACAAGTTAGCAATCATTAGGAAGATAATAACAGAGGTCATGTAAACAAGCACCTCGCTCTTTGGTTTTTCATGAAGTTAGGTCCTTGCTTTAAGAACTCAGTGGTCTCTCCAAAAACTGGCCACCCCATGGTACCTGGAGGCAACCCTTTCTTTCTGTATCTCAACTCATTCCATTTCAACAAAGCAGAGGAGATACAGAGCACTAAGAGAAGTACCATCATGATAAGCACGAAAATAGCCATTGATGCTTTCCAGGAGAAAGCTCCAAGCCCCAGTCCCCAAAATAGTTGGTTTGATGGTATGGGCTTAGCTTGAGCTGAGGCTAGGCAGAAGGATGCATATTTATAGACGAACTTTGAAGGCCACATAAGCCAAACCATGCAACCTACAAAGCAAGGGAAGGGAATAGGTAACAGAAAATTAAATGTAAAAGCTTTTTAAGCATAAAAAAAATAGTTTAACTAAACCTTTCAGTTTGACTCAACAGAGGTCTGAAGTCAAGAATCAAGTTCATGATGAATGTTACGTTTGAATCGGTAGAAGCTGATATGATAAAAGAAATTTAGTAAATGGAAGCATGAAATGATTTGGGTATTATTGCCATAGAAACTAGAGAGAAAGGACCTAACTAACACAGTTAAAAAAGGGAAATTGAAGAAAGAGGGCACATGCAGGCCACCCCATTGGACCTAAAAGAAAAAAGGGCATTTCCTTCACATGTTCGTCAACAAGACCTGCGCAAATGGAATTTACAAAAACCACGACAAGACAGGCTCTTGGTAACCGCGTAAATAAGTGAAGAGAGAGAGAGAGAGAGAGGGAACTGCAAGTTTGAAACTTTTAGTTTTAGTCTGTGACTCTCTCTTGCGGTGCAGATGGTTATTCGAAGCTTTGGACTGTAGTTCCTAGAAAATCACCACAGACTCTGTTATTTCATACTCTCGGAGACGAGCCAACATCAATGATCCTTCATTTATCCTCACCCCTTACTAATGCACCAGAATTTGATGTACCTGTTTTATCCAAAAGGAAAAGGAGGAGGAAGAAGAAGAAAAAAACAAGATGAACCCACTTTCCTCCCCTTGAATGACTATTTGGTGGAGCTTAGCTAAATTCTTGGTTTTCTTCTAATCACATCAATCAATTGGACTTAATATGATTAGATATTTTTGGAGTTTCTAATTACTCCAGAAAATTTCCCTCCTTTTTCATCACTTTCTAATCCTATGATCGATTTCTTTTTGGCCAATACTGTTTTTACGTAACCTTTAATTGCGGGCTGCACCAACCAACTTGGAAGTCTAAAACTTTACAAATAAGAAGCTATTAGCACAATCTTTTTATTCTTGTCCAAAACTCTACATTTCGAAACTTGTGCTATCTTGTTGATTCGATGTGCTTAGTTCCATCAGCAGTGTGTGGCATAAAGTGCAAAATCTAGCACATGTGTTTACGTATTTGATGTCTTTATGTGATGCCTGTAAAGGCTTATGAGAGGAATGGAATTTGTGTATTTATTATTGTCTCAAAGACTTGTTTATATACCCGAGAATTATAACAGGAAGAAGAATATTGTTATTTGTTAAAGATACTCTCAGCCAGTTGTTGCGTTTGTTGTAACAAAAGTGTACAACAGTTGGCAATGGAAATGTCTTGTGTGCTGTGAGGTATCTTCATTTTACAGCCACACTCAAACTAAATCAAGGGCTTAAAAGTAGGATTAGGTTGGAAAGCAAGAGACTAAACCTTGTGGAAGTGAGTGGTTTTGTGAGTATGTCGACGATCTAATACATGGAACTCACATATCTAATATCCAAACACCGAGCTTCGATCTGCCCTGAGAAAATGTACATCTACCTCTATGTGTTTAGTTCGTGAGTGAAATATAGGATTTTGGGTGAGCGATTGAGCTCTATTGTTGTCGCACAACAGAGTTGGTGTGTGAGGAGCCTAGCTCAGAGAGTAACGACGTGAGTCATAAGACTTCAATGGATACTTGTAAGAGAGCTCGATAATCAACGTCGATGCTGGATCAAGCTACGATGGGTTGCTTTTTGGAGGTCCAGAAGACAAGATTACTCCCGAGGAAGACACAACCACCGATGGTAGATTTCCGATCGTCTGGAGAGTTGGCCCAGTCAGAATCACTGTAGGCGTGAAGGACTAGAGGTGTAGACAACGATCGAAAGAGTAAGCCCAAATTTGAAGTGCCTTTCAGGTAACGTAGAACACGTTTACAAGCAACCTAATATGTATTTAGTGGATTTGCTAAAACTGACTTAATTTGTTGACAACAAAACTAATATCGGGTCTTGTATTACATAGATACTGAAGCGCACCAACAATGCTTCGATAGAGAGTTGGATGCTCAAATGATGTACCATTATGAAGAGATAACTTTGTTGATGTGCTGATGGGAGTTGAGCAAAGAAGATCGTGGATATAATGACTTTGTGAAAGATGCAACCCACTGTTGTTTTAGTAAGCCTCAAAACCAAGAAAGTGATTTATGCTTCCAAGTGTTTTTAATGCAAACTGAGTCTGTAATTGATTTATGACTGTATGGATTGCTTAAGATGAGTTTGTTGTGATTAGGATATCATCCATGTAGACTAGTAATATTGTAGTGACATCTTGCTTGTGAGAATAAAACAGAGAAGTATCTGACCTTGAATTAATGAAGCCCCACTAGAATAATGCATGTTTAAGTATGTAGAACCAAGCCCTAGGAGCTTGTTTTAAACCATAGAGAGCCTTAGTTAACTTGCAAACATAATGTGGCTTTGTTGAGCTTCCAAATCCTTGTGGTTGACAAATGTAGATTGTTTCCTGCAATTCACCATTCAAAAACGCATTGTTAATGTTAACTTATTGTATATCCCAATGATGGGAGACAACAAGTGACAAAATGACTTTAATTGTCGAGACTTTAATAATTGGACTAAAGGTCTCCAAAAAATCAACACCAGGGGTTTGATTAAACCCTTTGGCAACAAAACGAGCTTTATACTTAGAAAGGGTCCCATCAATATTGTATTTAGTTCAGAACACCCATTTGGTATCAAGGACGTGCATGATGGGTTCATAGTGAACAAGTGTCCAAGTATTGTTTTGTTGTAAAGCATGAAGTTCAACTTGCATGGCTTGAAACCATATAGGGTCATTTAAGGCTTCTGAAATAGTTGTAGGCTCAGTTTGTGGGGTAGAGGAAAGAGTGGTAAAATATATTTTGGGTTTGAAGATACCACTTTTGGAGTGAGTTTGCATAGGATGAGTGTTTTGTGGTAATGGTAAGATGGAATCATTGATTGCAGTGTTAGATGTGGTAGTATGGGCTGGAGAGCAAGGAGTTGGAGAGCTTACCTGTCGATTAATGAAGGATTCTGGCGATTGGAAGTGTTCTGCTATTAAGGACTGATCCGAGATTGCCTTCAAATAGAATGAGGCTAAAGATATAATAGAAATAGGTATACTCGGTGGAGCTGCATTTTTGTTTGAATTCAAAGGAAAAAGTTGAGAAAATGGGAACTCTTCTTCATTGAATTCTACATGGCTAGATATGAAAAACTTACCTTGATTGTTTAGGAATTTATAGCCTTTGTGCATTGAACTATATCCAAGAAAAACACATTTTGTGGTGTGGAAATCAAATTTATGATGGGAATAGTATCTAAGGTAAAGAAAACAGCTACAACCAAAGGTTTTGAGGTAGAGATAATTTATTGGTTTGCTGTACAACTTCTCAAATGGTGAGATGTTGTTGATTCTTGGACATGGAAGAATATTGATGAGAAATGTAGCTGTAGAAAAAGCTTCAAGCTAGTAGATAAGAGGCATATGAGCAAGGTATAAGAGAGCTAAGCTTGTTTCAGTGATATATCTATGTTTTCTTTCGGAAATACCATTTTGTTGGTGGGTATAAGGACAACTTAAACGTGGTTGTATCCCATGTTGTAACACCCCACTCCCGAGTGACCCGAACTCGATATCATTGGTGATATCCGAGTCCGTGCCCCCGCGAGGGTGGCGTACTATATCAGTCGGTAAAACTCGGTATACCTTTTTTTTTGAACCATTCATTCCATGTTAAAAGGAAGCAGTTTCCGTCATTTCACAATTACGCGGAACAAGCAGTAAACAGGAGTAAATCTTTTGCAGTAGATACAAGCATTTAATAATATTTTACAGTAACCATAAAGTACAATTACAAATCAGTTACAACAATTGCGGACTACAAACTTAGGAAACACTAATGCAGATGCGAACTGATCCCGACCTCTATCTCAACTTGCACCCAGACATACTCCCGTGTCAAACGGGGTACTCTTCTAGTCCTGAAAAATAGATTTTACAATTTTTATGCTTTTAGTAAGCTAAATTAAGTGGAACAATTCCAACAAGATATTATACCTTTCAACTATACACTATGCAACCTCTTGCATCTTGCTATCATGGTGTCGACAAAACATCTTATATGTTGTCATCCAAGTTTATGAGACATTAGTCAACTCATAATATCAACACATTTTGTCATCTATATAACTTTGACATATCTTTAAAACTTTAACAGCAAATCCTCAACAAAGACTAATAGCAACTTAGCATAATGGGCATACATTTTTGTTTCTAACTTTGAGAACTCTTCTAAAACATAACATATGTCTAAGATATTTGGTTCACTAACTTAGTATCAACTATACTAAACAAGGTAAATTCTACTTAGAACACAACATAAATGTAAGAAAACCAAGTAATTAATTATATATCATAACTATCAAATAAAATTAGGACTTTAATTGTATATTTGGTTACTCCCACTATTTTATTTGAAATAATAGCTCTAACTACTATTAAGAAAGATCACTCTAATCTTTCTAGTGAGCTAGGATTCCATTTAAGTATAGTTGATCTTAATTTTGCTCAACAAACCAACTAAACTTAAATTATGTAGATAACAACTTTATCAATCACATCTCATGTGACTCTTAGATCCGTTAGGTGACAACTCATGTAAAAATACATCTTATATGTTATTCATAATCCTGCCTCTAAATTCATGTGATCATGAGTTTACTCATCCAAATCACACAAATTTAGTTAAGTAAAACATACTATTCTAAGATTAAATATGTTTGGGTTAAAGCAACCTTGAGTTTGTTTAACAAGCCTGTAATAAACAGAACTCTGATTTATTCTTATAACAATGAAAGACAACAATCACGTTCTCAACGTATACTTAATATTTTAATTAGGGATTTAATTACATTCGTCTCGTCAAACACAAAATTGCATGTAAAACATCATACATATAAAATATACAATTTAACATGCATCAAATATGTATATCAAACATATAAATAAAATATGCTACTTATGCACTCATAATAAAATTATATGCATAAAACATCAAGCTTATTCTGACTCAAATTATTGATCTTTATAATCTAAAATGATATTGTCAACTATTTGGAAAAATTAAATTGAATTAAACCTATCGATTTGTAAATGGATTAATGTTGGGACCCGATTTTGGAACGGGACCCCAACTGAAAAAAATAGAAAGCTAAAACACAAATCGAATCGGAAGTCACAAAGCGGAAACAAAATCAAAAGCGGAATCGAATGAACCAAAACGATTCACTCAAACTTAAGTCAAAGTCCGACATTCGAGAACGCAAATTTTTCTTTAAACAAACAAATGTGTTGCGTTGAAAACTATAAGACACACTTACTATAATTCAGGCCACATCAGTACAGAAATTGGCCTCAAAGTGGTACACACAAACTTACCCTAATGATCATTTCCAAAAATAAAGCAAAATACTACTTAAATTTGAATGATCATAACTTTCA
>JANZXV010000008.1:13209952-13223937 GCA_027576455.1 Erythroxylum roigii | reverse complement strand
AGTGCACAATTGATACTGTGTATCAATCCTATTATGCATGACCAGTACTCATTAATCCCTATCAATCCCATCCTATGGCAAATTTCCTATTTTACCCTTCCAGTAGGGGGTGGGATGTTACACATGTTGTGTAAGGTAAGGTAATAGGGCTTTAAATTATCCTCCTATGTTAGTGTGAAAGGCTTTGATTTTTCTGTTTAACTAAAGTTCAATATTGGTTTTAAATTATGAAAATAGATAGTGTGTCTGATTTTAGCTTTAGGGGATAAAACCATGTAAACCTAGTGCAAACATCCAAAAAATGGTGATAATATTTGGTGAGTTTAAATATGCTCAATAGGTTTTTGGTTATGTTTAGAACATGTAGAATTTGTTTCAATGCAAAAGGTATGTGTATGTTGTCTTGGAAGTGAATATAAGATGAACCCATATTAGCAATAGGAAGGGAAGTACCATTTCTAATAGTGAGTTGATCTTTGCCACCATATTCTGAACTGATTAAAAGATTGATGAGGTCTACTGTTACATGATTTATAGCTCCACTATCTACAAACCATGTACTGTCACTAATTGTTTCAAAAAAAGGATTACCTTGCTAATTTAAAGCCAAATAGGATTGATGATAGCCTTGTGAATTGTTTTGTGTAGATTTTCCATTGCTGTTAGATCTTCATGGTTAGTTAGTGCTTCCATGCCATGATATATCAAAACTTTTGTGACATTTGAGTGCCTCATGGCCAGGTTTGTGGCATAGCTGACAAAATATTTGATTTCCATTCCATCTGCCTCCTCTTCCACGACCTCCTATGCCTTTAAAGTTGCTCCTTCCACCTTGATTGTTACGTTTTGATTATTGTTGTTGAAAGTTGCATAGTTGGCAGCAGGTGATGAGATGTTTGTTTGGGTGATTGTGTTCAACTATTATATTATTGTTTCATGCATCATGAGAGATTATTGTACTTCTTGTAGAGTTGAGGTTTTCATGGAGTGTGTTAAATAAACTACAATAGAATCATATTTATGACCAAGACCATTGAGAACACTTAATATTAGTTCATATTCTATGATGGCATGTCTTGCAACTTGAAGTAAGTCTTCTATAGTTTTAACTTTTTGCATGTGTTCGGATATAGTGTGTGATCCCTTTTTAATTATTAAGAGTTGATGTTTGAGCTGCAAGACTCTATCCATGGAGGTTTGAGCATAAAGATTTTCGAGGATTTGCCATACTTGGTGGGAGGAGTTAGAATGGTTTACCTGACCAATTACTTCTTCTCCAATGGTTGAGAGCAACCAACATAGTAGCAACTGATCTATTTTGCGCCAAGTTTTGTATTCTGTGTGGTCAGTGGCTTGATCTGCATCTGTACTGAAAGTTTGAGGAGGATGTACAGTGGTGATGAAGTGTTCAAGTTCAAGGGCTCTTATGGCTGCAAGTACTTATGCTCGCCAGTTGATGAAATTCTACCTGTCAAGCTTAATGGGAAGGTTGAAGTTAAGGGTTTTTTCTAGAATGAGAAAATTAAGAGAAGGAGTGAAAGGTTATGCGGCATTATGGCTAGTAGCTGATGAGCTAGAGTTGGGATCCATGACGTTGGTCAGGAAAGCTCTGATACCATGTAAAGGCTTATGAGAGGAATAGAATATGTTTATTTATTATTGTTTCATAGACTTGTTTATATACACGAGAATTACAACAGAAAGAAGAATATTGTTATTTGTTATAGATACTCTCAGCCACTTGTTGCGATTGTTGTAGCAGAAGTGTATAACAGCTGGCAATGGAAATGCCTTGTATGCCTTTGATGTATCTTCGTTTTACAATGCCATTAAATTTCCTCAAACCAATTGAACATACAAGAAATTTACACAAATTTTATATCTTAATCTCTCGTAAGCACACCATTTGTAAAAAAAAAAGATGAACTAATCTAGAAACACGTTTCAATGGGCAACCTTTTGACTGAGAAATAACTACTTAGTTGCTACAAAATTAGCAAAAGGGGAGGATAAAGATGTCCTCTGATCGTCTCTACACATGTGATATAAAACACATGTGTTGAACAGCTTTAATGGAGGCCATAACTCCATTGTCTATCCAAGTTCTAAATGTGCAAGAACAAGTACATTGATCCACGTGCAAAAATCAAATTGGACCTTCAGCATTGAAGTTGTTTGCAAGTGTGAGATGGTCCTTTCACTGCAAAGTCTAGGGGACTTAATGCAATTCAATATGGTCACAAGAAGTAGTTTCGTGAAGAATTGGAATGCGGGAACCAAACCAGCTCCTTGGAAGGAGTTAAGTTGAATGCGAGTCGGTGAAATTTTCATTTAGATACTTAATAATGCATTTTACATTTTAAAGATTTTCTGCTTTAGCATTATCATGTCAATAAACTTTTAAGAGAAAATTTTGTTATCGTTAGTATAACCGATCGAAGACAAAATTGAAAATAGATTATATTTAAAAACATGTATAGTAGACCAATGTTTCCCTATTTTTCTTTGTAATTGTCTCTTCATTCAACACTTACTATTTCTTTCTTTCTTTGAAGAAACACTTAAGCCTTGTTTGGCAAATAACTGATTAGCTATTTTTTTTAAGGGATTGAAAGGTATTTTGTTGTTTGATTATGTCACACCGCTGATAAACATGTTTGATAATCAGCTGATTAAGTTGATGGATTGAATTCAATCTAATGTTTTTGAAAATGCTTCTATGAGGAGCGTTTTACTCAGAAATTAAGAGAGAAAAGACGATTGTGCCCAAAAGTGAAAGGAGAGAGAAAGAGAGATAGAGAGAGGCAGAGACAAAGACAAAGACAGAGATATGTAATATTGTATAATTTAATTTATTATTATTAATTCATGTAAGATATTATATTACATGAATTCATGTAATATATTATACCAACAAATTGTACTTGATAGAGATCTAAATTATTTGTTGATTTATAGGTATGGATGATGATGCTATGCAAATTATGCAACTTCTACAAATTAAGTAATTTTTGGACAATGAGAATGAGATTTGGGATTTGGTGGCTTGTGTAGTGGACTATATGCGTGTGTATTTTTTGAACCATATATATAAGGAACCATGAATGACTTCCTATCTAACAGGAGAAATATGGATGAATGAATTATTGAATCGTCATGAAAAATGAAAATTTTATACATTTAAGATGAATCAAAATACATTTCGTCAATTATACATGGTTTTGGAAAACAATTATGGTTTGAAGCTTTCAGATAGATGTCGATTTTATAGAAAGTGGGTTTATTCATGTGTGTCCTAAGTGGGTTTATTCGTATTTTTCTTAATACGATCATTAATCGGAGACTTAAATTTTCAAAACCACCAACAAGTAATTTTAAGATTTGTTATTCATGATTTAGACTTTTTATGATATCATTCATACTAATTATATTGCCTCTGTAAACACTAAGGTAAATATTACTTAGTTGACAAAGGCTATCTAAAAGAGAAGGATATTTGACACCTTACCCAAAGACAAGGTATCTCAATCGGGGTTTCGTGGTGTAAATCCAAGAGGATATCGAGAAGTTTTTAATCGAGCTCATTCATCATTGAGAAGTTGTATTGAGAGGGCTTTCGATGTTCTTAAGGCTCGATAGAAAATATTGGACAAAATGCTTAAGTATTCATTAATGAATTAAAATAAAATAATTTATGCAGCTTTTGTGTTGCATAATTATATTAGAAGAAGCAAAATTGACTACCTGACTTTTAATATCATCGATCAAAATCCTGAATTTATACCTCTATGTGTATTTGAAGATGTTAAAATAACTCTACACAAGAAGGCGTTAAAGAACTAAGAACTCGGGAGATAACAATGTCTCTAGTTTAATGGCAGTTAAATATTGTTCTTAGATTATCATAAACCTTTGCTTTAAATGATGGTATTGACTTCTTTTGCTCTATCTAAATTCATATGAGAATATTTAAAAAATTACGATATAATACTCATGTCCTTAATAAATCCTTTTTTTAAGTCACATCCTTATAAGTCATTTTACATATAAACAACTAATACTAAATAGTTAATTTTACCAAACATCTTTAAATAAACAACTAATATTATCCGTCAATCAAATTAGCTATATTAATCAACTGTCAACTAACTACTGATAGAATCAATTAACAATTAATGCAATCTGCTGATTGCCAAACAAGGCCTTACTCTTTCTAAAATAATTCTCTTCCTAGAGTTTAATATTTATTCTTATTTCAAACTTACTTGTTCTCTAATCTCCTTTTTGAATTTTTATTTTTTAGGCAATTAGACAAATATTTTCTTCTTGGTAAAGTTATAATTGCTATTATTTTGTATTTTATAGCTTTTTATTTGACATATTTTATTTTTAAATATTCAACAAACTTCTTAATAATTTTGTTAAATTTCTTCCTAAGTGTTAAACAATAATTTAAGATACTAATTTAAAACAAATTTGTCTTAAACTTTTCTTATTTATTATATATGACTCCAATAATAACCATTCATTCAACTTTTAAAATTTCAATCTTTGTATTTACGGTTTGATATTTGAAACATTAATAATTATTAATTTATTAGGTCATTGTCTCTTAAGATAATCTTAATAGTTTTAAGAATCCAACTTAAATTAGTCATTTGAATGTCATATACATTATATTTATGCCTAGAAAATTTATATAAAAGTTTCTTCATTATATTATTTAATTATCATAATCTACTCAAATACTGGAATCAAAGTATATCATGATTAAATATAGTTGATTTAATAATAAGCTTGGACTGGCAGTATGTAGGAATGCCAATTTTGGCCCGATCTAGCCCAATTTTGGCCCGAGTTGACCGGGCCATGGGTGAGCCACGGACCACCCAGCCCGAAAGTCGAGCTGGATTGGACCAAGGGCGGCTTGACCCGACCCATTGACATACATAGCGGTATGAATAATTCATAAGAGTTTAGATGCAAAATAAGTTTTTAAAACATGTTTGTTCATGTTTTATGATATAATATCAAATCCTAAAATAAAACACATAGACTTATTTTTTCGTTTAAGAAATTAAAAATTCTAATTTTTAAAATTCTTTAAAAACTACCTATTTTTAATTTTCTAGAAAATCCTTTTTATTAGACTTCAGTTAAAAAATAACAACAAAATGCATATGATATGAATACCATAAATGGACTAATTAAATATATTAACATAATAACTCAATTCAACTCTTAAACTCAATTCAAACTAATTAAACTTGATCTAAATTAATGATTTATGATAATTATAATAAATTATTAGTTTGATTTGGGTTTAATGAGTTCGATTAGAGTTAAAGAGCTAAACTAAATCATCATATAAGGAGCATTTAATTGGTACACATGTAATGTTCATACTATATGTATTTTATTGTTATTTTTTAGCTGGAGTTTAAGAGAAGGAATTTTTCTAAAAAATTGAAAACTGCAAGATTTTTTTTAGAATTTTAAACAAACTACAAGGAAGGAAGTTCTATGTCTTTTAACCTAAAAGAACAATATACTAAAAAATAGTTAGCTAAAATAATTAATAGACTTATAAAAGCTTCCACCTTCTTTTCCTTTTTTATATGAGTTGTCATACTCACCTCTTACGTGGGATGTCACGACCTTCATTAAAAAGAAATTGAATACTAAAAACAAAATATGGTTTCCAATAGTTTTTCTGCTCAAGTACCTCCAATTTTTAATGTCAAAAACTTGCTTGTTTGGGCAATAAAAAATGAAAGCTTACCTTTTAACCTTTAATCTAGGGTGTGACAGAAGTAGAGATGCTGGTATTATAAATTCCTAATAATCCAACTGTTAGCCATTTCAAGATGCATAATGAAAAGAAGTCAAAGCAATTAAAGGAACTCTCAGTTATATATGCTTGTGTATGACACAATTTTCTTTAAGAATCATCACAAGTAATACTAAAAAAGAAGAAAAGAACAAGCTAAAGGAGTTTAAAGGTAAAAATAAAACTAAGCAAATTCAAGTCTTAACCTTTAGAGAGAATTTACTACCTTCATAAACATGCTCATAAAAGTAGTAAATATGGTTAGGTTATTAAGAAAAAATTATGTCTTCATAGTGGTCAACAAAGTTCTAATAAGTATGTCTGAGAAATTTAAGTCTAAAACATCATCTTTAGGACTCAAATAACATATGAAAGTCTTCTATGTCATAATTAGTTGATGCCTTACAATTTGAATAAAAAAGAAATTTAAGGCATGATGTTGCATCAAAAAAACAAGTTCTCACCTTGTCCATATTGCAAAAAGAGGGGTCGCACTAAAAAATACTACTAGTTGAGGCCTAATGCGAAATGTAGGATTATAATCAACTAGGACATGTTACGAAGGTTTGCAAAGTTTAAGATAAACAGCAGCGAAAAAGCATCAAGCAAAACTAGTTAAGGTAGAAGCATGATTTGATAAGAAGCTCTTTATTACAATTGCAAATTTAGTAACAATAATTTATGCTTACGGTTGACTATTTGATAATGTGTTCACATCACATCACATAACAAACAATGATATAAGTTAGGTTTCTTTTTCAATTCGTAAGTCAAAACCTTATCAGAGCTCAAGAAGTTTAAAAGCTTATTATAAAAGTAGATTGACTATTTAATTGTATCTTTATAACATATAATTTTACTGAAATAAGGAATTCAAGTAGTTTTTGGAACATTAAAGAAGCAAACAACAACTTATTGTTCATTTTAATCATTACTAGAATAAGGTCAGTAAGAGAATGAACTAGACAGTGATGGAAATGGCATGTTGCTTTATGTTTGAGAAAAACATTCCCAAGTATTTTAGACTGAGTTAGTGCATATTTCACTTTATTTATTAAACATGATTTCAATAAAGTTTCAGGAGGAGAGATAATATATGAAACTTGGTTTAATAGTAAACTTTAGTTGAACACCTCAAAGTAGTTAGTTAGTTCCATATGTTATTTACACATTCGAAATGCAAAAAGAGACAAGTTAAACATGAAAGATGAGATGGGAGAGTTCATGGATACAACACTACAAGCAAAGTTACAAATTTTATAGCTTAAAGGTTAGAAAAATAATAACTAATAGAAGTATGGTATTCAATGAAAACAGTAGCTTGAATTAGGAAAACAACAATATAGAAGTTGTAATCAATTGAAAAGATATAGATAATAAATGCAAAAAAAAACTTAATTCATGTAAGCTATTATTTCAATACTCAATATTAAATTCTAAAACATCAAAATCTCAATTTTATTTTAAATATATAATTATATTTTCAAAAAATTCAATTCTTTAAAAATTAAAGCAAAGTAAAATTGTCTATTGCAACTTATTTTTAAGATAAAGAATAAATTAAGACATATATTTAATTAAAATAATTAGGCTACGACAAACAATAAATATCCTAAAGCACATTCATTTTAACTAATACTATCCCCATATAGCAGAAGAAAAATTAGATCTAGATATTTAATATTTAATTTAATGATTAAAAGTAAAATATGTTCTTGAAGTTTTAAGATTCTCTTATTTTTACGTTAAAATAAAAGATAATAATTTTATCTTATTAAAAACTAGATCTAAAAGAATAAGAATTGTACTTAACTGATGTACTTCATAATCGTCTTATTCATAGCATTTAAGTTAATTCAACATGACATAACGTTTTATGAGAATATGGCCAGTTCGAATCTAAATTACAGTCTTTAAACTAGTTAATTAATTAGTGAAGTCTAAAATCATATAATTATAAAGATGAGCAAATAATTGATTGAATACATAGGAAAATGAAAATCCGAAAGGATGTAGTTTCACAAAAAACATGGTTATGTCACAGTTGCTTTAAACTGTGTCTGTGGTTGTTTGATATAAAACAATTGTATCAACAATTTATAAATTTTCTAACACAAATGAAAATAGAAAAATTAAACGCGAATTAAACAAATCAATACTCGAGATTTGGTATCGCAATTCGGCACATCTTGCCTACTTCTACGAGGCCCTTACCCAACTTAATCACTTTCACCAAAGATCAATAATAGTTTTACTCAGGGCATTACAGAGCCGACTCACCCTACCCTTGACACTATCTATCATCCTCACAACCTGTGAAAGTATTTCACCCCCAATAATACGACCATCTCGTGCTAAAATTAAAAGAGGATTTTCTCAACAGTATTTGATAATAAAGAGTGAAAGTAAAACTACTGAAGTAATAGAAACAATAATGGATATAACCAAAGACACTTGAGATAAGAGAAACAACTCCCTTAAAAATCAATCTTCTTCAACGAAAGATCGGGAAGTTGTCCACCAAAAATTTTGTTGTGCATCTTCAATAATGTCACTGAGATATCTCATGATAGCAATAGAAAATTCACCAACAAAATAAACGTTTCTTCACCGAAACGTTACAAATAATGGAGCTATAAAGTACTCGAGAACCACTGGAGATTTTTGCCTTGAAACAATAACGAAGACAAACTAGAAAATTGCACAACATATGGGAAAACATAGCTGCCAGATATGGATGATATACCCATGAAATCAGCTACAAAAGATAATCTAAGATTCCCCAAAAATTATAGCTACCAAGTCACAATATGCCTATCGTTTTTCCACCAAAAAATGACAAAATTACAGCCCGAAAAGTCACGTAAAACACAACAAGAATGTAGCTACAAAATAGTT
Source organism: Erythroxylum roigii (assembly GCA_027576455.1). Classification (NCBI taxonomy): domain Eukaryota; kingdom Viridiplantae; phylum Streptophyta; class Magnoliopsida; order Malpighiales; family Erythroxylaceae; genus Erythroxylum; species Erythroxylum roigii. Next base: position 13,215,209 of record JANZXV010000008.1, on the reverse strand, counting down.
AATAGAATCTCCAAAAATCCAACTACCTTAAATAATCATTATCCCTAAAATAGGCTAATAGTCCAAAAATCACCAAAAATCTACATCTTATCTTAGTTAAGATATGGTGATTTGATTTCAACTAAATCCTATCATGACTGGGATTTTATCATAAATAAACCTCATTTTTAAAGAATCCCACATAGAGTATAATACTCGTTATAGTGAAATTCCACGAACAACCAAAGGTGTCCAACTACAAATCATGCCCAAATGTCATAACACATATCTTAGCAATCTCCTCTTTTTAGCATTATTTGTCACATATCGAAACTCCCCCTCAAGAAAATAATTGGACATATAACATCAAGTTTACAAAATATATAAAAACTTCCCCTTAATCAAACTTAAGTTCCAAATAACTTTCAAATGACATCAAGTGCACATAACATCAAGTTCATCAAGTTCAAAAACAGTAATACAAAAGTTAAAAAAACGCTTTCCCTCTTGGGACAAAAAAATACCAAAAAGTAAGAAGAATAGTCACACATATACCTTGAAATCTCCTCTTAAATAGAACAGTTACTAAAAACAATATGATATCTCTCCTTTAGGATAAAACAATGCCAAAACGAAGAAAGCCTTCAATGCGATCAATCTCAGTGAACAAAGAGGCATAAAAATCAGCAGTAGGTGCAGCAGAAAAATCATAAGCATGCCAAGATGACAATTTACCACCATTCAAAAAACTAGCCAATATATCAATACTCACATCAAAGCCATCCGTATAAGATTGATTAAATTCATAAACCCCAAAAATGCATTCAATGAATCATAATCAAACTTAATCAATCTCTTTCTCACATAAACCACGTGAAAACATATTGCCCAAACTTATGCAACCCACGATGTAGAGAGAAACCAAGAAAAAAATTGAAAAACCCGAATCTTCCTACAGGCCTCCAACCAAACATCAACATTTTATTGACATAGCTTTGTAAATCAAAATTCAAAAGTAGAATTCTCAAATCATCAAGCAAAGCCTCATTTTCACATCAAATATACTATTCAATAAGTAAGGAAAAGCCAGACACACACCAAACACCTAAACCTTAGAAAATTTATAAATCAAAAACTCAAAAAATCTAGATGTTAACTCCTTCAAACCCCCTTTTCTTTTTTTGTTTTCTTAATAAATAACATCAACATACTTTAAAAGTGTAAAGCATACAATCCCTATGCCCCTCAAAGATATTCAAACTTAATCTTATTCCTCGTCACATTATCTCCATCATTAACTGTCTGATTGGTTTCTTCCTCCAAAGCAACCAACTAGTTCTTTGTCTTAACAATTTCATTTCCAGCAACAACTAACTGTGGATCTGAACAGTTTTTAGTATTAACTCCCTTGCGTGTCTGTTTTGATGTGTGAGATTACAACATATAGCAATTATCTGCCAATCTTCTGCCACTTACTAAGCACACTCTTTGTTCATTCAACACCTTGCATCCATCATTAGTAAATTTAACTAGCAACTCATTATCACAAAGTTGACTAAACCCTATCATGATTAGGATTTTATTTCAAATAAATCTCATCTTCAAAGAATCTCACATAGAGTATAATACTCATCATGGTAAAATTTCACAAATAACCAAAAGTGCCCAATTACAAATAATACCCAAAATATCATTACATATATCTTAAGTGAAAACATAATTATTTATAATTCTATAGTTTTAAAAAACGGACTTTGAATCCGACTAATTTGCTTAATGAATTCTAGTAAACATAAAGTTTATTAAATAATATACAATCTATTAAAAATTATATTTTGTGAAACAATAAATATCTGAGTAGAAAGTAATTTAACAATTACACGTTTCTCGTTAAGAAATATCTCATCATTTCAATTAAGAAATCAATCACACAACTTTAAATTAAAAAGTATATCACATATGAACTGACAGGGGGAAAGTAACCCATAACTCTCAATTGAACATATATCATACACCATCCCATCAAAGTGACGTTTATGTTCACAAAATTCATAGAATATTTGGAAAGGATGCTCCACGTGTTAATTTGATATTGTAATTTTACTTATACAATTATAGTGATCTTTGCTTCTTAAGTTTTTAACGTGTTACGAACATGTTCATAGGTCTAACTATGGAGCACTGGCCAAGGTCTCCCAGATTCTTCCCGGCTTTGCTCCGACTCTGATACCACTCTATTTCTAATCCTAAATTTTGAGCAATATTAAACTATATATTCACGAAAAGACTGATAAGCAAAGGCATAACTTAAAGGGTCGGCTCCGTACAGTAGGTGGACATGATGATGATCAAGAGTCCGATCAAACATGTTATACGATTACAATGAGATTGTGGGAATGGGATTTTCCACTCAAGAGTCCAATTTTCTTTGGTTTTTCGACTTTTTGTTGCGCGGATGTTTTGTCCCAATACAGAACTAAAGTTGCATTGGATGGTGACCTAAAGAAAAGCGTAGATCTACCGGGGGATTCTTAGAAAAGGATTTGACATAACAACATCCAAATCCCAATTTGCTTTCTGCTTTCGAAACTGACAAATTGGTTCAAACGTCGCTTTCAGTAGATGCATTTAAAGACCAAATCAAAATTTAGACCTCAAATCTTCTGAACCCTTTATTTTATATCCCTTATTCTGTACCTACTATGTGCTTATTATATCTGAGTCATTCATTTATATAGGACCTACATAAATAAATGGCTCAGATGTAATAGGCACAGAATAAGTACAGAGTAAGGGTACAGAGGATCACGTCCCTAAAATTTATGGTTCCCAAAAGACTTTTAGGATGTGAGGCTATATATTTAAATGTATGAAACGTAAAAGATATTTGAATTTTTCATTTTCTTAAAATATTCCTTTTAGATTATTTACTTATTAAATTAACTATAAATTTCAGTTTTCATTTAATCATATTATTGAAATTTTATTATTGGTATATTTGAGGATTATAAAGTTATATATCTAAAAAGTAGTAGTAATCATTAGATTGTATATATAACTAAAGAATATTGTGAGAAATAACAAACTTTATAAAAAAATTAGACAATAAATCTTTAATTTTTTATGATAATCTAAAATTCCTAATTTTAATTATATATGTATCAATTTGAAATAATATAATAAAAAACCCCCTTTAACGTACATTTATAATAATTGATGTTAATTTAAATGATTTAAATTTTCAAATAAATATTTAATCCATAATTTTTTAATATTTCATATGAAATAATGGGAAATGCCTTTTTAATACCTAATGCACGTTTTAGCATATAAAAGTGAAGAATTATGTATTTTAATAACGCACAATGAATTGTAGTACATTTTTTAAAATTTTCTATACCATTGGGGAAAAAGATCCTTTTGCATATATAAAAATGAAGAAATCCTTTATATTTTGTTAAGAAAATTTTAAATATGATATCATTTATATATTAGTCGAACTTTTAAGATCTACTTGCGATTGAAAATATAATCTTATAACTTCTAAATTACATTAACCTAATCCTACAATTGGTATGCAATTAGAAAAGTACTTCAATTAAATTTCAAGTTAGAAATATTTTCAAAAGAAGCTTAATTAAAAATTAGTAATTAATACATATAAATGAAAATTCTATAATTTTGAATATTTCTTAATTCATATCAAATTAAGAAAAAATATCATTTTAATTCTTAATTTGACTTGTCAAAAGAAAATTCTTTTCGATTTCTCTCATAATAGATAAAAGCTTTTCTTGTTACCCTAAATATATATTGCTTATACAACAATTTTTTTTGTAACCGGAAAGTCACGAGTTTGAATCACAAAGACAGCTTCTTTGTAAAATACAAATAGAAGGCTGCATATAATTGATAACTTTCCTCTGATCTTTGTAAAGCGAGGAGCTTTGTGTACTGGAATAATCCTTTTATTGAGCTTTATATATTTTTTATTTATTAATTTTTGTCATACCATAACGTACTATTTTAGTTATCCAGTTCTTTGTAACATCACTAATTTCACATTTTTATATATAATTAAAATTTGTTAATGGTGTATACATAATTTTATGAAATGATACAATGGAATCTTATGTAAAGAAAACCTATTTGTCTGTTTCATACTACATGGTTTATTTGACAAATTTTATAGGGAACATTTGGAAATGCCATCTTGTAACAGGGATGCAGCTATTGACCCTATTTTTGTTGTTTTCTAGTGATTTGTCTAAGTATTTTTCTAGTTTTTGAATGCAATTTTAAAATTTTATTGAGTGTATTATTATTATTTTATATTTATACGTATATTTAATCACTTCATATGCAAACTATAACTAATATTTCCCTATTCTTTTTGTCTTTCATACGATGAACTATTATGTTTCATTATTAATATCTTTTCATTTTAAATATTCACTACATATTCTTTTCAAAATATAATCGCTTACCAGTGTGCTTTGATTGTACAAAACACGTATAAGAAACATAACTAGTGTGTCATGCATGCGTGATTTATGATGCTCTTGATCTTAAAACAAAATGATTACGAAGAGATTACTCAAAATAAATGCAGAATGGAATTTATTGCGTAAATAACCCTGTGTTATGCAAAAGTTGCTAAAAAAACCCTGACATATAAAAATTAGCAAAAAAAACCCTGAGTTAAAATTTTATTAACTCACCGCCCCTTAAACAGATATGGTCAACGAATGAACTTGAAAAGTCTATTTTACCCTTACACTTAAAAGGTCTTTGAGTTCTTCTTGTTTTCATTATCCGACAAATCATCGTTTTCTTTCCTCCTTGCTGCCACAATCCCTGTTCTTTCCTCCTTGCTGCCGGTTGAGTTGTAAGTTATCTTCTTTTTGTTTGTCTCCCCCGTTTTTCTTTTTACAGACTTTTGGGATCTGTGTGTTTGTGTAGTTGAGGAAGAAAATCGGCAATGGTTCTCTCCATGGATTTGCAGGACTTCATTCTACGAGCTGAGCCTCCTTCTACGGTGATCTCCAGCGTCTGACTCTTCTTCTATGGCTCCTTCTTCCTCCTCTCTTCCATCCCCGACTCCTAACCGCTCTCCTCTTCAACCCCTTCCTTCAGCATCGGTCTTGGCGCCGGCAAATCCCCCTTTTCCTAGCCCTAATCGCGACCAGAACCATGACCCCAACCTCCCTTCTCCTCTCCCTTCCAAGGATAACCAGGCCTGTCCCCCTCTTCGAGCCCCATCCCCCCACCCTTTTCC
>JANZXV010000008.1:13191906-13208491 GCA_027576455.1 Erythroxylum roigii | reverse complement strand
CAGCGGGAGTAGTGGATAGTATAGTAGGTACCAATGCATTGGAAGAATCGGACTTGGGGTTAGGGTGTGTCTCTTGAAGATCGCAGTCAGAGGAGGTGGGTTTTGGATAATGGTCTTGATATATTGCTCCAAATTCTGCTCTCAATGCTTGATCATCATTCGAAATTGTACTTTGTGCTACTTCAGAATCCTAAGGGTAGTGGCTTCAATGCAGATTCTGGCAATCTGCTTTCTGCGAGGTATTGTTTCATTGTTATCATTTCCATCTTATGCTTTCTTTTCAGCTTCTCAATTTGCTTCTTTGACTTGTCATTCTCTGTCTGTGCATTAGTAAAGTTTTCCTGAGAGTGACACAAGGACCAAATATATAAGAATGGTGTAGTTAAATGATGTTTGTTTAGAAGCAATGAATTTACCTCTGCGGCTGAGGCAATTTGCTCAGCTTCTCTCAATCTAACAAGTTCTCCAGCAACATGAAAAACTTGTACTGTGCCTCTAAGCTGGATTGTAAGGTTGTTGTTCTCCTTTTTCAGTAAGTCCCTCTCTCTTTCCCTCTCCACTCTTAGAGCAAAAAGCTCAGCTGCAAGTGATTTGCAAAGCGAGCGCGACCTTTACTTCTTGCTTTTACTACGGCCTTTTTCACCTCTGTGATCCCTTCCCTGATTGCACGGTGTTTTTCGGCCAATGTTAGACAATTTTGTCCTTTCCCATAAAGTTCGACAACTATTAATTGTAATTTTTGGTTTTCAAATAAATTATCGTTAAGTTACGTAATTTGATCCAGATAAAGATAATAAAGTGGTCCAATAAATGATCTAGATTAATGGGTCGAAGTCCGGGTAAAAAATGAATCTCAATTAGTGTGGACTAGACAAATATCGGCCTTGTAATGGGAAGCCCGATATGAAAGCTATATAAAGGTTAAGGTCTCCTGCAGTTGCTTATATCAATCGTAATTATAAGGAATCTCTGACCCGTTAAGAGAGCTTACATATTGAGAAATTTATAGAAAGACATAGCTCGTGTCCCGGAGAGGACTTTCTGTAAAGGTCTCAGGAGATTTGTGATCGTTTGGAGCTCAGAATCGACATCAGAATCAGAGATGGAACTGAAATCAGGTATTTTACATTACCTTCATTTTTAATCCTTTCATGCTGATCCTGGGTACGTAATAAGGTATGTACTACGTATTACATGTGGTATCAGAGCGGTTATGTTATCGGATTGTCGGAAGCAAAGGTTTTTCAAATTTTCATCTCATATAGTTTTCCTCGATTTTTGATTTATTTTTTCAGTTTTTTACATATATAATTACGTAAAATAGTATACATAAGGCTAGCTATGAAAAACGGGTTGAATGGAGCAAAAAATAACATCCCGGGATGCCAGAAATTGGCTTCGGTGTTAGAGGAGGAGAAAACATTTGACTCGCGACTCGCGACTCACAACTCGCGCTCCCACGAGCGTGGGACGACAGGCTTGTGCCGCGCACATGTCGCATCTTGTCTGTACACGTGGCACGCCGGATGGGGGACACCTGGTGGCCCGTGCAATGCATGCACCATACAGTAGGAGCGCGTCTACGCGTGGGATGTGAGTTACGAGCACGCGCCAGACACACTGATGCACGTCGGTGTAGAACACACGTGTCCCCACGCGATGCACGTCAGCTGTACCGATGCTACAGTATTTTCCCAAAAAAAATTGCAGATTTCCCGTAAAGGTGCCCCGGGGTGTTTTGAGTCAGTTTCTGGGTCCAAAAAATTTATAAAGTAAGTTTTTCTATTTTTATGGATTTATTACATTAGTAATAAATTAAATTTTATCTCTAGAAAAAAGGAATTAAGTTATTCTAATTCTGATTTCAAGTAAGTTTTCATACTTTGGACATCATATGAGGGAGATACATGAGGTTCTTGTGTCTTGGATCTCATGTTCAGTGTTCGGGATTGCATGATAGTCGATCAAAAAAGGAATTAAGATATTCTGAAGCCATTTTTGAGTGAATTTTCATGCATCAAACTTGTCATAAGGGAGATACATGAGGTTTTCGTGTCTCGGGAGATCTGTTCAGTATCCAGTGACACACGATAGTCACTCTATTGAGATATTTCTTTTACGAAAGTCTTAAATGAAGTTTTCAGAGAATCTCTTCAGCACGAGTGTGTGACAATGAGATTGTGCATTCAGTTTTTTGCATTTATTGATATTACATTGTCACATACCATATGCCCATAAAGAATGTGAGGATAACATAAAGATGTATCCCTTGTGTTTGTGGACTTTTTGAGTGCTGGTGAGGATGTAGTCACCACAGTGGCCTTTCGAGTCAGTTTTTTGAATTATTCAACTTACATGTTAGGGGATGTCTCTGGTCTCATGTTTTGTTGTTCTACCCACAGGTGTTGGCCTTACATGAGATTTTGAGATGTGCATAAAGGCATTGGATGGAGGAAAGTCGATGCCTGAATAATCTATTCACCCACAGGTAGTAGTGTCATGAGAGTTGATGGTTTGTACTCTGATCACTTTTATGTGAAGTTCTAGTTGCATATATTATGTATTCAGGCCACAGATGTTTCATAATATGTGAGACCGGATTTTCAGTAAAGATACTATCTAATGGCTTTGAGTATCGTTGTTATCCTACATTTGTGCTGATTTAAAAATTATCATCTTGAAGTCACCTTTTCAGTCAACAAAATTAGTGTCACCATTGAAACCCTGACTGGTTTCAATATAAAGAAGTGGACAGAGGATGTATTGAATGCTATGGAAATAGTTGTGGTTGATATGACCATATGGACGGATAGGCCATCTCCACTTACATCCATGAGCTCGAGAGTTCATGCAGCCTATAAAGCCTGGGATCGGTCTAACAGATTATATCTGATGACCATTAAGAGATCCATTCCTAACAATATGCTAAGTGGACTTACGGACATAGACATAGCGAAGGAGTTTCTTGATAATGTCTCCCAGAGGTACACAGTCTCACCTAATATTGAGACAAGTGCCTTGATGAAAGAATTATTCTCTATAAGGTATATATGAGAAAAAGGGGAGTAATGGAGTATATATTGAGAATAATTCATCTTCACAGTAGATTGAAGATATTGGGACTTCAATGCTTTGATAGCCCATTGCGTTGTTGAGAAGGAGAAACTCAAGTTTGCTATTCCTACAGCCCTCGAAGCAATTTAAGGGAAGACAAAGATAAAGCCCACTGAGTTCCGAGGTAGAAAGTTCAAATCTTCTCCACATACTAATGTTGGTCCAACCAATGCTGGTAAAGATCCTAGGGACATAAAGAAACCAGTAGTATGAGGTTAAAAGGAAAGACTGAGACCATCAAGTTATTCTTTGGCTTGTCAGTTTATGAATCTAATTTACAATAGTCGTATTAAGTACATGGTGGCTATTTAGTGGAGCATCTGGTTAAGGTACTTCCATAATGCAAAGGTTCATAACCAGGATAAAGCCAAATAAAGGGAAGGAAAAACTTATGGTTCACATCAATATAGAAGTGGAAGTAATATCTATAGGGGATCTATGCATTGAACTTTGTTGTAAGTTTCATTTTGGTTTTTACACGACACATTGTATATGTGATCTTTTGATCAATTTTTGAACAAAGAAGGATAACTTTTTGTATTTAATGCTTATGTTGTACAATTGTTGTTTAATGCAAAACATGATAGTACAACCTTCTTGTCATATGGTTTGTATAGAATGTGTCTTATCCCAAATTAGATAAATGCTTCTTCGTATCTTGCTAAACAAGTTATGAAATGAAGGACCTTGATGAATGATAGGTCATACATGGTGTGACATAATAGTTTAAGCAACATTTCCAGAACTAGGGTTGAGAGATTGATCAAGGAAAGCATTTCTCAATTCCAGAATATGATGATCTGGGAACATGTGTTGACTGCTGCAGGGATAAGTTGACTAATAAGGATATTGAGATTAACTCATGCTTTTGACTTGTTAAGTATGATACATAAAGATATCGATAGACCTTATATAGTTACATTGTGCAATTCTAAATGTATTCTGACATTTGTTGATGATTATTCCCATAACAGTTATATGTTCTTACTTAAAGACTAAAGGTTGAGATCCAATTGGAAATTTCATCAAGATAGTTAGATTTGACTGTGGAGGAGAATATCATGGCAAACATAGCGTTTCAGGACTTTAAAAGGTTCGTTTGTCAGATATATGGAATCAGTTGGAGTAGTGACTTAATTCACTATGCCGAGTAGTTTTGAGCAAGATGGTGTGTTGCCGAAAGGCATAATTGCACCCTAAAGGACTTAAAGAAGTCAATGCAGAACATAACTAATCTACTTAATTATCTAAAAGTGTGGGAAACTCAGCCTTGCACACATTCATATATGGGGCTGCCTTACTGAGGTAGTATAATCCTTATAAAGAAAGATTGTATACTCGTTCTACTCATTGCTATTTAGTAAGATATCTTGACCACTTTAAGGCTACAACTTTTACTATAGAGAAGGAGGGATCAAAATAATAGAATCACAAACAGCTAAGTTTTTGAAATACAATGTCTATGATGATGGTGGGTCCATTGACCCTTCGGATGATAGCAGGGCGGATACTACAGTTATCATGTACCCGCTACTTATACAGTTAGACTCAATAGATCTAGGTTTCTATACTTTGCTTGTATAGGAACATGAACTCATACCTAAACTCACAGTGGTTCTCGGGGTACAAGATCTAATACAGTTAAGTAAATTCACTACAGTGAGAGGACCAGCTTTCCCATCTAATAACATAGTCTATCAGGTGTACAGGACTATGATATTAGACATATTACAGATCCATTTACTTTTACAGAAGCTGTTTTTGGACCCAATGCGGATATGTGGTGGGATGCGATGAATGACGAGATGCAAGCCATGAAGTATAGTAAGGTTTAAGAGATACAAACCCGTCAGTTGTAGATGAAGTTTTAAGACCTAAAGGATTTCAGGATAAAGTTCTGCGATTTATTGGTTCGCTCAGTTGCCTATTGGTTTACTCAGGGAGAAAGGTTGACTTTATGTTACCTTTTCTCCCATATCCTTGTATGAAACATTTTGAGTAATTAAGGCAATTGTAGCTCATGATGATATAGAGTTACATTAGATGGCTGTTAAAATCACTTTCTTGAGTAAAGACCTTTATGAAGTAGTCTATATGGTACAAACTGAAGAATTTTAGGATCCAGATGGAACTGATATGGTTTGCTCGTTATGTTGATCAATATGTAGTTTATATCAAATCTCCTAAAAGTGATACCTTACATTTGATAAGGTTTGGCCTCTTTCGACTTCATAGAAAATAATGTTAAAAAGATGCTTGTGCTATGAGGTCAAGGGAAGCAAAGTTATCTTCCTATTACTGCATGTGGATGATATATTGCTCACGTCAAATTACTTGACCATGTTGTATGAGGATAAGCAACTTTTGATCAAGAACTTTGACATGAAGGACCTTGGTGTAGCATCTTTTGTCCTAAGTATTCAGATTCACCAGGACAAATCTCAACAATCATTAGACCTCTCATAGAATGCATACATTAAGTATGTGTTATAAAGGTTTATTATGGTTAACAATAAACATGTCGTAGCACCTATCTCTCATAGTGAGAGATAATCTTTAGAACAATGTCTGAAGAATAAAGTAAATAAAGAATTATGAGGAATGTTTCATATTCTAGTATGGTTGATAGCCTGATGTATGTTGTGCTATATACTAGGCAGAACATTGCATTCACCATTTGACTGTTTGGTCAATAACTGGTTAACCCAGGTGCAGACCATTGAAATACAGTCAAGCAAGCGCTGAGACACTAAATGGAATCAAGGATTGTATGTTGACATAAAAAAAGTCAACAGACTAAACCTCGCAGGGAATTCAGATTCATATTTTAATTATGTGTCTGGACGATTGAAAGTTCTCTTGAGGTTACAGTTTTAAGTTTGCAAATGGTACAATGTCGTAGAAGTATATGATAGTATAATGTCGTAGAAGTGTATCAAGTAAACACAGGTAACTTCCTCGACTATGCATGCTATGGGGTTGCTTCACAGATGATTTCGCTTAGAAACTTGATTTTTGAGTTAGCTGTGGTTGATTCAGTGGTTAGACCCATTTGGTTATACTCTGGTAATCTTCTTGTCATGTTGTTTAATAACAACAAAGAATATCACAGGGTTTTAGCATTTAAAGGTCAATTATTTGGTCATAAAGGTTTTGATACGAAAAGGTGACATTAAAGTTTAGAGCATTTAAGAACTAAGGAACTATAAGTCGATTCTTTAACTAAAAGACTTCACCTACTTGTGTTTGTGACACAAGTATACAGTATGGGTGTTTTGACGCCCTTAGATAATGTTAATTGGCGAATCGTTATGTTGGCTCCAAGTATATTTGTACATTTTTATGTATTATGACAGTATGATGGTTCATTAATAGGGATGATCATTGTTTATCACCAGTAATATGTGTTATCATAAATTGTCATAATACGTATGAAAGTCTTAAGATTTGTGTCAATCTTAAGCATTTAAAGATTATTGGGCATATATACAGATTGACCTTGTGCTTATGTCATTTAGACGCATACAGTTTTAGTACGGGTATCCATGAATTTGACATGACATAGGGGGATATAAGTTTTTAAGCCCATAAAGGTTCTTTAATACAATTTAGCATTCAGTTGGAGAACATAAAAGTTTTCTATAATGCGGTTTAACATTTGGTGGGAGGAAACAAGTTTTCTCTGATGTTGTTTAGCATTCGGTAAGAGAAAGCGGGATTTCTATAATGCAATTTAGTGTATGCGGTTTAGCATAAAGTTAGAGAAATCGAGACCTACAAACGAAAATTATACAATTTAGATCATAAAGGTATCACCCTAGTTTGACACACTCCATTTTCTCATTCATGTTAGTGAGGTATTAGGTACACGTGATTGTATTGGAGCTGTTTTGCACATGACATATGCATTTGATACTTTTCGGTATCGAAAGCCTTCCAGGACAAAATGGTGGACTCTCATTATCTTTGGATCAAATGTTTTGTTTTTAAAACTTAGTCGACTAATTCAGTAGCGTGGTTTAACCGAGTTTTTAAAATAGAGTTGAAAACTGCAATTAATGCTTGTCTAAGGGGGAGAATGTTGGATAATTTTGTCCTTTCTCATAAAGTTGGACAACTATTAATTGCAATTTTCAGTTTTTCAATAAATTATTGGTTAAGTTACGTAATTTGATCCAGATAAAGATAATAAAGTGACCCAATAATAGTCTAAATCAATTGGTGAAAGTCCGGGTGAAAAATGAATCCCAATTAATGTGGACCATACTAATATCTGCTTTATGATGGAGAAGTTCGATATGGAAGCTATATATAAATATTAAGGTCTCCTACAGTTGCTCAAATCAATCGTAAGCATAAGGATTCTCTGACATGTTAAGAGAGCTTACGTTTTGAGAAAATTATAGAAAGACCTAAATCTCGTGTCGGTAAACACTTTCTATAAAGGTCTTGGAAGATTTGTGATCGTTTAGAACTCGAAAACGATATTGAAATCAGAGATGGAATCGAAATCAGGTATTTTGTATTACCTTCGTTTTTAATTCTTTCATGTATGATCCTAGGTATGTAATAAAGTTTGTACTAAATATTACAAGTTGAAAATGAAGCAAAAAAAAAAAAAGAGGATAGATGTGATAAAAAAGATTGTGTCAGTTCATAATTGGATTGTAGTGTTAGTGTCGTGTTTGGTTTTCACATCTTATCCTCCCCTGTGATAGAATAGAAAGTAAGAAAAGGTCTGGTGTGGTGGGGTTAATCCTCGTGATGATTGGGTGCACGTGTGGTCACTCTTGTCCACGTGTTCCTGTTTTTTTATTCACTCGTCGACTTGATTGATTTGTTTCCTGCCTGTCTCTTCTCGCTTTCATGATATTTCTTCACCCCTTCCTATATTTGAGGGAGCAGTGGACTTAACTCTAATGTTGTGTAATGGTTTCTTTAAAATCATTATTTAAAAAAATATACAACACCATAACTCCCAGAATTCGTATGTTGGACGATGGTCATCTAGTCGTAAGGAGAAGAGAAAGCAAGATTCCAATTTTGAAAAGGGAAATTTATTTCATACGAGTATTGTACAGTACAGTTAATTAGAATTTGCAGTTAAAAGAAATCGAATTTCGTAATAAATTCAGATAAATTGATTATGGTGACGTCGGCCGAACAGCCTAGGACAAAATTCACTGGGTGTGAAAAAGGCAAGGGAATTTAATACCTACAGATGTGAGAGACGGTGGAGCCAGAGACGATTCACGTGTGCTTGACCTTTTTCTGGATGCCTTGCTCAAATTTCTATGCAAAGGCAAAAGGCTTTTTACTTTTCACCCCGTTCGTGCAGAGTGCAGAGTGCAGAGTGCAGGCTGCAGAGTGAATGACCGGCTCATTTATGAGAGGCATTTATGGGAGCAAATTAGCCTTACTAATTTTATACACCAGACCAGACCGAGCAGCAACTGAAGGCTACAAATTCTTAATACTCATCTAAAAGACATTAGCTATGGTAGAAAACAATAAAGCTAAGCTGACATTAGTTATAATTAAAAGATTTGGTTTGTTCTTACGTCATTTATATGGGATTACATGGAGAAGCGAAATTGCTAAATATTCATAAATTTGGTGTTTAATATAACAAGCTGCTCACTCTTGCTGCACTTCAGTTTCTTAAAATCTATTCTGTCAAACATTGAAATGGTGTGGTGTCAGATCAGTTCTCTGTCGCGTGTAATATTTTGCCCTGTCATCTGACAAACAGGTTAGGATTGCAAATTGCTCAACTTTGCCTCTCGAGTTTTGTAGTCGACCCCTTGTACAAGCCGTTTTGGCAAATTCCCATCCACCACCCAGGCAAGGCAATAGCAGCTTCTTTTAAAAATAACAATCATATTTATCTTAATATTTAATCGAATTCCTAAGTTAACTGTAATTTATCTCATTTCACTGCAAAAAAAAATTCGTTGCCAAAACTTTTTAATGATGACAAAAATTCGCCACAAGAATTGTCATAAAATAACGGTAGCAAAATAGGTGAAAAGACGTCGCAAATCAAATTTTGCTCCGATCTCGGATACATCGCCAAAAGAGATAGATGAAGATAAAACAAATCGTCACTAATAATATTTTGGGACGCTTTCTTTTCGTAGCTAAAAGTTATTAGTTACATTATCGTAGATGTGGGTAATAATGTTTGCAACGATTAAGTTTTCGTAGCAAAATATATTTAGCGATAGTTTTCAGAATATATATAAAAGTTAGTAGAACGTAATTAAAAGTTTTGATGACGATTTTAGATTTATAGTCAAATCATTTTAGCTGTGCTTTTTATTTAATTTTTTAAAAATTTTTGTTTTAATTTTTAATAATTATTGGTGACGTTTTTAAGAATGTAGCTAAAAAGTTTTGGTGACGAATTTTGATTTTTTTACTAAACAATCCTATTCAAAAATTTTCATTTAATTATAATTATTGGTAAGATTTTTAATCCATATTATTGTTTGTAATATTTATATTTTTTGATTTATAATTAATTAAATGAAAATTAAAAAATTTAAAAAATAATAATTAAACATTATAAGCATTTTATATAAAAATAAAATATTATTAAATGTTAATTAAAAATGTTAATAAAAAAACTTATGTACAAACTAAGACTCGTTTTTATCGTCACTGTTTCTTACATAATTTAAGCAAGTATTTGTTTGACCATCTTTTCAAACTTAGCTAACTTTCGTTTATTACGATTTAACTTTTGTTTATTACATTCTAACTTTTCTTCATTACATAATAACTGAGCCTTAAGCGACCAGTTCACGTCTTGAAGCGTTGTTACATATATGCTGGTCGTGATGATAATGAACCAATTAACTTAGGGTCATACCTAAGTCCTTTGATGTAGCCTGATCTTGTTCAAGGGTGTTGTTGCAAATGTCATCTACATTTGGCTCATTTCCATCAAACAATGATCTTTACAACAACTTCTGCATCTTATTTTAAAATTTTAAAAACAAAATCAATAATTTAATTCAAATATTATTAGTTAGTAATAAGTAAATAAATAAACTTAAAAATTAAACAAATTTTTATACTTACATAATTACTCTGCGCTTCTTCAAACGTCCAGTCTTCACCTTCCTTGTAGTGTGTCAATTTGTAGAGTGTGATCCTATCACACTCTTCTCTATGTAATTCCTTCTAACTCTATTTTCTAAAAAAAGAATTGAAATACAATAAATAATATTATATTTACTGATATAATTATAACTTCTAAACAAAAAAATTACAAATTTATTTCGTACAACAACAAATGATCTGGGGTCTTGGTTGTGAGAAGTTTTCATTTTCCTCTATTAACCTTAACTTTCTCACACTTTTCCTAAATAAAGAAAACAAATAGGCATTAAATTATGTAACAAGATTAGTTGAAGCAAATGTGAAGAGAAAGAAAACAAACCTTAATGTTGGCAGAGGCCCAATAATCGCACATTTGGCTTCAATTTTTTGGAGTCACCCGTTCGGGACCATGTTTTCTTGCCTCCTCGTCCAAAGGAAAATATTTTGAGTATTTATATAGTTGATAACGATGATCCTTAGCCCTTTTTTTCAATAGTGAACTTACACAGCTTGAAACTTCAGAGTTCTTGATATCAACGATATTGAGCTTCATCTATAAACAATAAGTCAAAGTGAAATTGATCTTTAAAAAGATAAAAAAATGCATATAATTAAATA
This sequence comes from Erythroxylum roigii, assembly GCA_027576455.1. Lineage (NCBI taxonomy): Eukaryota > Viridiplantae > Streptophyta > Magnoliopsida > Malpighiales > Erythroxylaceae > Erythroxylum > Erythroxylum roigii. The sequence goes on along the minus strand of JANZXV010000008.1, from coordinate 13,197,652 downwards.
AATTGAAAAATGAAGGGAACTTTGTCTAGAGCATTCTACAGCAAGTTGTCTTCTTTCAACTACTTAGCTTGCTGAAGGCAACATAATTCAGTCTTGTCAATGACACATAACTCACTACCTAATTTTGCTGATTGGATCTTGTCAATAAGACGACCTTGTGAGGTGTCAATTTGCACAAACAATTTACTGTTCATTGCAACATTCATGCATTGCAACTCAGAACTTTTGGTGATATCTTTACCTCTTTTTCTGATGCCGGTATTGGAACTTAACACAAAAAAAATAATGATAAGAAAAAAACACATTAAACATGTAAATATATATTTGAGGATAAGTGTAATTATTGTTTTGATGTTTGTTATGATTTTTTAAAGTTGGAGAGATCTTTATAAGAAGCCATCCTTTTATGGTTGGTTAAAAGAAACAGTGTATAATTTAAAAACTTTACAAGCCTCGACTTTTCTTTGTCTATAAATAACACATTTAACAAATATAAAGAAAATTTGAATCTTATTTCATAAATCATCATTAATATGGTTGTAGTTTCTTTCAATAAGGAATTTGTTACATGTATTTGTACTATTGTTACCAACTCTTTACAAATTTTATTACATGCTCATAGAATGAAAGTTAATAAGAAAGTAAGCATTAAGTTATTTAGTGATGTCTATTTCATACAAGGGAGGCATTTATGCTTAAACCAACATAGTAATAAGTGCTTAAACTAGAAGAGTAACAAGAAGTGCTTCAATGATCTTAACCTATGAACAAAGTTATACATACTTCACAGCATATTTAAAAGCATCTTATACACAAACCTTATTCCAAGTGCATTTCATCTCCTCATACATACATACATATATGCATGCATGCATGCATACATTCATGCATACATATATTTGAAAGATAAGCATAATGAAATACATTGCTTTTACAAAATGAAGCATAATGAAATACAATACTTTTACAAAATTTCTAGGGAAAAGTTAGAATCAGAGACTTTCCTTTTATATATTTGTAAACTCTTAATTTTCTAAATGGATATCAATAATTTAAAACCTCCCTTTACATATAAATGGTTGTCCCTGGCTAATGGAGAACAATTATTAGGTTCATTATTCATCAAGTTCTTCACATTGATCAACACAAGACTAATGCTATTATGAATATTTAAAGTGAACACTCTTTGTGCTCTCTATTCTTGAATTTTAGAAGCTTAAGTATATGTTGTTGAAACTATAAAAATAGACAAAAGATGAATAAATCTAATTAAGTTAGTTAATTTGGGATTAGATCTAATTAAATTTTGTTAATTGATTGGTTTTGAAAATTGTTTAAAAACTCAAAATATATTCAAAATTGAATAATTGAATTTGAATTCTATCAAATTGAATTTGAAACATAGATAATGACTATATTAGCTCTTTAGGAAAAAGAAAGTTTATGTCATATCAAAGTTAACACAAATCTCAATGTAAACAATGCAAACTATTTCATTAATAGAAGATTCAATTAGATTAATAGATTCCAATGCTATAAAAATTAAGATAAAAAGATACTAATCTATCATTATTCTTATATAGAAATAACTCATCTTTTTGATATATAGAATTACAAAACCTTAACACTCCTCATATATCACAATCTCTTCTCCGTAGCATTACCATCCTCACAAAACATAACACTGTCAAAACAGAAACATATAACTTCCTTCATAAGTTCAAAATAGAACACTAGATCTCTATGAAAACTTTCATCGAATAGTTTATGGGCTTCAAAAATTCAACACAAACTAACAACAAAAATTCTGCCTTCTCCTTTTCTTCACCAACATCAAAACATTCAATCAACTATTCAATCATTAACAGGTCAAATAAACACAAACAAGCCAACAAATAACCTTAAAATCGACCATCAATATAGCATTTAACAATATCTATAACTTAAGAAAAAAAACCATAACAACATTACAAATACTTACCTCGACTACAATTGTAGGGAAACGATGGAAGATAAAACGAAGATGTCAAGATGAAACAAGATGAACAGACGAAGAGAAGAACAAATTGACGGAGAATCATGCAGGAGAGAGGAGAGGCCGAAAGAAATTTCTAAAGGGAGGGGGGTGTCAGGTTGCTCCATTAAACAAATGCAGATACAACGTCATTTTTTGTTGAACAAACGATGTTGTCTTGGCTTAATTTTTTTCCACATCAATACATTTGGCTACCAATTTACAAAATCGTCGCCGTTTAGATTACACAGAACAAAATAAGACGTCATTTTCACTTAATTTTGTTTACATCCATCAACATTGGCGATGATCTCATAATTCGTTGCCAATTCGTCGCCAAATGCTAAACAATATCCAAATATTTGGCTACCAATTTAGAAATCATTGCCAATACTAAACTTTTTTTTATATAGATTTTAAAATTTACTAAAATTTTCAATATATCATAAATTACTATAGAAATTATATATAATAAATGCAGTTTTGTGAGACCACTTAAAATTATGAAATCATATATATTAAAAATATTAATAAAAATATAAATGACATTTTTGTTTACTAAATTTATTCTTACACTGATACAAATCATTATCATTAATATTAAATTTGACCTTCGAAATGACATTGTTGTTAACTACATTACGGTTTACAATAGTTTTCAATAATATTAAAATTTTTTAACAACATGATATTAATATTTATTACTGTTTACAATTAATATTAATATTAATATTATCATTTATGATAATTAATATAATGTTAAATGAATGTATAGATAATAATTGTATGATAATTAATATAATGTTATATGAATGTACAGATAATAATTGTAACTAGTATAATGATTTATTAATTATTACATAATTTAAAAATTTTCTCATATCTTACTTATGTAACATATATTACTCTATTTAATAATAATTATCTATTTATTATACAAAAATTATGTACTGTAATTTATAATTAATATATTATATATAATTATGTTAGCCAAAGGTGAAGCCAAATAGTAATGGCAAAACATTTGGCGATGGGTTTTTGAATCCTCACCAAATGGTTAATTTCTTCTGACTTAATTAAAAAGACGTCATTTACCTCAACAACAAACGATGTTGTTTTCTACTAAGTTATGAACATGATAATGAAGCTATCTTCGTTTTCGTGTTAGCCATCGTATTTCCTCTTCATAATATGTTAGAAGCGTCATCTCCTCTTTTGTTGTCATCTCCTGTCTTGTGGTCCTCATCATTGACGAAGCATTGTGTGCTGTGTTGGTACTTATTGTTCTTCTTTTTTGTTACCAACTTATTGTGCTCTATTTTTCTGCTACGTCCTAAAGTTAAAGTGGGTTCTTTGTTATACTAATGGTGTATAAGTTTCCCTTTCTGTTTGTGTTTGGAAGTTGGTGAATTGTGCTTCTGTATTAGATGATGATGGGTGGACATTTTTTTTCCAAACCTTCGGCTGTTTTTTGACGAAACCCTACTAATTGTTTGATGAAAGGTCTATTAGAGATTCAAGGAACGATTTGCATGATAGATGTTTATGTAAAACATTTACCATATGATTCCTTTTACACCAAATCTTTACCACTAGTGAAATGTAGTACTTTGACTTATCATTGACAAACTAGCATAATAGATCACATAGACATGGAATGTAGAAAGTGTCTTTTGCATCAGTTCATTCCATGCTTAGATTTTGTGGGATTTGATTACCAAATGAATTTTATTAAACGTAGTAATTTTATGCTAAATTGACTTTTCAAAATTAAACTGTTAACATCAATTCATCAAAGAATGTCGATGTGATAATTGATTTCCAATTACAGAAATGAGCTCCGCTGGGAGGAATATTGGAAAATTATACCTAGTGAAGAACAAATCGATGCAGAACAAATTTTCTCATCATACACTAATTACCGCTTACCTTCTATGACCGATCTTCTTCATCAAGATTTTTAGTATCATCTGAATTATCTCTCTTCCTTAATTATTTATATCTTATTTGCATCATATTAAGCTATTAGATGAACATTTGATTGTATATACTATGTCTTGTGTTAAACTTACTCCAATCTTTAAGAGAACATAGATGAAAATGGAAACAGTGGCAATGTCCCAATGGTTGGTATAGGATTAGGGCAATCAGTTATTTTTGAACAATCGTCGATTCCAATTACTATGTTTTTTTAATCAAGTATGCGTCTGTTTGAATTCAACTTCGTTATACAATTTGACTTAACTAACTATTTAAGTTCTATACTAATTGTGTCTTAGGTTAAACGTATCGTAATGACAGTTACTTTATCCTCTACAAGTTTAGTTATAACCAAGAAGTTGTTGGAAGAAGGTGCCAATAACCTAATACCTGAGGGAAGATCTTTGACATTTTCAATTGATGCCTTTGAACATACAAGGACCCTTCTTGGAATCCAAACATAGCGAACTTATTTACCTTTACGAACCCTCATGTTACTTAGAATCTAAAAAAATAATTATTTCATTTCCTTTTCAATGGAATAAACGTGAAACAATATTTATTGTTATGTTTGTACGAATTTTGGAAACAACTTCTTTACTAATTAGGGATAAGGTTGCGTACTATTGGATCTCCCTAGACCCCGCCGTGTATCAACATGATTCGTATTGGGTGTTGATGTTGTTGTTGTATGTCTGTAAGAATTGTTAAACTTCAAATCTTGTACTGCTTACTTGCATACATCATTATATTATATTTCTTACAATTTTTAATATTTTTATGTAGTACTATTTAATTGTTAATAAATATTAATGATTAAGAATAATAGTCAACTTAAATTTATTATTTTTTAATCTTATTAATATGTAAAATTTTAGGTATGTTTATCTTTTTTATATCCAAAAAGATAATTTATAGAGTTTTAATACATTAACTATATATTTAAATAAATGTATAAAGAAAACACAAGTCAAAAATATGAAAAATCATATATAAATGTCAATTATAATTAACCTTAAGATTATTAAGTACATTTACCATTAAAAATTATCAAATTAGCATTGTTATTTGTAAATTCTTTAATGTCAACTTTTTTGCGACGATTTCAAGGTTTAGTTGCCAAAAGTTTACATTTGGCGACAAATTATATATTTCGTCATAGAAAGTTTGAATATTTTATGACGTTTGAAATTCTCGTCACCAAACGCTCGTCCTTTGGTGACGACATAAGTAAATCGTCACAAAATTAGGCACTTTTAGCGATGAATTCAGAAAATCGTCACCAAATAAACTGCTTTAGCAATGATTTTCTTTAACGTAACCAAACCATGACTTTGGGGCACAGATTTTTAAATCGTTGCCAAAAATCCACTTTGCCATGATTTCGAATTTGCCCAAAAAAAATGTAGTTAATAGTCTGTTCTGTTATAGTATTCTTTAATTTGTGCATATCATTTAAGTCAATTTAATATATATAATATAAGATTTTATTTATAAATAAGAGATTCATTCTTATACAGAGAACATAAATAAATTTATTTGTCTTTAAGATTGAATCACTTAAATCTCTTATCTTCTCCATTTACATATATACACATTTATTTGTCTTTTAAGATTGAGTCAGATTGTTTTGTTTTTCTTTTTTTTTTTTAGAACAAGGGAAGAGAAAAACACGAAAAAAACTAGTGCGGTTGGCGAGGGTACGTCATGCCGTTCGCATCTCGATGCAGCAGCTCCAGAAGGAACTCAGGA
>JANZXV010000008.1:13148352-13161276 GCA_027576455.1 Erythroxylum roigii | reverse complement strand
CAACGAGTGAAAATGAGCTTCGAGCTCAGATAGTGATTCAGAGCCTCAGGCTCAATGTTTAATGAGCCCTGTATCCCCAAGCGGATAAGGGACAGTTATTAATGAGCCCTATATGGGACAGTTTAGGCACTCGGTCACAACAAGGTAATAAATGGAAAGTGGGTCTCATATACATTACACATGCATAAAATGAATGATTAAATTGTATTGCACGTGAAATGTGAAATTGAACGTAAGATATGACATGATATGAAGGTGAAATATGTGCTATGTGACTGGGTGAGCCATCAATGATGGTCACTCACTGAGTTCGCAAAACTCACCCAAAAATTGCAATTATTTTTCGGGATTCAGAAGAATACCCCATTATGCAATAGGAGTATACTTACTGCATGCACGGGAAAATGAGATGTTGGGATCAGTTCGCGTCTGCATTAGGATTTTCTTATTTATGGTATAAAGTGTATTCCACGATTTCTGTACAATATGTATTTGAATATTTCTGTCTGTAAGAAATAGTGAAGTATGGGAATTTTTGTAAATGAGAGTGATTAAATGCGAATATTTCTATTTGTATCAATTTTGTCAATTGGAAGTGTTTGTAAGTGCTTTACCTTTGAAATGGGCCTAAACGGCCCAAAGTGGAATGGTTTATAACTAAAAAGGGTTATAAATAAAATTGGGTCCCAATTGGCTATTGAAACTGTATTGATTGCATGGTGGTGAAAACCGTATTCTATCGATTTTAAAAATTATTTGACCCAATTTGGAAATGGACTTTTGCAATGTTAGTGTTTCAAAAAAAATTTATGCTGGCTTATGAATGAATGAGTGCCTTAGCATGCCACCTTCGCGGGCACGGACTCGGATATCACCATCGATGTCGGGTTAAGGTCTTGCGGGAGTGGGGAGCTACAAGTCAGGGGTAAGGCTACGTACTATTATTATTGTTATTGTTGTTGTTTTATGTTTGTAAGAATTGTTAAACTTCTAATTAAAACCTTGTAGTACTGACCATATATCATTATATTATATTGATACCATTTCTATAATTTTTATAAATAATAATTTTACTGTTACTAAATATTAATGATAAAAGTACTTGTTAACTTAAATTTATGATAGTTTTGTCCTATTAAATTTAAAATTTTTGGTTGACAAATATTTTAATGTCCAAAATATATGTACTTTTCATATTTAAATAACCTACCATGTGTCTTTCAACAATATGCTTTAAACATTGAAAATAACTTCACAACAAAAGATATGTTAACTACGATAGATTATAAAAAAGTCAATTAGAATAATCCTTAACTACGATTATTAAATACACAAAAATCATTACGAACTATCTTCCAAATATTTAATATTCATATTTGGCGACGAAACACATAATCGTCACAATATCTTACCCATATTGCGACGAAACACATAATCGTTGCCATATGTGTTCCAGTCCACGACGCTTAAACAAGTCGTCGCCAAATATTGGCAATGAAAGACATACATTGTCACTAATAACTAGCATTTTGCGACAGTTTATTCTAACGTTGATCAATATTATGTTTGTAAGGCCCTTCTGTGATTATTAATTCAATTGTCGCAAAAAGGATACATACTTGGCGACACAACATATTTTTAGTTGCTACTTGTTCCAATTATTCACAACGCTTCACCTTAATCAATGCTAATTACATTGATTTTCCCGAAATTTGTTGACGTTACTGTTGTTTGTCGCAAATTACTTACATTTGGGCAACGAAATAATACAAGCGTCGTTAAAACCTAAAGATATTGTGACGGTAACGAGTAATGGTCATAAAGTATTTTCCCACTGTCGACGTCTCTGTTAAATGTCGTAAAATCATTTATTTATAGCGACCAAAAAGAAAAGCATTTCAAAATGGTTGCTTTTCTCGACGATATTCCATTCATCTCTAAAGAAAACGTAGCCAATACATCAATCTATTGTAGTGTTAGCTGCCGCGTCGGCCACCAATTGGAGTTTTTAATCTAAATATTCGAACGCTGAAGTAATAAAATGTAACTTTGCCTTATTTCATTCAGAATTTAAAAGAAGATGCATTTTTAACTAATCTCTAATATAAAATGATTAAAATTAAATGTTAAATACAATTATGTCAAACATTAGAATGTTTACGTACCTACATATTAAAATTATAGTTGCATCGAATGACACTCACTTCGAAGATATAGGCTTAGGAATAGCTTCATGATAATATCTTTGTATGAAACAGAATATGTAATCGATAGTAGTAAGCTCCAAGAGTAATCCAATAATGCAAAGAAGCAAAGCCATTTCAAATTTAAAAGCGTGAAATTTCGAACTGCATTATTTCTAAATTAAATTTGGACAAACAAAAGTCGGTAGTGTGCATGTTTACACATGTCATCTTATATCCTCGTAATAGGAAAACAATTACAACAGTATTAACTTAAATAAAATTATTTTAACTGAATAGAAAATAATTACAATGTTATGAAATTAAAAAAGAAAATGTTACAATAGTCAATTTTTATAGTTGTAGATTTATTGTCATTAATTTTTAATATTTTTTAAGAAAATGAAATATGTATTGATGAAGTAAACAATAAAAGATAAGTACATTATTGACATGTTGTACAAACTTCAAAGCCAAATTCAATCAAAGTTAAGACCAAAATTGCAATTATACTCATATGTTACTAATCTTGTAGAGTAAAAGAGAAAAGTTAAAATCGAGATTGGAGATGAGGTTGTAAAAGACTAACTACAATTGTTATGGGAGTTTCACACCTGCTTGAATTCATTGTAAAGACAACACTTTAAGGAGAATAGTGAAGTTAATGAGGTATTAAATCAATAAACATAACAATATTAGAACATCATTCTCTAGTTTAGGATTGTGGACTGACTCCATCTAAATTGAGATTGATGAACAATTAGTTGCTCCTTGATGAACTTAATCAACTATGTTAATAGGATTTAAATCTTGATTAAATTTTGTTGAAAAATATTTAAATTTCTCTCCCTTCATAAACTATAAATTGTTCTGCTCAATGATATTTTGTAAGCGATGAAGTCTCCAGTCTTGCTACTCTACCTCAAGCATTGCCAATGTATCAATTCCTATCAATTGTATGCAGGAGAGGTAATATTGCATAGGCATTAGATTTATCCCATAATGATGTGAAAGGACATTTACAAAGAAGGTGCTCCTAATTGTATCTTTTTACTTGAGTATTTCAATCTTTTAAGAAGAATTAGATTTTAGCTTAAAAGACCAAAAGCTAGCTTTGCTCAGGTAGTGTGTATAAATCCACCTTTGTTAAAGGGCTTGCTTATCTGTAAGTATCATCCATATCCTCTTGATCATGACTATTTTGTTGGCAACTCTAACAAGTAAAATTCCAAAGCCTCCTTCATACTTAGGTAAACATAACTCTCTCTGCTTAACTTTGGCTAAATCACTTCTACTTGAGTCTCTTAACCAAAGAAAACTTTTCATGTCTTAGTTATGCTTGTAAAAAGCATAATATGAGATGACTAGGATACATGAAGACTATTCAACATTAAGTTTAATAACTGAATTATGCCTGTTAAGGTAAGATTTTTATTTCACCAACTTGAGATTCTTCTCTAAATTCTTTCAACTAAAAGATTGAAATCAGAGGACGACAATCTCTTAGTGGAGATTGGAATGCCTAGATATATGAGATGGAGCTTTATGAATTTTAAGTTTATTGAGCAACCCACATAGACAAATAATTGGTTCTTATTTTTGTTGACATTATTTTGAATGAGTTCATAGTAGACGTAAGGGAACTTCTAAAGTTAGCATCAATTTTAGAGAATAAGATGATATCATTTACAAAAGTTAGGCTTCATACCCTTATTCTCTTGTATTTCAAATCATATTTAAAATTTTGTTTATGATTGATCATAACTCTTATCAGTCTTATAAGAACTTCCATGTTTAAGGTGAAAGATAAGGAGACAAGAGGTTTCTTTGTTTGAACCCTTTGATTCTCTAAAGGCATCTCCAACCCATTCCTCTAAAATGGAGCCGAGTTTCCCCATTTTAGAGAGATGCTACATTACTTTTCACTCTAACCCACAACTTTATTTTTCACACCAAACAGGAATATTCTCAGCATATTCTTTTTACCTTTATTTTTTTTATTAAAATTATTCTATAAAATTAACCCAATTTTATTTTTCTAATGGACTCTTTTAAATTATTTTTTAAAAATATTTATTCACAAGTACATAATTATAAAGTTATAAACATATAATGAAAACATTTATAAATATGAGACTAAACCTTAATGTTACTATAAAGTTATAATTACTTAAATAAACATATAATTAAAATATTAAAATATTGTTTAAATAACAAAATAAAGAAAGAAATGAATGAAAAAAGAAAGAAAAAAGGAAGAAAGAAAAGGTTGAAAGAGAAAAAAAGCTGGAAAGTTGGGGGAAGAAAAAGAAAAGCATCAACAGTAATGGAGAGAAAATTAGTTGATGGATTGGAGCTGATTTTTTCTCCATTTTGGTGTTTTTCCTCCATTTTGGAGGTGCATTGGAGTTCGTCTTAATGATCTTTATAAGTTCTCTATTAGCCAAAATGAGAAAAGAGACAATAATTATACATCGTTCAATCCGTCTCATATTTACATCATGGAATCCAAATGCCTTAAAAGTGATCAAAATGAAATTGTAACTAATTGAATCAAAAGACTTATCAAAATCTATCTTTTTAATACAATTCTTACTGGAATTCTTCCTATTGTAACTCTTAAATAGCTCCTATGTTAGTAAAATATTATCTCCAATATGTCTCCTCTTCATATATGCTCCTTAAGATGGATCAAAATGACAAGCAAGTGTAGCCTTAAACCTGTCAGCTAATAACATGGAAATGATTTCGTAAACATTATTACAACAAGATATTAATATAAACTCCTTAAGAGATTTAGGGGAGTGTACCATAGGAATGGGGTAAATGAAAGTTTTATTAAGCTCCTTTAATATTATTTCATAATGGAAGAATTCAAATATTGCTTCTTGATCAATAGTTCAGTGAGATCCCATTTTCTTGGAAGAAAAAAGCATTCATTCCACCAAGGCCTGAGCATTATTAGGATGAGTTGCTTAAACATCATTCTCGTTGACAAGTCTATACAAGAATTACTTTCTTGAGCAGAAATTTTATCTTTGATGATAAATTTTTTTAGTTGAGTAGAAAAAATGTTGTTTATAGGAGAACTATGGGAATTAGACGAGTAGTTCACAACTTCCTATTTGAATTCTTTGTGTGAGCCAATCAATGAACAACTTTCCTTCTTAAGAGAATTTTTTTAATATTTCCTCTTTAAAAGAAAATCTTTGTGAAAGAAGCTAAAATTTCGATCACCATCCTTACGCTACTAATTTTTGGATCTTTGCCTCAAAAGGGAGTAATAGATTGTCATTTCCTGATTTTACTTAATTAAGGCAGTATTTTCTTGTTCTTGAAAATGCTCATCATACAAAGATTGATATAGTGATTTTTGGATATTAATTAGCTCTTTTATATTAGAAACTACCAAAGCAACATAATTATACCTCCTTTTGTTGAGAATTTTAAATTCATATTTCTTGATCTTCTAGAGCTTTCTCATATAGATGAACATTTTATGCTCTTCAATGTCCAAGTTGAGTCACTTAAAAATAGCTTCCTCAAAGCCCTTCACCTTAGCTAAAAAAATTGTTGAATTTGAAAGTTAAACTCTTCCTCTGTAAGATGAGCAAATCCTAAACTAAGATAAGAGTTTGGTCTAATATTAAAGGATTATTAAAAGTGCCATTGCATTCAGGGAAGGTAAATATCCACTGTGCATTAACCGTAACTCTATTTATTTTCTTCCTAAAAAACTATCTCCCGTTCTACTTGTTGCTCCACGTAAAGAAATGACCCTTTATTTTTACGAATATATATCTTAAATATAACTGGCATATTCACTAAAGTCCATAATGTAATTTATAAGCCTATCATTGCTTTCAAACTTTTAAGGATATATCATACTAAAATAATCCAAGCATTTCTCATAAAGGCTCTAATACCCTTTATCTTGCTCTATAAGAAAGTCTTCTGGAATGTTTGATTGAGTTCATATATAAAAGTGACTTGATGATTGATGTTTTGATGTTTCAATTTAACAGATAATTGAATTAACTAGTTTATCATGCAAGTTTGATTCACCTTTAACATGTTAGGATCTAATGTTACTATTATCCTTCTATAAGGATTATATTGGTGTTTATCAGTATCAGTATAGATAAGCCAATATTTCTTCACAAACTTAGATTCCTACAATAGTTTTCCTTAAGATTAGCCTCCAAAAGACCAATTAAAAAAGGTTTAGTGCTATAAATTTAATCCAACAAAGCTTGTTGTTTATTGAGGCTATTAAGCCCCCAAATATTTCATGAGATAAAAGACATTAAAAGGAAGTTATTAATGTACCCTTTTAATTCCTTTTGGATTTCATTTTTGTGACACTTCTAAATTCTATGTCCGTTGTTAACTCCCGGAGCTCCTTGCCATATATAAAGATAATAGGACTCTTTTCATTAGGTGAAGAATATTGTGGGAATAAAAGAAGAATATGGATTTCCTTGTTTGTCTATACTAGTATCGTGGCAATAGCTCTCTACAATAACTTAGTGAGCTTTTACGTCTATTCATTACATGAGAAGCATTAATTGATATTAGTGTTAGAGGCTGAATGTCAGGAGTATGTATGACTTGATTCTTTAGTTACATTAAGTCTTGATATGCTTGATTCATCCTTGTTTTTGGTTCTTCACTTGAATTGCATATATCCTCCATGTTGCTCATTTTCTTCATTCTATGATTGCTTTATTGATTCAATTAGCTACTTTTCTCATTTTATTCTTCTATTGACATTGATCTTTTACTTATTAACTTACTAATATTACCAAGGATAAAAATATTAGTAGTAACATGCTTTATTATCATCAAATTATAAGTTAGAATCTCATTTGGTCTATCAAATATTTATGATTTATGTGGGACTTTCGTCTCTTTATCTCTAGTATGGGGTCCATAACCTACCTTAACAAAGGTTGGTCTTAAAGATGACAATGGGTTAGGCTAAGCCCAAACAAGGGGCACGGACCAAAGGTAGTGGAACCCAAATTATTTTTAAAATTAAAATGTTAAAATGATGTTGTTTTGTCATTACTTGTCTATTAGACCCCGACTCGAGGCTCAAAATTTTCAAACATAGGGTCCGAGGCCTGGCCTATTGACCTAGCCGAGCCCAAGCCTTATTGCGATCTCTATTTGGTCTGGTTTATTTGATGGAGGCTTTTGTGGTTGGACATCTCTATCCCTTTCAAAAAATAATTATTCTAAGCGAAAACATTGCAGGAGTTCACTAATAGTGCACCTAAGTTTCTTACATTTTTTAGTGTCGTAATTGTAGTTTCAGTGGAATCTATAATAACTTTTTGTTTATCATCTCGAAGATGGCATTGGATAAGGAGAGTTTTCTAAATTTCGTTCTCTTATAAAGTTCAAGATACAATTCATTAATGTGTTTCATACATTTAACTTCATTTACATTTTTCCTTTAACTCTACCCCTTTTCTTCAGGTGATCAGCGGACTTGTTTCCTCTAATTTGTTACGTTGTTTTTTTTTGCCTATATGTAACATGTATTATTCTCCCTATATTAGCCTTTCTAGATCAATTTATATTTGTGCCCTCTTTTGAACTTCTTCAAAGGTGCGAGGCCTATCTATTTGTAAGGATTTGCATAAAGGATGATGCCTATTCACTCTATTCTTGAATGCAATAGCTGTGATAAAGTTTGCGTCGGTTGTTAGAAAAGTGAATCTTGAACTGCAAGGTTTGACAACATAGACGAAAGGATCCAACATTTTATTGCGTCTTTTGTCCCATACAGGTTTATTATTTTCCTAAATTGTACTATATAGAGATAAAATGATGGTAGTTTAAACTTTGACGAAAAATGTTTAAGTAATATGCTCCCATTGATAGAATTGTCTAAATTGACACATTTATGCTCTTGTTCTTACTCTTGTGGTACATCAGAAGACATTAGTCTGCAAGGGTGTGTCATATGAGAGGTTAGGATGTTATTTCAATTAACAAATCTTTCTCTACTTGTTGATTCATTAAAGTAGGCGTCATTTGAAGCTGACTTAACCTACTATGTGCTATGAGGTGGTTTATATTTGACCTCATGAGTCTCCACAAACCTAGATAAATGCGATTAAGACCTCAATAAACCATGCTAGATAATAAATTGACTTTGCTCCACCTAACTAAGAGTATGCTTTAATCTACTCTTATTCCATAAATTTAGTAAAAACCTTGAAATATTAATCAGCAAACTTTACAATGGAATTTCCTCATAGTTGGTGCACGCCCCTGAAGATGAGCCAAGCTGCAACATATGAGGAGAAAATGTCAATAATATGTTAAATGTGAGTTTAACTATAAGGTAGTGCCCAATTATACAAATATAGCTTACCACACATGCATGGACATCTTCACATCCACACAAAAGCTGCCCGTTGAGTGTATCCACCGCTTGAAAGGATCCTCCCCCTTCACTCCTCTGCAGAAAGTTGCATTAAGCATTATTATTAAGCACTTACTTTTGTTTTCCATTTAAGTAAACTATAATGAATCAGCAGAATTTATAGCCAAGGAAGTAATGATTTTGAAGTATGTATCATTGCATACCATGTAGTAGTTTACAGCAACAAAATTCGCCCATCTGTTTCCAGAATCAGCATAGCATGTATGGAGCATGTTTATTAGGTCTCCCGAGTTATCTAAACAAGCGAACCGCTTAATGGGTATCGATGGAAAGTAATTTACCAGCACCAATGATTTCATCCTGTCATTCATAGGAGCTGATTCTGCTCTATTTGGACAATTTCCTGCATGCATACCCCCATCTCCATCTGAAAAATCACATTTCAAAGGCACATAGTAATTACAGAAAAATGAAAAAAAAAAAAAAGTTCTAGTAAAATGGCGTGATTAGAGCTGGGAAATTAGTTCTCGTTCTTCTTACACTGATTTTCAACCATGTAGTTCCATTGGTACGCAATTCCTTCACTCTCTTCCTTGGTTTTAATTGAAGTAAACACAAGTAGCCTGTGGTTATTTTCGATCATGTCGCTAACCAGTGGCCAATCTCCACCGTTTTTAGGCATGCTTGTTACTGGAAACCAGTATTTCATCAAACCAGCATCAGTGAAGACCTTTGTCAACCCATTTGGTGCTTGGACATAATCTTCTAATATCAAGGTCACAATCTCTGCCGGGTTGGCTGTCATGAAAGCTTCAATTTCCTTCAAAGTGTCAATAGCCGGCCCCTGAAAGCTCCAGAGAGCACTTGTCTCACTTTTTGTCAATCTAAAGTTCTGAAGAAAATGAATATAATTTTACTTACAAAAGCAGTATAGTCATGGCATTTTCCTTTGGACGAATGACACAGCCATACATCTCCTTGAAAATCGTAAGTGTCTAGCATCAAGGCTCGAGCTCCATTCTTGATTAATAAAAAAGAGTTTATGTACATAAGGTAACGTAAAATCTAGCTGAAGAGCAAGCAAAAGGTACCAAAATGGAGCAAAAGAGCATACATTTAGTTGGTTAGTGATACTATCTTCTTGATTGGTAAATGTGATCCGAGGGACTCCAGTGTGGGACGGATATCCGTCAATAGCAAAGGCATTGTGGGTTGTCAAAAATGCATATTTGTTGAGAGGAAGAGAATTGTTCTATCAACCACAAACAAGAAAGAGCATAAACATAAATACCATACATTTCCTGAACAAGCTAAAAAGCAGCCAAGTGACTTAGATTATGTAGCTATAATCTCTCTTATTGCTTCAGTTCTAGTGTTCCTATAACATTAATGTGGCTAATTGAGGAGTGCTAGATACAATAGAAATTATTTTAATTAATACATTAAATAGGAATTTGAAAAGGTTGTAATATAAAAGCTTTTTACTCTTTTTTTTTTTAATCTAAACTTTCTAGTAACATAAACTTTAATAAGTGAGGATGTATGAAGTCCAGAGGAAAGGAACTCTGTTGCTCAGGTAGAAATTGCAACATCATCAATGAAATGAGCTTAGGCCATAGGTACCGAACATGAAGCTTTTTCTCTACTTTTTGGAGTGACTCTCCATTTCTGCAAGCTCTCATTTCATGCCATCTCATGGTCTCATTTCTTCTCATGGGTAGATCAAGCCAGATTCACTAACAAAGGTTATTTGTCTTTCTTTACATTTGTCATTATCTGATGGAGAGGAATGCTAAGATTTCTCCAGGCACAAATTAGCCTTTTCAAGTGCCGCTTTGTCAGGTTTAGAGTAGGGTAATCAATTGTACATAAGTTTCCTTCGGATTTTGCAAGGAAACTGTTTTAGTGACTTGCAATCATAAAAGAGTAATCTTAATAGGCGGTAGATAAATGATCTTTGCCCATAACATTCCTTCAAATATGAGTTATGATTTAGCTTCTCTGTGAGAGCTCTTGATTCTCCTAAAGCCGTCTGCTATTGGCTTCCCTTTAGACTAATTTTGCTTCCTATAAAGTTGTAGTGTAACTTGGTTTACTTCTGTTTCTTAGCTCTTTCCTTGTGAACTCTTATTCTCCCTGTACCTGGTTTTAGCCTTTAGGCTCTCCTAAACCATTTTGATTTTTTTAATCAATTCCTTAAAAATAGAAAAAAGAAAAACTTGGTACCCGACAAAGTACCGGCCTAAATAGGCCAAGCCAAATCATTTGGCTGCAACTTGTGACCTTCCTAGACGCTGCCGAATAGGCACGTAAGTTGATTGGTGCCAGTGACGTTGTCTCATCCGCGTACTGGATTAAACAAAGTTAAAAAACTGACTTCATCTCGATGGTTTTGCGCTCAAGCCCTCTCAAGTACCAACGGCCTGGTTGTTTGGAAGTGGAAATAAAAGAAAAGGAACAGAACAATATACTGTTAGCATGCGGACAAAATTTTTGTCTAATTTTATGGTGTCTTATTGTGTCTAGTTAATCTTAGCCATTTATTTATGCAGATTTTGCGTGGACTCTACATAAATAAACGTAGAGCCTGCACAAATAAATAGTTAAAATTCACTGAATACAATAAGACACTATAAAAATTGGACAGAAGATTTGAACTCGTTAGCATGACAGTGGAAGGTTCCTCTGGTGTGACAAGTAATATGTTAATTTTTAAGGGAAAAACTGGAATCCAGGATGGATTCCGCTCCTCTTCTTTGAATGCTTCACTGTTCTCCAATGGAATGGAGGGGAAAGATTAGCCCTTGCAATTTCTTGCATGGTTATTCCTCCAACCAAACAAAATTTTATTTCTTGAATTCTCTTCTAATTAAGTTCTAAACCTTATGTACCTTCTTCTTTCCTTCTAATTGAGAAGTATAGAATGGTAGTAACAAGAGAGACAGATTCTTACCAGAAGCTTGAATTGGTTAGTGGCGGTTGATCTTACACATCTAGAACCTGAAAATCCTTCTGAACAGGAGAAACAGTAAAGCCCAGCTTCACAATCCTGATCCGACGAGCATTCGTCCAATAGCTGAACATCGGAAACCATGAAAATGACCAAAATCATTAACACTTGTTTATCCGAAACCAAGAAACAAACAGAGAAAGATTGTGCACAAAGTAAAATTTTCGGCGGCGACGATTCACTGACCCTGCATTCCCCGTTGGAGCAACCTCTGGCAACCCAAAAAAGCACTGAAACTGTGATGATGATCATAAGAAAGCTCTGAGAAGTACTCATGTCTTGAAGTTTTGGTAACAAAGGCTGAAATTTTTACCCGCTTGCGATACTGAAGGAACTGCAGAAAAGGGTTGCAAGATAAAAAGCTCCAAGATGTATTTGTAGTTCGTTGGTTGAGAAAACGGTACAAAAACTCCACCAGACCATGATGCGAACACAGGACAGTGTCAAGGGTCGTAGAAATATTGGTATCCGCAACTAACAAGCAATTAAGATGAGGTTTTGCTGAAACACAAGTCAAACCTAATAAAAGGCAACATATGTTGACATATTGGGAGGCTTTCAGACCAAATTTGTTTTTCCACAATCAAGATCTAATGAGAAAGCATATTTCTCTTATGTATATATGTTGTTGCTGTAAAAGGAGAATAAATTGTTATATATGTTAGTAGATGAAGAAGAAGATTCGGCATGGAATTCATAAGCACACAAAGTGGAACCAATCTCATCATTGTATTCTACGATTGAATGGTGGAATATGCTAAAAGCATTATTCTCCACCAAATACAATTAACTGATGTGAACTGGCCTTGGTTTTATGGATTCTTATGTACAATTATTTTTTAAAAAAGTACTAGAATTATTGCATATTGTGAATGACAACAATTGAAAGTGATAGCAATTTCGGATGCTAATACTTTTACATATTGCATGGTGCGCTTCTTGAATTTATTAGATCGGAGATGATATACATGAGAAGAAGTGGTTGATGGTGAGCATGATTTAGCTCCAAGAAACTTGTGTTAGAAAATTGGGAAGGAATTTAATCTCGACCACAAAAAAATAATTACGAAATTTTTTTGTAAATAAGTTTTCTAAAAATCAAAATCAATTTAATTCTATAAAATGATTAATACATAAATCATAATAAAGTGTGAATCTAAGCAAGAAGTATTAGCTCTATTAGAGATTAAGCCTATTTATAATAGCTTTTAGATATTTTAGTAATTTAACTGAAATACAAATAATTATAATTAAATACCAATTGTGCCCAAATAAGATTCGATTTCTCATATTAATCTTTATTTATTAAATATCTCGTATTTAAACATAAA